>BSBK01002433.1:0-520000 GCA_027943335.1 Chamaecyparis obtusa
CTAGGAAGCAAAAATAGAATCAATTAAGTACCAAATAAAAGAGTAATAATGGAAGTAATTTTAGAAGCAACAAAAGATACAATAATAGAAGCAATAAAAGATGTCAAAATGGAAGTAAAAATGGAAGAAACACAAGAAGAAAAACTAGAAGCCATATCAGAAGAAAAATTGGGAGAACTAAATTGAATAAAAAGAGGGAGAAAAATCGTAAGCAAAAAGGGAGCAAAATTAGGAGCAAAATTGGAAGCAACAAGTGGCTTAAAAATAGGCAACAAATTGGGAGAAACATAAGAAGCAAAATATGAAATGACAAATGGTGTTATAAAGGAAGCAAAATAAAAAGAAACACAAGAATAAAAATTAGAAGCAAACAAGGAAGCAAAACTAGAAGGCAAAATGGGAGCAAAAATAGAGAAAAATCTAGAGTAAAACTAGAAGCAACAAATGGTGTTAAAGTAGAAGCAAAACTAGAAGCAAAACTAGAAGAAAAATGGGAAGCAAAGATAGAAGAAAAATGGAAAGCAAAATAGGGAGCAAAATGGGAAGCCAAACTAGAAGCAAACAAGGATGCTATAGAAAAAGAAAAACTAGAAGCACAACAAGAAGAAAAACTGGAAGAAAAATTGGAATCCAAACAAAGGACGTTATAATAGAAGAAAAAATGGAATCATAACAAGAAGAAAAATTGGAAGAACGGTTGGAAGAAAAAAAAAGAAGCAATAGAAGGAGCGAACATAAAATCCAAATCCAACACAATATATTGTGCAATACTAGGTGAAAAAGGTGACATAGTTTTTCACTTCTGTAGCTGGTGCAAAAAATGGTGTAACAAATTTATGGCACAACCCTCAACGAAGAGACGAATCAAACAAAGGCATAAACTACAACACTAGAATCTAGGAGCACTTGGGCATCAGATATTGTGCTAGTATAAAGGCTAATTTTAGGGCCAAAATAAAACTAAAAGTCGACACTATTTTAGTCACTAATGATAGGGATTTAATGTAGTGTTTTATGCTTTGTTCCATAACATTAGCTTGTTTCATTACAAAATGTCTAATTTCCTTATCCAAAGTTTTAATGCCTTTAATAAGCCATTTAATAGTGAAGATTTTGATATGTTAGATGAAGTCCTTGATGACTTCAGCTCTACTGAATCTTCCTCTATGCCTCCTAAACCCTCCTTTTGTCAAAAGTTAATTAGTTTGATACAAGGATTTAGGGTTTACAATAATCCCCTTTATGAACCAATCAATGATTCCTCTCTCAAGGATTCTCTCCCTCATGAGGACATATTGATGCAATAACCTAATTTTAAGCCTTCTCTCAATGATATCCCTCTTTGGGATGTGCCATTAGAGAATGGAGTCAATTATTTTCTTGATATGTACCTTCTCCATGAGACTACCTTTGTGCAAGAGGATGATCTTGTGATGGAAAAGGGTGAAATAATAAATAATTACCTCAATGACACTTCTCCTGCTATCCATTCAATCATCTTCCTTCTAGAGATGAAGCACTAATGATTCATGATTTTCCTTCTCTTAAAATCACCTTAGAAGTAAAGGATGGTATCTTTGATTCTCTCTATTTTCCTAATTAATATTTTAAGAATAAAGAACCTAATCAAGTCAATACCATTCAAGATACCCCTGAAAAAAAACTAACAATTGTTGTAAAAGATTCTATCCAACTTGATTATCATGAAATACAATACATATATAACAACGATCCTTAAGAGGATAAATCCTTGATGTTTATCCCTTCTATAAATCCAACCTTAGAAAAAGGGATCTTAATCAAGACAACTCTATTCAATCTCCATTCCTTTCTTCACTTCTTTCTCCAATACAAATAGGTGGACTATCAACTCTTCAAGATGATGATTGGGGAACCTTAAAATTCACACCAATATTCTATAGAAAGGAAAAAATCCTTGTATTTGAGAACCTAACACCTTATTATGACGAGTGCATGGATATTTCTTGGGTCTCTTTAAACTTCAATCCCATTCGACCTAAAAGAGACCCTTATATTTTTGGTATATGAAACCATCTTGATGGACATGGTATAGGGTGGTGTGCAACAAAACATTGAAAATAATGAGAAATATGCATCACAATTGTCAAAAGAAACTCTAGGTTTCTATCCTTTCCATTTATCTAATCAATCTACACATTCTTCTCCTAATTTATCCTTACAACAAGAGACTAATTTTTTTGAACTACTTAAGGCCAACTTAATTACTCTTCCTTTGAAAAACAACCAAAAAATAGCAAACACAAACAAGACAATTCTTCCATTTGTATGTTTCATCAAATTCATGGCCATAAGACTAATGAATTCTATGATTTAAAGTATAAAATTCAATAATTCATTGATTGTGGTATGATTCAAATGACATGTAACAATGAATGACACCTTTTTCGTGATTATTATACATAATATATATATCCTTATTATGTTTCTCCTCACTATGTGACACTGCTATGCCTATCATTTGTAGGCTCCTTGTCATTTATGGTGATGCAATTTTAGGTGCAATCATACTTTGAGCAACATAATATTCCTTTTCTTTGTCTCCTCACTTGGGGGGGAAAGGATTCATTTTCTCTCTTTGATGACTCATTTCTTTTATAATATTGCACCCTTTCTTGCATGCATATGTTTTTTTACATAAGGATATTTTCTTTTTCAGGAGATTGACATCCCAAGTTGCAACCTTATGCTTGCTTGAAATCACACATCTATTATAAATAAAAGACACTAGGGAGAATAATGTGTCCTTCCTCTTTTTATCTTCCTTCCCAATACATCCAATATCCCTTGTGGACTTGCATCTTTTATAGTATGATGTCCTTTTATTAATGGATTTTTTTTTTTACACAAGGATCTTCTCTTTTAAAGGAGATTTACATCCTGATTTGCAACCTTATGCTTGCTTGAAAGTGTATGTTTATTATTAAATATCTAACACTTAGGGCATATATTGGGTTATTCTTTCTATCTCTCCTTTAAAGGATTCATTATCTCTTTGGTGATCCCCTCTTTTATACTATGATGTCCTCCCATGTATGGAATTTTTGTTTAGGATCTTTCTGTCTAATGAGATTAGTATACTCCTTACAATTTCTTCCTTTCTTTGAAGTTCATATCTTGTATAATTGAGGTTACCACTAAGTAGACACAATGATGCGTCCTTCTTTCTCTTTCATCTCTATGGATGTGTATTATTTTATGATGGTACATTATTTTTGGCATGAGATACTTTTTTTCACACAAGATCCTAAAATATTTTCTTAGAAAATCCTTCTTCATTACTAAAAGGGCATGTCTTTCATTTAATAGTCATCCTCATCATTTCATTTATTTTCTTGATGATTTTATTACTTTATATGTGATATCTTTTCTAAATTTAATATGTCTATTACATCTTATTTTTCTTGGGATTGTATATCTATTATGAAGTAACTATCATTAAGGTGTATTATATATTTTATCTTGCCTTTATACTTGGGTGGCGAGCTTATTTATACATTATTTTTCTCTCTTGTCTAAGGATCTACTTTCCTTAGTATAGTAGTAGCATTTGTTTATCACGTGACATTATTTTTCTTATAAAGAATTATTTGTTTTTCTTTGGAATTATCTTTTATACAAGAGGTGTGCATCCTTGATCACAACCTCTTTTTTATTTTCAAAACTATGTTCACTATAAACTTCCCTTACTATGTGTTTCAAAGTTTTTCATCCTTCATCAAGAATCCCTATTTCACCTGGTAACATGGGGCTAAATTGGTGCATTATTATTCTCCTCCCATTCTTTGTCTTGAAGATGTTATATTTGTTCAAGAACTCCTCATGAAGGTAGATTTATTGTAGACAAGATCTCTTCATTTTAAGGGTCTCTTCCCCAAAGTGAAATATCCTTTCATGATTATCTATATCCTTAGCTCATAAGAGTCAACACTCTTAACTAATTTTATATAATACATTGTTGTTTTAAGGATATATTCTTTTTTTTGGAAGTAGGTATCCTTGATTCTCTTCCTTATGATGTCTCCTACGATGTCATCATAAGGAGGGTGGCATACATACAACCTCCCTTGTACATTAACATGACATTTACAAATTTGTAACAAAGACAAAACTGAAATTTCCAAAGTTGTAACAATAAAAAGATAGGATTTCAAAGCCACTTTTAAAGCTTCCCTTGTGCACAAAACAAATCTGCCCCATGTGCAAAATAAAGCCACCCTATGTGCAAAACAAAGTTATCCTGTGTGCAAATTTATCAAGGTAGAGTTGACTAGCATGACACACAAACCCGCTAGAACTTTCAACATCATCTTTTGTAGTGCTCTCTTTGTGTAGTCCATAGTAAGACATAAAAACTTACTGGGCATGGTGGCCACACTTTTTATGGTTCAAAAATATAAGCTTACTGGGCTAGGTAATCACACCCCTCCCTCTCTCTCTTTTTTCTGTCATGGTTGTGCTAGTAGGCTAGACCATGGAGTTGGTATCATCTTAGGCGATGCTCTTGTTCTTCCTATGTGATCACTTGTTCTCTTACAATAGATTTCAAAACATTATATTAGTGGATGGGACATTTCTGGCCAAGGTCTCCTTCACTAGTTGATTTGGAGTTTTGTTTTAGTGCTTTTGTGTCTTTTTGTCTTTGCTTTTCCTTTTTCCTTTTTCTTTATTTGCATGCTCTTGTTTATGGATATAGAGTTAAGATCCTTGGTTTTGGGGCTTACATCCTTAAAATTAGTGATGTCTTACTCTTTCTAATTCACCACCACCATCTCTCTCTCTCTCTCATCATTCTTTTTTTCTCTTGTTTTACCATGAGCATGAGTTTGTCTCATACTCTTGCTAAAGTGGGGGCTAAATGTACTATCCTTAAAAGTAAGGACTTAATTTGTGTACATTTTGGAACCATTTTTACCCCACTTTGGTGTGTTTCTTATGGTAGGACCTCATATTTCACCCTAAATACATACTTAATTCAGATATAGGTCAACCCCCTTCTTCAAACTCAAGTCTGGCTCTAATTTCTATGTATATTTTTTTATTTTCCCATCCATTCATAATTTATTTCCCTCCTAGGTCCTTTTACATGCATTTTTCATTTCAGGATTTGCCTTGATTTCCTGACAAAATAAGGCTTTCAAATCCTCCTCTTAGCATATAACCTTATGTCCCATACTAGATTTGAAAAAGTCTTCCTAGAAAAAATCGACCTTGTCCTAGGGATTTTTCATTTAGTAGGTTCCAAGGTTGATGCATCGTTGTTTCTGCTAGGTGCTTAATCGGGTTGACCTTGCAAAATATAAGCCCCAAAACATGTATAAAAGGAGATCTCTTCCTCTCATTTACACATCCACACATTACATTATCAAGACTTCATGCAAGCATTATCCAACAAGTTATTGTGCATTCAAATATTCAAACAAGAAAGAAAACATCTATTGAAGGCATCCATTCAAGTCCATGAAGCATTCAAGTGCAAGGAAGCCATCAATCATTTCAAGTCTTTATTCCATTATTTCCACCATGCATTCAAGGCATTTTCTTTCATAGATCTAGCTCTTTTCCCCATTGGAGGCCAAGAAAAAGAGTTTGACATAAAAGAAGGAGATCTACATTCATACATCAAGTCTTCCTCTTCTCTCTCTTCAAAATTGAGGAAAATTACAATATCTACTACATGGGGTTTTGTCTATATGATTTTGTTTTGGTTTTTATGTTGAGTCAAAGCTATTTCATCAACATACTTGATCATATTCTAAGGAAAATTGCATCTACATGGTATGATATATTCCATTGTTTAGATCTAATCTCTTCTACATGACAACATTCTTTCAATTACATCTATTTCATTTCAAGGTTAATTCCAATTACATCTATTTCATTTCCCCTTCTTTTCTATGTGCAAGAACATGTAATAGTGTTTCAGATCTACATTTTGGGAGTGTCTAAACTAGTGAAAGATCCTCTACAAATTTTACCAATTTTTGTCTATCTAGGACAAGTCCAACTTGTGTCAGCATCATCCTAGAAATATGAAAATTTTACTATTAGAAGACATAGGTCTTAGAGTCCTAGATCCAAAACTATTTTTGTTTCTAATAGTGTTATTACAGTAAAAATCTAGATTTGAAATTCACTTGTTCTTTCCTAGTTTCAAGGTAAGTTAATTTCTCTTATTGCATTTACTTTCCTAAATCATTTATCAATTTTACATATCAGTCACATCTTTATCATAAGAAACCCACAAAACCCCACATTGTAAAGATCACAAATTTGCATCCTTACCCCTTTGGTTGTGCAAATTGGATTAACTTTTTAAGGGTTTTGTATTCAAATTTATGTTGAACTTGGTGGTCTACCCTTGATCACCATTTTCCACATTACACTATGTAAAGAATATATATCACTCACCAAATTGTTTGGTTGTACATTAGGGGACATGTCCTGCCAAAGGCTTACCCTCAAACAAATAAAATTTGCACAACCCAAATAGGATGAAGGAGTGCTAATGCAAGATCCAAATGAGAGTGGGGAAATGGGGTTCACTTTCCCTTTATGTGTTGTGATAATGAAAATGTGAAATGTGATGTAAAAATGTGTGTGATAGGAATAGTTTATGAAAGGAATTGAAGCTATGATAAAGGAAATGACAAATAACTAGGCGATATTCTCATATTTATTGTATAAAATAGTAAGTGCAAGGAGAAAATAGTAAAACTGAACTTACCTCAAAGAAAGAGGAGGGAAATGATGCTTCAAATCTGATTTTGAGTGCCATAGAGGTATTAGAATCAGGTATAACTCTGGATCTGGGTCTTTAGCACCTGTAACATTTAACTATGAAAATATTAGACCTAGAGGACAAGGCTGACCTGAGTAGCCTTGTCCAAGGCAAGGGTGAAATGAGTGGCCTTTTCATTTTGACTCTAAAATTGATGAAACTTGTAGAGGACTTGTAACTAGTTCTAGAATTCCTAAATTTGGCTTAGAAACTTGAAATTAAACATGCACATAGAGAAAAAGGGGAACCATGGGAAGGATAAAGGAAACCATCCCAAGTTTGGATCATAACATCAGCTTTTTTTAAAGAAGTTACATTTCAATCATGTACTATAAATATGTTCTTTGGTTATCACATTCACCATGCAAGTGGGATTAATAAGGACAACACACGAAGGAAGGCCATCAACCCTTGTAATAATATAGCGGGGACCATCAGGTGCTTTAATATTATCATAAGAGTCAAAGGTAATGCAAGGCATAGGTGAAGGTTTAGGTTTATATTTATCTTGCTCAACTTGATTGACCACATGATTAGCTTTATCTATTTTTTCATTATAGTTAATGCAAGGAGAAGAAGAAGAAGGTTGAGTTTGATCAATGGGGTTGGTTGAATGAGAGGGTAAAGGATTGGTATAGATTTGAAAGTTTTGGTTAGGAGGTGAAACATATTTATTTCCATTGTTATTGTCACCTTCTATGGATATAGCATTGTAATCAATAAGGTCTTGAATAATAGTTTTCAACTGGTAACACCTCTTGGTATCATGACCATTGATGATGGTATTTACAGAAAGATTTGGGAGAAAAGTATTTGGATTTTGGTTTAGATGGATCAATGGGTTGGATAGGAGGAAATGTTTACACATTAGCATTAAGTAACTTCAACATCACATTATGAAAATATTCAGAAAGATGAACAAAATTACAAGCAAATTAAAAAATAGATGACAAAGGAGCGACACCTTTGGATGTTCTTGTCACTTGTTCATTAATAATGTTGGATGAGTTGTTGAATTTGATGAAGGTTTTCAGTTTCTAAAACTTATAGAATTTGGATGCAATATCACTCTTATCAATGGGAACAAGAGCTATTAGAGTGGTGCTCTCAAATTGACCCACTTGTAGTTGATAATGATGAAGTGCTACACACAATTGAGAAAATGAAGAGAATTCAAAAAGAAGTATCTTATCCCTAATGTATTTTTATAAATTATCAATAAAAATGTCTTGCACATCAACATTAGGCACATGATAAGAAATATGAGCATGAAAATGCTTAAATCTACTAATAAAGTAACTAAATTTTTCTTTAACACCTTGTTTACAATGCATTAAATTAGTCAAAGAAATTTGAGGACCAATGTTGTTTTGAAAATTTTGAACGCAAGCATTGGCAAGATTTTGATATGAATCAATGGATTAAAGAGGCAAATAACAATACCATTGCAAGGATTTGTCTCTAAAGGTTCTAGTAAAAAACCTTTCCATGAACCTTTGGTCATGAGAGAAATCACTACACAAGGTTTAAAAGTTTTTGACATGAGTCAAAGGATCACCCCTACTATTATAGGTCTACAGATGAGGAATC
This sequence comes from Chamaecyparis obtusa, assembly GCA_027943335.1. Taxonomy (NCBI): domain Eukaryota; kingdom Viridiplantae; phylum Streptophyta; class Pinopsida; order Cupressales; family Cupressaceae; genus Chamaecyparis; species Chamaecyparis obtusa. Next base: position 8,411 of record BSBK01002433.1, read on the forward strand.
TCAATATTTTGTAGGATAACAACACAGATGATATCTAAAGACAAAGGACTAGAAATATTACAAGTAGGAATGCTAAACTTAGATTGAGTCATGGAAGAAATTTGATGATGCAAAGAAAACATAGTTTGAACCAAGCGATTAATGGTAGAATCAGTAGAAGTAGTTGTAGGAGGAGAAACATGAGAAATGTTGGGAACAATATTGGAAATGGAAGGAATGGTTGAATATGAAAAAGGGACACTATGGTAAGTGGACATGGAAGAAGGAAATGAAACACATGACACACTTGAAAGAATAGAAGGAAGAATAGGATAAAGACTTACATGTGTAGGATTGGAATTTTCAATTGAAGTTGTTGTGATAGGTGGAGTAAAAGTGGGCACACAAGGAATGGAAGTAGAGATAGGTATTTAGGTCTCAACATTTGTAGTAGGTGAAATGAGGCCTAAATATTGAGCACAATCCCTAAGAGGTTTGACATTAGTATAAACAAGATGAGAAATACTACACAAGATGTTAACACCATGCTCATCATTATTAATAAGTTTCCTTATAACTTCTACAATGGAAAGGCCCTCAAGATTATGGTTTTCTTGGGCTAGCCATTGTTCAAACATTTCAAAATAATGGGAAAGTTTTTGGACTTGGTAAGGAGTAACCCTTAAGACTTCATCTTAATCATGAGAAGAATCAGAAGAGTTTTTCTCTATGATATGATTGATATCATTAAGATGCATGTTGGTCTCATCAATATTCCTAGGAAGGAAGGAGGTTTTGAAATCAAAGGAGCCCATAAGTTTATGGCTTCTAATAGGAATTCCCCTATTTAGGAATCAACCTTGAAAGAATTGAAATTACATAAAGAAAGTGTTGTAAAGAAGATAAATGTAAATATTTACCTTGCATGAAAAACCCTCATGGATGGATGTTAGGATCTAATAAACCCACAAAGATGCTTGAATATATGCTTGAGATGTAGAATCAAGAATGTATTTATAAATGCAATAGATCTACACTTTACAATCCTAGGTCTCGAAGGAACAATATGCTTGAATACTTGAATGGAGAAGGAGAATGAGGGGATCTTCTTGCTAGCTTGAAAATTCCTCTACTTGGCATCATGGGTAAGAAAGATGCACTAACTAGAGAAGATTGCCTTTTATTGGATGGATTTTGAAGAAATAGAGACTTGGAGATCTTCAATTAGATGCTTTCCTTCAAATGTTAAGTCTAAATCCTCATTTGAACAACTTGAAATATTGACTTTCTTTCTCTTGATCAATTGGTAGCACTTGCTTGCATAAGGATGTCATGTAATGTATGGATGTCAAAATGAGAGGTCATGATGTCCTTTTATACTCATTTTGAGACTCAATATTGTTAGTCCAACCAAAAAGGAAGATATTGAAGAAACACTCCTGCATTGGGCCTAGAGCCCACTTAATCATAAAGCTCTAGGACAAGGATGACCTGAGAAACCTTGTCCAAGCAGTGATTTTGAAGTTTTTCTAGGTCTAGGGTATATTGATAAGTGTTGGAGGAATAAAATAAATGAAGTGAGAATCAAGCATAAAGGACATTCAAACCTAGAAATCACTAAAGTGGGGACTAATGGGTCCTAGAGCTTGCAATTATGGGTGCTAACTTTTTAGGGTGGTACATTTAGCCCCCACTTTAGCGAGAGTATGTGACAAACTAATGCTCATGGTAAAGTAGATCAAATGTATATGATACTCTCATCAAGGTCAAGAAGACAATGAAACCTCAATCCCCCAAGTTACTTAAGTCCTCATGAAATCCAAAACCAAGATGAGAGAGAGAGAGAGAGAGAGAGAGAGAGAGAGAGAGAGAGAGAGAGAGAGAGAGAGAGAGAGATTACCTAGTGTGATATAGAAAATGGTGATTAATGGTAGACCCCCACTTTTTGGAATACCAAACCCTACCCTTAGACCAAATCTGATCAACAAAACCCAAAATAGATGAAGGGGTACTAATGCATGATCTAGATAAAGGGGGAGTTTGATGGAGGGCATGGTATTCCTTGTACCGACATAAATGTATGTATATGCAATATAAAGTATGAAAAAAACTTATGCAATGATAAAGAAAATGATAACAAACAATGTATGATATCGGATCTAATATTTCAAAGCAAGTGACAAACAAAAATGAGAATGATGTACTCACCTTGATTGTTAGAAGAGGACAAGTGAACTTAAAATCTATATTTGATTGATGAAAACCTGTCAAAATAAAAAATCATCTGGGGTCTAGGATTGTGAGACTCATAACTTTTGATTATACAATTTTTAGACTCTAAAAAACATGTTAGAAAAGTCAACCTAGTCCCAAAAAGTTGACCTAGTCCTAGAAGGATAAAACCTAATGAAATCTATAGAGGATCAAGCCCCGATTCTGAAATCCCAAAAATCTAGATATGCAACCACACACCTCTATTCTTACGCACATGAAAAATGGGGATATTATTATGGAAAGGGGTTTTCCTTGGTCAAGCCACTAGATATGAATGTGTGTGTGCTAAATGTGAAACATAGAGTAGAGTGTATGCCCCCACATTAAAGCTATTGCAAATACCTTAATGGGATACATTTCTTTAACAGAGTGTACATACATCCACAAGAAACATTTCCACTATAAAATTACCCCAAGAAAGGACAAAAAAAGGTAAATGACCACATGTTAAAAGAGAGCACAAAAGAGATCTACCAACTTTGGGGTCAGTATGATCATATGATAATATATGAGATATTATATCAAAATGAAATGTCATCATCCCCCAAAGGTAGTAGAACTGCAAGAACAATGGAAGAAAAGCATGTAAGAGTTACAAAGAAGTGTATTTTTGGGCCGAAATCATGGAGACCAAAAAGAATAGGTAGTTACTATTTTGCATCGTCCCAAGTAGGCAACACAAAGACACATTTATGAACAATGGCATATGAACAAAATAACATTTAATGACATATAGAAGAAGAGAGATACAAATAAAATAATGTTTACGACATGGTGATTCCTTTACCACCTTGCACTAATAGAGAAACACGGGTCATTAAAAAAAATCTAAACAAAACAGATAACAAGAAACACATCATGGGGGAAAGCACATTACAATAGGAAAACACAAAAAATCTACCACACAAGTGGAGTTAGTCAAGTGTTTCACCTTCCCCCCCATCTTGGTCAATAATATTTAGGGAAGGTGGGTAAATCACAAGAGGAGAAATATCAAGCCTAAAGGATGGAACAATAGCCAGTTCCAAACAAGGACCACGCTCTCAAGATAGGTCACTATGTTTGTCACTATGAGTGATAGATAAATATTGTGAAAGTATAGCTGGTAAATCATGATCAATATCAATAGTCTCATATTCATCAGAATCACTAGCATGAATATCATTGTTAGTATCAAGAACATCATCATGAAGAGTATCTTCTTCATCCAAATTAATTGTAATAGAATCTAAGATACAAATAGCATTGTAATTTTTATTCATTTTAATCTTGTTTAAATTGACTTCTTTTGTTGGCTTAAGCATGGGTTGGCCAAAGGGAAGTGGAGCATGAGGTGTATGAGGTGAAACAATGTTTTGAGAAGTAAGTTGAAGGGATATAGAAAAATGCTTGTGACAATAATCACAAGCATGATGGTTGCATTTGGTATCAGAGCCTTATTCTCTTAGAATAAGTCTAACCACTTGAGAGTTAAGGTCTTGGAGATGGAGGTTTATAACTTGGGAAAGATCATAGAGAATCAGAAGATTGACATCTAGCTTACATTGTACTAGCTTGAAGAAACCAGAGGATAATTTAAGAAATCTTTGAGCAGAAGGAGAGTTGGCAATCCAACTGAATGACACACAATATCAAGAAGAGGATATTAAAGGTCTATTTGATAATGGAAACTCCACTAAAAGTGATGCAACAATAGAAGATATGTTAGAAAGAAACAACACACTGAATGAAGATGTCAAAAGTATAAAGAGACAACATGAAATCTAATTAGTAAGACTATGTGAAGTGATTAAACAAAAAAAGAAAGTTTAAGAGGACAAGACAATGGAAAAAGAAGATAAGAGAATAATGGCCATAAGACTTGATGAAAGGACACGTGATATGCAATCAAAATCAAGTCCTTCTCTTCTTTAGGAGGAAGAAATGAAGGAACCACCTAGGTTGAGAGATGGGTTGAGAAGTATGTATATAAGCAATAGGAGGAGGAGGTGTAGCTAGTGTAGGAAGAAGTCCACATCTAGGATCATCCTTAGGTTTTCTAAGTTCACAAATCTTTTGGACCTTATAGGCTTGGTATAATGAAAAAGAGATAGTTAGGATAGGTTTGAGTTTGTTGAGGCATAGAAGGCCAAAATAAATCAAGGTCAACTAAGTTTTGAGGCACTGAAGGTTGATAAAGAATATGGTTAATAGTCATGATTTCTCTTTTATGAGGAAATTTAAGACATTTATGAATAGGAGAAGCCATGGATTTCATGGAGGTAAGCAAGAGAAGATCAATTTTGACTTGGAATTGATCAAAAGTTAGTATGACAATAAAGGTGACATCTACGGTTTTATCACCAACTTCAAAAGGAAATGATATCAAACCATGGGAAAGATAATGAAAAATATTGCAAGTTTAGATCATAACACTAGATTTATCATAGAAGTCAAATTGCAATCATCTACTATAAAGATGTTCTTTGGTTATCACATTCACCATGCAAGTGGGATAAATACGATACCATAGGAAGGAAGGACATCAAACCTTGTGACAATGTAGAGGGGACTTTTAGGTTATTTAATTGTCTCATAAGAGTCAAATTAATGCAAGGCTAAGGTGAAGGTTTAGGTTTATATTTCTCAACTTGATTGAACACATGATTAGCTTCATCAATTTTGTCATTGTAGTCAATGGAAGGAGAAGAAGAAAAAAGTTGGGTTTTATCAATGGTGTTGGTTGAATGAGAGGTTAAAGGATTGGTATAGATTTGAAAGTTTTGGGTAGGACATGAAACATATTTATTTCCATTTTTATTGTCACCTTCTATGGATATAGCATTGGAATCAATAAGGTCTTGAATAATAGTTTTCAACTAGTAGAACACATCAGTATCATGACCAGGTTGATGATGTTATTGATACAAAGATTTGGGATCAAAGTATTTGGATTTAGGTTTAGATGGATCAATGGGTTTGATAGGAGGAAGTGTTAACACATTATCATTAAGTAATTTCAACATCACATTATGCAAAGATTTAATAAGCTGAGAAAAATTATAAGCAGGTTTTAAAATGAACAGCAAAGGAGCCACACCTTTGGATACTACTTCCACTTGTTCATCAACAATGTTGGACGAGTTGTAAATTTTGATGATGATTTTTGGTTTGTGAAAATTGTTGAAATTGGATGAAACATCACTCTTATCAACAAGAACATGTGCCATTGGAGCAGTACTCTCAAATTGACTCACTTGTAGTTGATAATGATGAAGCATTACAAACAATTGAGGAAAGGAAGAGAATTCAAAAATAAGGATATTATCTCTAATGTATTTTTGTAAATTAGATATAAAAATGCATTGCACATAAACATTAGGCACATGATAATAAATACGAGCATGCAAATTCTTAAATCTACCAATAAAGTCTAAATTTTTCTTTAACACCTTGTTTAAAATGCATTAAATCAGTAAAAGAAATTTTAGGACCAATGTTATTTTGAAATTTTTGAATGAAAGAATTAGCAACCTTGTGAAAGGAATCAATGCAATAAGGATGAAAAGAACAATATCATTGCAAGGATTTGTCTCAAAAGTGATAGGGAGATCTTCCTTCCAATAGCCCTACTTCCTCTAGGACTTCTCTAGGTCTTCACTTGACCTATATTAGGGTTCCTATGACCCTTAAAATAGAGGGATTCTTTCTAATCTCCTCTAATCCACAATATCTCACTACCAAGGTTTCAAATTCTCTCTAATTCCCACAACTCCTTCAATGTATTCAAGTCAGGAATTCATCCCTTACTCCAAATTCATGAATCTAGTTGATAGACATGGGAGAGGACTCTTTTAGTCTTTATTTTTCTCAATTTGGGGTGCTTTACCTTGTAGTACCTTCCTTCTACTACCCGATCTCCAATTTTTAGCCTAAAAAGGCTACTAGGCCTTGTCGGTCTTCTAACCCCTAAATCAGGGCTTAACTCTGCAACTTTCCACACAAGTGGTAAAAAAAGTCACCTTTTTAGGCACCCTTTTCAAAGTTACACAAGATTTAAAAACCCTTATTCCTCCAGATCTTCCGTACAGGCCTTTCCTAACTTCTAGCCTTATTTTTAGGCCTAATTAGGCCTCACTGGTTCACAATGAGGGTTTAAATTTTCCCACCCTTTTCCAAAGAGTTCATGAGCTCTCCTTCATAGGATTTAGTCTCTAAACTTCATAGAACACTCTCTAGGTCTTGGATTGGCTTTCCCAATCACCAAGCTCCCTCCCATTCGCTGGATCAAAGCAAGTTCCCTAACCCAGCTAGCTTTGGCTCGTCTAGGGCTTGGTTTCAAAATTCATTCCTCTGCAACCTAAAGAAAAAAAACACATATTTATAATGTATATACATTTATCTAACATATTCCAGGTGACCGTACAAAACCAACCATAGAATCTTAAGTTAGAGCCATTTTAAGAGCCTCTACTCTGAACAATCCACCAAGCTAGTCTCAGAGGAGGAATTTAATTACAAAGATTTATAGAAACCTAAAGAACTAAAAAAAATATTGAATCAAATGATCAAAACATAAAGAACAAAAATATGCAAATTTATTTCTCAAGTTCAATCCATGAGATAGGATAACCGAGCTCTCAATTCATCTCATTCACGGGTACAGTCTTGTCAGTCATGAAAACTTAAAATAGTGCTCATAAACATTAATCTCCAATCTTTGGTCTTGAAAAAAACAAGCCATAAATATGCTTAGAAAACCAATATTTTTTAGCTTTAGAGCTATAACTAACTTTCCTTCTTGGACAGGCTTAAACCAATTTGTTGTCATGACAACTTTCAAAGTTGTCATGACAACTTTCACATTTTGCTTGACAAATTTTCCAAGGTTGAACCATGAGGTATAAAAAGAATCTCAAACTTATAATAAGACCTCTAAGACCCTTGTTCCACTTAAACACACTCATTAAATTCCTTTCTACAATCAAGATACACTTTTGACTGATTAGCAACTTCCAATGGCATACAAGCCATATGCTTGGGTCTTCGCCAAGACTATTAAGACCATCACTAGGACTTAAAAAAACTACTTAAGGACCTTATAGGACTACTAAAAAACTTACTAACTAAGAGACAAAAAAAAAATTCCTTAAATGTCACTGACTAGGATAGAGTCACTACAAGCCAAAAACTTAGGTGTCTAGGAGCTAGGTTGGCCAAGAACCTAGGTGCTCCAGCACCATACTCCCTTGCAAAAAGAACCTAAGTCCCATTAGGAGACAAGAGTGCCACATCAATGCCTAATTTCTTGAAGCTATTCTCTTCAATCCATTGTGCCTCTAATTTAGGGAGAGACTTCCATTTCACAAGGTGCTCCATGTACACTCCATGTCTAGTTTGCTTCTTGACCCTTGAGTCTAGGTTCTTCTCAGCTTGAGGCTTCACTTGGACTGGTATTCTAAGATCTTTCACATTAGTATGAACATCAGGGCTGTGTTCTTCATCCTTCACATCAGGTGTTGGCAATTTGGCTGAGGTATGTATATAGATGTTGTCATTATGGAAACATATGTTCTCTATGAAGATCGCATAAGCTGGAAAGTAAGTATGGAAGGTCACAGACTAAAATTGTCTAAGTATGAAATAGTGTTTTTCACAGAGCACCTAATACAATTTGTTTTGGTGACATTCACTGGGGCATGATCAAAGTTTGCACAGTTGAACATAGACTCTATGGTGTCTAAGGATACCCCATCTTAGTGTGCAAAAGAGTATGGATAGTATGGAAAAAGTTATGATTGTTTTACCGATGACATAGTACAACCGACAAAGCAATTTTGAAGACAGAACTAGTAAATGAATTAAGGGATTATTTTGCTTGTCAAAATAATGACTTAATATTATAAAGAGACAACATCCTAGATGTTTACTCTTGGATAAAGATATGTAAGCTAACAAGAGAAAGATATTATGTTTGTATCTTGTATAAATAAAGATGTACCGAACATACTTGAAATGTAACATGTAATATATGTAACTTGTGATAGCAGTGAAAGTTGTTGATGTGAAGTTGTAAGCAGTACCATATTGTAATCAGTAAACATTTGTATTACTTGTTTGGGTAGTGAGCTCATTTGGTAATCAGGTTTTGTATCTACAACTCCTAATAGGGTTGAGGCTTCTTACAAGGCCTATAGTCCCTTAACTAGGACTGATACACTATATGATTGTAACAGGCTCCTAATAGGGTCAACATCCTTAACCATATATCTTTTGATTAGTGGATCTTTGTGGGTACCATCCCCAATAGGGTTTTCCCTTGGCCAGGGTTTCCTTGAGAACATATCATGTGTTATGAGTTCTTTACATTTACTATTATGTATGCTATTTAGTTTCTTATGCTTTAAAGTAATCTATTATATTGATAAGTGGGCAAAAGTAAAAGTTTGTGAAATACTGATTCACCCCCCCCTCTCAGTATTTCCTATTTCTAACAATTGGTATTAGAGCTTAGTTACTCAGAGAAGAAACATTCAAGGAAAGCCTAGCAGCTTGAGTAAGATCTCTATGGATATGGATCAATTATAGAAGAATCTTGAAGAAGCTATTGAGCAAATTGATATGCTTACTAATGAAAGAAACACTTTGAAAAGAAAGTATGATGATGCAAAGAATCTTATTGACAAATTGAAAGGTAAGATAGAAGATCTAAAATTTGAGAAGGAATCTAAAATTCTTGTTGAAGATTGTGATGATTTAGAAAAGGAAAATGTGATCCTTAAACATGAATTGAAGATAGAAAATTTGAAGCTTAGGTTGAAAGATGGAAATGACAATTTGAGATCTGAGAATGAAAGTTTAAAGAATGGAAATGAAGATCTAAAATCTAAACTTGGTCACAGGTTCGAATCCCCTCGGGTAATGCTGAGGGGGAGATTGTTGGCATAATGGTCAGCACTCCCCTTGGGATTTGTGACATGGCTTAATCACCTCCTATGTCTTCTATAAGTCTAGTGGTTGTATTGGGCATTAACAGGTCGATCTTTTGGTGCAATGACAACCACTACTTGTAACAAGAAGTTCAATTTTGAGTCCCTTCAAGCTTGTCAGATTACAATATATGGATTGAGTACTTTACTCAATGTAGCAAAATCAATAAAGAAGGCATGGGAGAAAGATTTTGAGACTTGGAAGATAGATTTTGTAGATTGTGTTGTAAGCCTACTGGCTTTGCAATAAGATAGTAAGGTAAAAGTTTTGACACACTTTTGTATATCCCTTTCCACCCTTTATTTTGTCATTGTTGTCAAAGGGGGAGAGATACTTAGAAAATTGTCTATATATGATAAGGAAGGATAATCATAGGGGGAGTTCTATGGAGTATTATGAAGTATTATAGATTATGTGTATATTTTGAGGAGATATAAGGATAGTATACTTATGTTATACTATGGCCACAATTTTGATACAAATTTTGAGATTTTGACTTGTACACTTAGCCAATTTTCTCATATGTTGCCACCAATGACAAAGGGGGAGATTGTTGGCAATTTGGCTGAGGTATGTACATAGACGTTGTCATTATGAAAACATATGTTCTCTATGAAGATCGCATAAGCTGGAAAGTAAGTATGGAAGATCGCAGACTAAAATTGTCTAAGTATGAAACAATGTTTTTGACAGAGCACCCGATACAGTTTGTTTTGGCGATGTTCACTGGAGCATGATCAGAGTTTGTGTAGTTGAAAATAGACTCTATGGTGTCTAAGGATACCCCATCTTAGTGTGTAGAAGATTATGGACAGTACAGACAAAGTTATGATTGTTTTACCAATGACAGAGTACAACCGACAGAGCAGTTTTGAAGATAGAACTAGTAAATGAATTAAGGGATTATTTTGCTTGTCAAAATAATGACTTAATATTATAAAGAGATGACATCCTAGATTTTTACTCTTGGATGATATGTAAGCTGACAGGAGAAAGATATTATGTTTGTATCTTGTATAAATAAAGATGTACTGAACATACTTGACATGTAACATGTAATATATGAGTCTTCCAAAAATGCCCCATGAATTTTACATCCCTATATGAGACTATGTTGATTGGTAGGCCATGAATCCTTACCACTTCCTTAAAGAATAGGTGTGCTATATAGATGGCATCATATGTGGTCTTGCATGGTATGAAATGGCTCATTGTGCTAAATCTATCTACCACCACATAGATACTATCAAAACCAGTAGTTGTCTTTGGAAAACCAACTATAAAGTCCATACTTAGACACTCCCATGGCCTCTTAGGGATTGGTAAAGACTAGTATAACCCTACATTTGAAGATGTGCCCTTAGCCTTTTGACAAACAATACATTTTTATACATATCTCCTCCATCTCTTGGCATCTTGGGCCAATAGTAGAACCTTTTCACTAGGTCCAATGTCGTGTTCAAGCCAAAGTGTCCACTAAGGCTACCATTATGCTTTTCTTGTATTAGGTTCTCCCTCATGGAACCTTGAGGTACACATAACTGGTTACCCTTGAATAAGAATCCATTTTGTAATGTATAATCAACAAACTCACTATGAAAGTGATTCTCAAAATCTTCACATACCTTGTAGGCCTTAGAGAAATCATCATCCTCCTTGTAGAGTCCCTTGAATCCTTCTATGCCAATGCTTTGGAGCTAGATTTCTCAAATAGTCAGCAACCTTCTACTGAAGGCATTAACCACCTTGTTGTTAAGGCCCTTCTTGTGCTTGATAGTAAAAGTATAGGCTTGGAGGAACTCCATCCATTTGTTGTTTAGGCCCTTCTTGTGCTTGATTGCTTGTATCACATTCAACAATGAACAACTTGTCAAAAATTGGTAATACCAAAATAGGCTGAGTTTCTACTCTTTCCTTCAACTTCTCAAACCTTTCTTGAGCTGCCTTGGTCCACACAAACTTAGTTTTAACTCCACTTTTGATAGTGTTGAGCATAGGTGCACATATCTCACTGAATCCTTTGATGAACTTTCTATAAAATTGAGCTAATCCATGAAAGATCCTCACTTCAATCCCTATTTTAGGAATGTTCCAACTCACTATGGCTTCCACTTTGCTTGGATCCATCTTGAGGTCACCTTTAGACACCACAAAACCTAGGTACACTAGTTCTTGTTTAAGGAACTCACTCTTCTCTAGGTTGATGGCTAGCTTCTCCTCATGTAATCTTCTTAGGACAACTTCTAGGTGCTGCATGTGTTCCTCCTTGGTCTTGCTAAAGATGAGGATGTCATCTAGGTACACCACAACAAACCTACCAATATAGTCTTTTTAGACTTCATTCATTAACCTCATGAAGGTATTAGGTGCATTTGTAAGTCCAAAGGGCATAACTAACCATTCATAAAGACCCTCATTGGTTTTGAAGGATGACTTCCACTCATCCCCTTCCTTCATCCTAATTTGGTGATATCCACTTTTAAGGTCAATTTTGGTAAAGTATTGAGACCCCCCAAGACAATCCATAAGGTCTTCTATTCTAGGGATAGGAAACCTATATCTAATGGTAATCCTATTGATTTCCCTAGAATCAGTACATAACCTCCACTTACCTCCCTTCTTTGGTGCCAAAACCATAGGTACAACACATGGACTAATGCTTTTCCTTATCAGCCCTTGATCAAGAAGTTCTTGAATCTTCCTTGTTGTCTCCTCATTTTGGTATGGGGTCACTTTGTATGATGCCTTGTTAGGTAAGGATCCTTCGGGTACAAACTCAATTTGATGATTGATTTCTCTTTGAGGAGGGAGAGTGGCTAGTGTCCCATCACTTATGATGTCTTTAAACTGATTCAATAATTGCTGCACTTCTTTAGACAAGGTAGTATGTAGTACCTTGGTCTCCTCCTTGGGTTTCAAGACTATAGCTAGTCCCACTCCTTCATTGAGTTCATGAAAGAACTCCTTCCCACTCATCAAGAGTACATTAGGATCAATTGAACTTGTAGCTCCTTCCTCCACAAGTGACTGAATTTTATAAGTCACTCCATCCTTCTTGAAGTTATACACATTTCTCTTCTCATGTTAAACAACATCTCGATCATATTGCCATGGCCTTCCTAGTAGAAAATGGCAAGCATCTATTGTAGGATGTCACATAACATCTTATCTTGGTAGCCACCAATCATGAAGTGTACCCATGCTTGTTCATTCACAAGAACATTCTACCCCTTATTCAACCAGGTTACTTTGTAATGGTGAGTATGAGGTATCCTCTCAGGTTTGAGCTTTTGGACTACCTCCTTTGATATTATGTTATTAGTTGAGCTTGAATCAATTATGACTTTGCAAACTTTGCCAATGATCTTGCACTTGATCCTAAAAAGAGCCCTCCTATGTTTAGTTTCTTCGTTAACATGTGCCTTGAGTAGAACTTTCCTAAACATGAGGTTCTCTCCATGTTATGAATCCATGTTCACTTCAGGTGACTTCACAATACTTTCTTCCTCTTGAGCATATGCTATATTCTTCTCTCCTTGAGAACTAGATGCCTTATTTGGACAACTATATAAAGGATGACCTAGCTGTCAACAATTATAACACTTCATGCTTGCAAAGTGTGATCCCCTACTAAAGCCACTTGATCTTCCTCTACCACCTTGGAATTGTCTACCTCTATCATAATTTCCTCTTGTACTTGGCTCACTAATTTGTTCCACCATTTTGGAGTCTCACTGATTTCTAGTTTCATTACTCCTACTACCATAGCCACCTCTATGTCCTCTAGAATCTCTTCCTCTACCCCTACCTTTGGTGGTGGAGTCTTGTTTCTTTTTATTATTTTCTTCTATCTTTAGTTCTAATTGGAAGCACTTGTGGATAGTAGTAGGAGTCCAAAGAATGATTTCTTCTTGGATAATCCATCTCAAACCACTCAAGTATCTAGCAACTCAGATACTTTCCTCTTCTTGAACTTTAGACCTTAAACAAAGTTTTTGAAACTCCTCGGTGTAAGAAGTCACATCCATCTCTTTTTTCCTAAGATTCTTCCTTTTCTTGTGCATTTGGATCTCATGATACTTTGGCAAGTAATTCTCCTTGATCTTTGTAACCATAGCATTCCAATTTGCAATGGGTCTCTTCCCTTCTCTTTCCATCTCTTCTTGATGGAACTTCCACCATGTTAGGGCTGGTCCCCTTTGTCTTGATTTGGCTACCTTCACTCTTTTTGCCTCTGAGACACCTTCACATTCAAAGTGATTCTTCATCCCTTCAATCCACTCCATCACTAGCTCTAAATCCATCTTGCTAGTGAACAGGGGTATTCCTTCTAATGCTTTTCCTCCCAATGTCTTGATGGATTTTAGGAAGGGTTCTTCTTGGATAGGTGGATCAGGTTCAGGAACATAATCTTCATCAGCAAGTGCCTTGCCCTTGTCATCTTCTTCATCCATATTTTCTGTCATCTTTTCAGTAGCCTCTGCCACTAGCTCAAGCTTATCTTTCAAAGCTTCCACAGTCTCCTCTAGGATTCTATTTCTTTCTTTTTGATCCACCACTTCTCTAGCCAATTTAGCATTGGTCACCATTATGTTATCTCCAACGGATTTACTTTCTTCTGATATACAACTTTACCCAAGCCTTTTAATGGCTCTGATACCAATTTGATAGGGAGATCTTCCTTCCAATAGCCCTACTTCATCGAGGACTTCTCTAGGTCTTCACTTGACCTTCTTAGGGTTCCTATGACTATTCAAATAGAGGGATTCTCCCTAATCTCCTCTACTCCACAAGATCTCACTACCAAGGTTTCAAATTCTCTCTAATTCCCACAACTCCTTCAATGAATTCAACTAAGGAATTCATCCCTTACTCCAACTTCATGAATCTAGTTAATAGACATGGGAGATGACTCTTTTAGTCTTTATTTGTCTCAATTTGGGGTGCTTTACCTTGTAGTACCTTCCTTCTACTACCCGATCTCCAATTTTTAACCTAAAAGGGCTACTAGGCCTTATAGGTCTTCTAACCCCTAAATTAGGGCTTAACTCTGCAACTTTCCACACAAGTGGTCAAAAGAGTCACCATTTCAGACACCCTTTTTGAATTTACACAAGATTAAAAAACCCTTATTCCTCCAGATCTTCCATACAGGCCTTTCCTAACTTCTACCCTTGTTTTTAGGCCTAATTAGTGCTCACTGGTTCATAGTGAGGGTTTTCTTTTCCCACCCTTTTCCAAAGAGTTCATGACCTCTCCTTCATAGGATTGAGTCTCTGAACTTTATATAACACTCTCTAGGTCTTGGATTGGCTTTCCCAACCACCAAGCTCCCTCCGATTTGCTAGATCAAAGCAAGTTCCCTAACCGAGCTAGCTCTGGCTCACCTAGGTCTTTCTTTCAAAATTCATTCCTCTGCAAACTAAAGAAAAAAAAAACATATTTAAAATATATATACATTGATCTAACATAGTCCAGGTGGCCGTGCAAAACCAACCATAGAATCTTAAGTTAGAGCTATTTTAAGAGCCTCTACTCTGAACAATCCAACAAGCTGGTCTCAGAAGAGGAATTTAATTACAAAGATTTAAAGAAACCTAAAGAAATAAAACAAAGCTTGAATCAAATGATTAAAACAAAAATAAAACAAATATGCAAATTTCTTTCTTAGGTTCAATCCATGAGATAGGATAACCGAGCTCTCAATTCATCTCATTCACGGGTACAGTCCTGTCAGTCATGAAAACTTAAAACAATGCTCATAAACATTAATCTCCAACCTTTGGTCTTGACAAAAAAATCCATAAATAGGCTTAGACAACCATACTTGGTTGGGTTTAGATCTATAACTAACTTTCATTCTTGGAAAGGCTTAAACCAATTTGTTGTCATGACAACTTTCAAAGTTGTCATGACAACTTTCACATTTTGCTTGACAAATTTGTCAAGGTTGAACCATGAGGTCTAAAAAGACTCTCAAACCTATACTAAGACCTATAAGGCCCTTTTTCCACTTAAAAATACTCATTAAATTCCTTTCTACAATCAAGATACACTTTTGACTAATTAGCAACTTCCAATGGCATACACGCCATATGCTTGGGTCTTTACCAAGACTATCAAGACCATCACTATGACTTAGACAAACTACTTAAGGACCTTATAGGACTACTAAAAAGCTTACTAACTAAGACACAAAAAAAAATTCCTTAAACGAAAATGACTAGGATAGAGTCACTACAAGCCAAACACTTAGGTATCTAGGAGCTAGGTTGGCCAAGAACCTAGGTGCTCCTACACCAAAAAGGTTCTATAATTTTTTTTTCCATGAACCTATGTTCATGAGAGAAATTGCTACACAATGTTTGAAATTTTTTGACATGATTAAAAGGATCACCCCTACCATTATAGGTCTCAAGATGAGGAATCTTAATGTTTTGCAGGATAACAAGATGGATGATACCCCCCCAAAAATGACTATAAATATCACAAGTAATGAAACTTAACCATGGCTTGAGTAATGAAACTAATTTTTTGATGAAAAGTAGACATGGTTTGAGCCAAGCTATTAATGGTGGATTTGGTAGAAGAAATGGTAGGAGGAGAAACATGAGAAATGTTGGAATTTTTTTTGGAAATGAAAGGAAAGGTTGAATATGAAAAATGGACACTATGGTAAGTGGGCATGGAATAAGGAAATGAAATACATGATACAATTGAAGGAATAGAAGAAAGATTAGGATTAGAAAGACTCACATGTCTACAATTAGAATTTTGGATTGAAGTTGTTATGATAGGTGGAGTAAAAGTGGATACACTAGGAATGGAAGTAGAGATAGGCAATGAGGTCTCAACATTTGTAGTAGGCGGAATGAGGTCTAAATCTTTAGCACAATCCCTAAGAGGTTTGAATTTAGTATAAAAAATGTGAGAAATGCTATTCAATATGTTAACATCATGCTCATCATTATGATTAAGTTTACTTATGCCTTCTACAACAGAAAGGGCCTTAGGATTATGGTTTTCTTGGGATAGACATTGTTCAAAATTTTCAAAATCATGGGAAAGTTTTTGGACTTGGTTAGGAGGAACCCTTAAGGAGTCACCTTCATCATCAAAATAAAGAGAATAGTTATTATCGATGATAGGATTGATATCATTAAGATGCATTTTGGTCTCATCAAGATTCCTAGGAAAGAAGGAGGTTTCAGGATCAAAGGAATGCATAAGTCTATGACTTATTCTAACAAGAATGCTATAGGTTAGAATCAAAGTGATAACACTCATGCACAAAGGAATGAAAGGAAATACAAATACAATGCAATTATGAGTCTTGAAATAAATATGCAATAATAAAGTCTTTTTAGGACAAGCACATTAACTATCAAATACAAACTAGATTTGAATGCATACAATGTAGAAAAGATGTAATGTAAATAGTGACTATCACAATGTATATAAATTAGATCTAGATATGTAATTGCAAGAAAGGGAATCTAACACCAAAACTAGAATTGAAATTTTATAAGTTGGGTTCACCAAAATGTATAATAGAAAATGGTGAGAAACCTATGGTAGGAATGTAGATCAGTCACCAACTTATTCGGTTGTACATTAGAGGAAATGTCCTCCCAAAGGCTCACCCTAAAAAAAATTAGATTAGAAAAATTCAAATAGGATGATGAGGTGCTAATGCAAGATCCAAATGAGAGGGGAAATGGGGTTCACTTTCCCTTTATGTGTTGTGATAATGAAAATGTGAAATGTGATGTGAAAATGTGTGTGATCTAGGAATAATTTATAAAAGGAATTGAAGATATGATGAAGGAAATAACAACTAACCAACTGATAATCTCAGATATGATGTATAAAATAGTAAGTGCAAGTGTATAATAGTAAAAATGAACTTACCTTAAAGAAAGAGACAACAAATGATGCTTTAGTTATGATTTTGAGTGCCGCAAAGGTGTTAGAATGATGTATAACTTTGGATCTAGATCTCTGGCACTTGTAAATTATGATTGTAAAAATATCAGACCCAAAGGACAAGGTTGACCTTAGCAGCCTTTCCCAAGATAAGGGTGAAATGAGAAGACTTGTCCTTTTGACTCCAAAACTGATGAAACTTGCAGAGGACCTATAATTGGTTCTAGAATTCTTGAATCGAGATTTAAAACTCTCAAAACTACACCTACACATAGAGAAAAAGGGGAAAAGGTTGTGGAAAGGGGATTGCCTTGATCAAGCCCTTGTATAGGAATCAAACTTGAAAGAGAATTGAAATTGCATAAATAAAGTGTTGTAAATAAGATAAATGTAATTATTTACCTTGCATGAAAAACCCTCATACATGGATGTTAGGATCTAATAAATACACAAAGATGCTTGAATAAATGCTTGAGTTGTAGAATCAAGGACATCTTCATAGATGCAATATATATACACTTTCCAATCCTAGATCTTGAAGGAACCATATGTTTGAATGATTGAATTGAGAAGGAGAATGAGTGGATCTTCTTGCTAGCTTGAGAATTCTTCTACTTGGACATCATGGGAGAGAAACTTACATCAAACAGAGAATATTTCCTTTGATTGGATGTATCTTGAAGAAATGGAGACTTGGAGATCTTCAATTAGATGCTTGCCTTCAAATGTCAAGTCCAAATCCTTAATTGCACAACTTGAAATCTTAACTTTCTTGTATTTGATCAATTGGTAGAACTTGCTTGCATAAGGATGTCATGTAATTGTATGGATGTCAAAATAAGAGGCTTTTATGTGCTTTTATACTCACTTTGAGACTCAATATTGTTAGGCTGACCAAAAAGAAAGATCTAGAAGAAATACTCCCATGTTGGGCTCAGAGCCCACTTAATCACAAAGCTCTAGAACAAGGCCGACCTAAGTGGCCTTTTCCAGGTAGTGATTTTGAAGTTTATTGGGTCTAGGGTAGTGTGATAAGTGTTGGTGGAATAAATTAAATGAAGTAAGAATCAAGCACAAAGGACATTCATACCTAGAAATCACTAAAGTGGGGCCTAATGGGTCCTAGAGCCTTCAATTATGGGTGCTAAATTTTTTATGACAGTAGAATACTATTGGTTCATAGAAAATGGTGAGTTTTTGTTTCCTCTTAAGTGGTTGTCTTGGATTTCCATATGTCTAAGATGAGATAGGTATCTTTCCTACAAAATGAACTAACATAGGTATATTCTCCACATCCTTTCTCTTGGACCTTGATCTATAGTTCTAATGTGGACTGTTGTTCAGTTGACTTGGAAAGATTGGAGGAATCTATGTGCTGAGATGAGAATAATGTGGTTGCTTCTTGATTATTTGGTACTTGATTTGTTATGGGTCCTCTAAGATTTTTACATTATAAGAAAGGATTTTTATCACCTGACACAATGATTTATACTCTATTGTGAGGAAACTTGAGGTGTTGATGGTAGGTAGACGGTACTTTATGCATGGAATGAATCCATGGTCTCCCTAGAAGCATGTTGTAGTCCAATTCCAAGTTTAATACTTGGAAATTAATTTCTTGTATAATAGGACTGAGTTTGATTAGAAGAGTTATAATTCCCTTGGAAGAACATTCTTTGTCATCACATGCTCTGAATATGATATTCTTAGTGACATCAAAACAACTATTAGAGTAGCCTAGAGATTGAATCAACTTTAAGGTACATATGTTTAGAACAACTCCACCATCTATCAAAATTCGTCTGATTTTTTGGATGTGAACAAAGACTTCTAAATGCAGGGGATCATTATGGGATGGTTTGTGTGATGGTAGATCTCTCTTATTAAATGTAACATGGTGAGGTGTGGCCAAGTATCCAACCATGGCTTAAAATTTGTCAACATATCTTGTGGGACAAATTATTGTTGCAGAGCTTTATCCATTACTACCTTATGGGTTAGGTGATATGTGTAGAAACTAAAAAATGGAGATTTAGGTAGGGGTCTTCTTCAAATGGTCTAATAAGCTATATTGCACCCTTAATGAGGAAAATATCTTGGAAGGTATCAATGGTTTTGATGAGGCCCCTTGTACTATAATTTTTTTATGATGGGTGGTGAAAATATAGTTAGTATCTAGGCCTCAGACAACAATGGTGTTGATGGTAAAATTTGGATCCAATTTGACATATGTAAATTTTGGTTTTTTATTTTTGCCTGACAAAGAGGCCTTTCCTTTGTCATTTTTGGTGTAATTAAATATTCCTAATTACAATTTACTTAATCTTACTTAGGATAATGCTTTGCATAGTAGTTTTTGATTGAGACACCTAGGAGTGTGCACATCCATTAAGCACATGGTGTAGGAGGAATTCCACTTTTGGTGCTAGATCCACCTTTAGTGCTCTTATCACATTATCATCCTAATCCATTGCACATACTTTATTGCATAATGGAGGATGATCCACATTTCGTGGACATGTGATTACACTTAGCATAGGTGATAGCTTATCAACTCCTTATCATTGTCTCTTTTTGCCTTTCCTATATAAGGAGGCCTATTATGTAATCAATCAATCAAGGTGAATTCATTGGATCAATTCAATATCTATCATTGCATTCATATTATCTTTCTTGTGCTTTTCTTTAACCCCTAGATCCTTGGTTCAATCTTTGCTATTTGAAAATTCTTACATGGTATCAAAGCCATTGGAGCATTTTTTATTAGCCGATTTGAAGAGATCTTGATGCAAGCTTTGAAGGTCCAAATCTCAGATCTGAGAACTAGCGTGCAATAGAGGCATCTTGGAGTAGATCTGACCTCACCATTATGTTTGAGAGGCTATTTCGGTTAAGATCAACTATAAATTCACCTATATTTGGTGAAATTCAAAATCGAGGCAAATTTTTTTTGTAAATTGGACCATATGGCCCGATCTGCCCTCTCTAGTATGATTTTGAAAAAAAAATAAAATATTTTTTGTATTTATGCCATTTTTTAGAATTTTTTTTGTGCAAAAATTTTTGTTTTACTGGCTGGTACATGCCTTTTGGATTAATTCCAGTAGCGGTCTACATCCACCATTAGGGTGACATCATCCAACCAGCACCGCAGACGAGGGCACAAGCCCAAACATCCACAAAGAGCCTGCGGGATTTCTTGTTTGGCTTCAAATCAGGGCTTTGTAGATTTAAAGGGTTGAAAAACCCTTATCCCACTGAATATGGGATTAAAGATTAAAACCCCTGCCCAGACATCGATCCACCAAGCTTCTGCCCCACTCTCCTCCATAGCTAGGAAGCGGCATATCTCCTCCGATCTGCCACTACCTGCGGCCTTCCTCAGCATTGCTTGAGCGCAACCGCATTAGCATCCCCATGCCAATCTATGAAAGCCACGTGGTGGACACAACAGCCACCCCCACGGCCACATCACTGCCACAAGGGCACTGCAGACCATGCCACCTCAGTGCATAGGTTGCACCCAGTCACGTGCCACCTCAGACGCTTGAAGTGATGAAGGGTACTCCCCTTAATACCACAAACACATTATAGAAATAGAGAAACAACAACAATATGCAAGAACAAAAATTTGGCTTCTCATTATCTCCACAAATGTGGAATTACAAACTTTCAAAATTACAATATGCAAAGCCACATGGGCATTCCCTTACAATATTTTGTAGGACAAAGCCTCAAATCAATACCCAAATCTACTACCCAGAACTGTCCCAAATTGCCTAAGACAACACTACAGACCTTCCTTATATAGACAATTTCCACTGCCCAAGAAGGTTCCAAAAATTTAGCCCTTAAGGCTGACTATACATAGAATTAATTTATTTTCACAATTTTTACAATAGGGTCGGCTCAAAAGAAATACAAAATATGATTTTAGGTAACCCAACTTCCGGAGGCTATAACTTTCTAACTATAGCTCTATTTTTCTATTGTAACCACTTTTTGGAAATGCCAAGATGAGATCTATATAACCTAATAAGCGCTAGTGCCAGTCAGTCGGGGGTCAAATGTGGTCTGGAGCCTCTTAAGGCCTTCAAAATTGACCTGAAAGATTTCATACCCAAAAATCTCAATAACTTCACCAATACTGATGATGTGGCAATGAAACTCAACTGGCAGGCTAAAATGACTAGGATGAACCTCCAACTATGAAATCAAAACATTCTGAGATCATATGATCAACTTACTAAAAATAGTAAGTTTCCATAAATAGAAGCTCTACACAAGATAACCCTTATTGAAAAGCAAAAAAAAATATTTTTGGGTGATGCAAGATTGCTCTTACACCTAGGATGCTCCTGCATCAGACACTTGGGGTAATTTGAGAAGTGACCTTGTCACGACTCAGGTGTGTAGAGGAAAACCAAGATGGTTAACCTCCTCCTTTGTTAGCCATGATGAATCTTCAACAGGTCATCCTTTCCATTTGACCAAATACTCTTCATATGTCCTATTCCTTGTGCTTCTGCCAACACGACTATCCAGTATGTCTTCAATCTCCTTGTTATCTGAACTGGTTGCTGGAATACTCCACTATGCTATTGTAACCTCATCTTCAACACCTCCATCATGATACTCTATCAGATCTGAGACATTAAATACTGGTAAAATATTTAGCTTAGTAGACAACTCGACCTCATATGCATTTCCTAAATTATGCTTCTTCAGTATCTTATATGGCCCAAACTTCTTCATTTTCAGCTTGTTATATGTACCAACCGAAAATCGCTCCTTCCGCAAATGAACCATGACTTCATCTCCAACTTGAAATTATTTATGCCTCCTTTTCACATCTGCCTTAGCCTTATATTGCGCATTCATCTTGGTAATATGCTTCCTCACCTCCTCATGGATGTTCTTCAAGTGTTCTGCAAAATCCTCAGCTTCAACACCTTATTTCTCCTTTATCTATCTTTCTCAATTTTGATGCATTTCTGGGACTACTCCCATATACAATCTGGAATGGTGATTTACCAGTGCTCCTATTGATAGAATTATTGTATGCAAATTCTACCTGTGGTAAAATCAAATCTCATCCTGTTGGCTTATCTCCAACCAAACATCTCAGCAAATTTTCAAAACTCCTGTTCACCACCTCTGTCTGTCCATCAGTCTATGGATGATGTGATGAACTGAACTTCAAATCTATCTTCAACTTCTTCCACAATGTACGCCAGAAATATCCAATGAACTTAGTGTCTCTATCTGAAACTATGGTCTTTGGAAAACCATGTAGTCTCACTACTTCTTTGAAAAATAATTCTGCTATATGAACAACATCATTAGTCTTCTTACAGGGAATGAAATGTGTCATCTTTGAAAATCTATCAACCACCACAAAAATTGAATCATGTCCCTGCTGTGTCTTTGGTAAACCAAGAACAAATTCCATAATGATATCCTTCCAAAGCTTCTCTGGTACAAGTAATAGCTGATACAACCTTGTATTCTGCTTCACTCCCTTCGCCATCTAACATACTCTGTAACTCTATATAAACTTCTTGACATCTTGCTACAACTATGGCCAATAATAATTTTCACTAACCAAAGCAAGGGTTTTATCTCGACCAAAATGTCTAGCCAATCCTCCGCTATGCTTCTCCTTGATGATATTATCCTTCATAGAACTTCATGGAATGCACAACTAACTCCCTCTGAATAGCATATCATCCTGGATGATAAAATCCAACCATTTCATCCTGTCTAGAGTAACAAGTTCTTTACAAGCTTTCCAAACTTCGTAAAAATCAGGATCCTCTGGATACAAATTCTTGAGTTCCTTGAACCCAACCACCTCAATCTGTATCTCTGTTAGAAATAGTTGCCTTTTGCTAAGAGCATCTACAACCCTGTTAAACTTTCCACTCTTGTGTTTCAAAACAAATGTATAACTCTGCAAAAACTCAACCCATTTCAAATGCCTGTGATTCAACTTTCCTTGACTATTCAAATATTGTAAAGCTTGATGATCAGTATACAAAACAAACTCCTTAGGAAGTAGATAGTGTCTCCACTTCTTCAATGCCTGAACTATAGCATAAAATTCTTGATCATAAATAGAATATTTTCTCTTGGCATCATTTAACTTCTCATTGAAATAAGCAATAGGTTTGCCTTCTTGGCTCATAACAGCTCTTATTACAGTACTGCTAGCATCACAATCTACTTGAAACACCTTATTAAAATCAGGAAGTGCTAAAATAGGTTGTTCTATAACCTTTTGTTTCAATAGTTTAAAACTCTTATCTGCCCCATTAGTCCACTTGAACTCTTTTCTATCCCCTCTCATTGTTTCAGTCAAGGGTCCACAAATACTGCTAAAATTTCTAATAAACTTTCTGTAAAAACAAGCTAGACCATGAAAAGATCTTACCTCAGTAGCACTCCTTGGAGTAGGCCATTCAAGGATAGCCTGTACTTTCTCTGGATCCATTTTCAGACCTTTTGCTGAAACTACAAATCCCAAATACACTAATTCCTTCTTCACAAAACTACACTTCTTCAAATTAATCAACAATTTCTCATCTCTCAGCTTCTCAAACACCATACGAATATGCATCATATGTTCTTCCAATGTCTTGCTAAAGATCAAAATATCATCTAGGTAAACAATGACAAACTTACACAGAAATTCTTTCAGAACCTCGTTCATGAGCTGCATGAAAGTGCTTGGTGCATTGGTTAGCCCAAAAGGCATGACTAACCACTCATACAGTCCTTCCTTTATCTTGGAGGCAGTCATCCATTCATCTCCTTCTCTGATTCAAATTTGGTGATATCCACTCTTTAGATCTATTTTTGAGAAATGCACAGCTCCACTCAAACAATCCATAATATCATCCATTCGTGGCAATGGAAACCTATACTTGATTGTGATCTTGTTTATTGCTCTGGAATCTGTACACATCCTCCATTCTCCATTCTTCTTTGGTGCTAATACCACTGGTACAGCACTGGAACTCAAACTCTTTCGAATCAACCCCTTCTGCAATAACTCATGTACTTGTCTGTTCAACTCTTCACTTTCTGCTAGTGTCATTCTGTGTGCTGCCTTGTTTGGCAAACTGGCTCCTGGAATCAAATCTATCTGATGACTGATCTTCCTTACCGGTGGTAATCCATCAGGTACATTATCAGATACAATATCCTGAAACTCATTCAATAAATTTGCAACCTCTACAGGTACATCCTCTACTTCCTCTTTACCAGCTTTTGGAATTAAAGCAAAACACACATGCTCATGCCTCATACCATCTAGGAATTTTCTTCCATCAACAAAAGTTATTCTTGCACTACCACATACCTTTTCTTTGGTCTCCTTCAATTGCTTTAGCTTATGTCGCATTCCATCCTTTGTCAGGGAATAGGTATCTGCACGACCATCATGTATAGCATATCTGTCAAACTGCCATGGCCTACCCAACAACATGTGACATGCATCCATAGGTATGATATCACATAGTACCTCATCATGGTACGTGCCAATCTTGAACTTTACTAGGCATTGTTCACTGACCATGACCTTGTGGTCATCCTGCACCTAGGCAATCCGATATGGATGTGGGTGTTTCTGTTTCTTGAGCTTCAACTTTGTCACCATCTCTTCTGACACAAAATTGTTAGTGCTTCCACTATCAATAATCACATCATAGCATTTACCCTCACACTTGCACCTGGTGCAAAATAGGCTCCTCCTTTGTTCAGGTTCATTCTCACCACTTAGCATGACTTCTATTAATCAACATTTCTCCTCTTTCAGCATCTTTAGAATTTGATGATCTGGCATTTTCATCTACATGTGCAACTCTGGCCTGGCCTTCATTCCTCCTATCCATCCATCCTTGGCATTGAAGACATTCAAATGCCCTATGACCTTCTTCTCCACAGTGAAAACATGTTCCAGGGAAGCCTCCTCTTCCAGATCCTTGTCCTCTTCCTCTTCCTCTCTAATCTCTATTGTTCTGATCTTGAAAATGGTTGAAATTATCTCCTCTCTGATTTTGACTATTATTGGCCTCATCCTACTTTTTTAGATCTTCATTTCGATCTCCATATGACCTCCCACCAGATCTTCCATCACGACCTCTTCCGCTTTGTCTGCTCTCAAACTTCTTGTTCAACTTTTCCTCTACTTTTAGGGAAAACTAGTATGCTTCTTCAATATTGTTCATTCGAACCAGATTCAATTCTTCCTGAATGCTCTGCCTTAACCTATTAAGGTAACGGGCAACTTTCTCCTTGTCAGCTTTTGCATGGCCTATTTTGATGAGGATTCAATAGAACTCCTCTGTATACTCTGAACAGGTCTTCCTGCTTGCTTCAAACTTTGCATTTTCCTTAGTAGGTCAAGCTCATAATCAATATGGATGAACTATCACTTGAATTTATCCACCATTCACCCCCATCTTGTGATTTTATCCTTCCCTCTTCTATTTCGCTTCAATTGAATCTCTTGCCACCAGATCTTCGCATGACCTTTCAGTTTGGCCTTCGCAAATTTGACCCTATCAAGATCCTCAATATCTTCATACTCAAAATATTCTTCACATTCATTGATCCAATCGATCAATTCCTTTGGGTTAAGATTTCTAGAAAATGTAGGAACCTCAATCTTAGGTCTTTTCCCAATCTTTGAGATAGCTCAAAAAAGTCTTTCTTCCTCCTGGTTCACAACTTCGACTTCTCCTTCTTGATCTTCTTCTTCTACTTCATCCTCGCTTTCGTCTCTGACATTAAGATTTATTCCTCTGCAAATCTCCTCTTGCAATGCTCACACTTGTCTCTGTAGTTCCCTAACTTCAGGTGTTACAACACTAGCTCTTCCACCATGTTTTCTTCGTGGAGGCATTTTTGCGCTTCTCGCTGAAACCCTAACCACAGTCCTGGTGCAAACTGCCTGACAGTTGGTGATTTATTTACATAGAAACCCTAACCCACGGTCCTGGTGCAAACTGCCTCATAATTTGCAATCTCTTTACACACTCAGGAACTTGGCTCTGGTACCACTTGATGAAGGGTACTCCCCTTAATACCACAAACACATAACAGAAAAAGAGAAACAACAACAATATGCAAGAATAGAAAATTGGCTTCTCATTATCTCCACAAATGTGGAATTACAAAATGCAAAGCCACATGGGCATTCCCTTACAATATTCTATAGGACAAAGCCTCGAATCAAT
The DNA here is from genome assembly GCA_027943335.1 of Chamaecyparis obtusa. Classification (NCBI taxonomy): domain Eukaryota; kingdom Viridiplantae; phylum Streptophyta; class Pinopsida; order Cupressales; family Cupressaceae; genus Chamaecyparis; species Chamaecyparis obtusa. The sequence goes on from BSBK01002433.1 coordinate 34,801, forward strand.
ACCCAGATCTACTACCCAGAACTGTCCCAAATTGCCCAAGACAACACTGCAGACCTTTCTTATATAGGCAATTTCCACTGCCCGAGAAGGTTCCAAAAATTTAGCCCTTACGACCGACTATACATAGAATTAATTTATTTTCACAATTTTTACAATAGGGTCAGCTCAAAAGAAATACAAAATATGATTTGAGGTAACCCAACTTCCAAAGGCCATAACTTTCTAACCGTAGCTCTGTTTTTCTATTGTAACCACTTTTCGGAAACACCAAGATGAGATCTACAACACTTAATAAGCACTAGCACTAGTTAGTGGGGGGTCGATCACGATCCAGAGCCTCTAAGGCCTTCAAAATTGACTTGAAAGATTTCGTACCCAAAAATCTCAATAACTTCACCAATACTGATGATGTGGCAATGAAACTCAACTGGTAGGCTAAAATGACTAGGATGAACCTCCAAATGTGAAATCAAAACATTCTGAGATCATATGATCAACTTACTAAAAATAGTAAGTTTCCATAAATAGCTGCTCTGCACAAGATAGCCCTCATTGAAAAGCAAACAAAAATATTTTTGGGTGATGCAAGATTGCTCTTACACCTAGGATGCTCTTGCATCACGAAGGTACATCACACCCACCATACCTACCTAGTCAGCATCTACCACATCAGATTGCTAACATCATTTCCACATTACCTCTGTATGGTAAGGACTCCACGTCATCAGACATGTCAGCAAGGGGGCCAATTTTTTTGCTTACATCATCATTTCCTCAAGCTAAATTTGATAGTCATTCATCCATCAAAATAGGGAAAATTGGGCTTTTGGTCATGGTCATCTAGCTATCAAATTTAACCCCTTGATCTACTGACATCAGCAGGGTTTGGAAATTACTTTGCCTTCATCATATGCAGTTTTGATTTGATAGTTCAACTTTGGGAGGCCATAACTTGGTCATCCAAGGTCTAAATCAGGTGCAATTTTTTTTGAAATTGGGTATAATTTCTTGAAGAATCTAGTGGTAGTGTTAATTTTTATTTTTGGTGGCCTGATTTGTTAGAAATTATAGATTTTGTTGACTGTGCCTGTCTGTTCCTGATTTTTGCAACTTCCAAGTTTTCATTTGGGCACATACGGTAACATTTTGAGGTGAAATTTTTTTTGAAAGTGCATAATTTTTTGTCTACTTTCTATATTTTCAATCAATTTTTAGTGATTTGGGGTGGATATATCACTTTAAAAAATAGGTCATTTTGGGGCTATATTTGCACTTGGTTAATCCTTGGATTTCAGTTTTTTGATTTGCATCAGTCATTTGAAGGAGTTATTAGTAGTTATCAGTCATTGTTTGGTTGCAATATGGATAATTTAAAGGTTAAAATCCTCACTCCATATAACTACCATGAATGGAAAGTATCTTTAAGTGATCATTTGTTGAGTATTGGATTGCTTAGAATGACTCTTGGGCAGGATCAGGAACCTCAAATAGGTGTTGCAGAAAGGTGAAAATGGTTTGATTGAAGGGATAAAGTTGATTTGTTAGAAATTATAGATTTTGTTGACTGTGCCTGTCTATTCCTGATTTCTGCAACTTCTAGGTTTTCGTTTGGGCACATACGGTAACATTTTAAGGTGAAATTTTTTTTTTAAAATAGGTCATTTTGGGGCTATATTTGCACTTGGTTAATTCTTGGATTTCAATTTTCTGATTTGCATCAGTCATTTGAAGGAGTTATCAGTAGTTATCAGTCATTATTTGGTTGCAATATGGATAATTAAAAGGTTAAAATCCTCACTCCATATAACTACCATGAATGGAAAGTATCTTTAAGTGATCATTTGTTGAGTATTGGATTGCTTAGAATGACTCTTGGGCAGGATCAAGAACCTCAAACAGGTGTTGCAGAAAGGCGAAAATGTTTTGATCGAAGGGATAAAGCACTTGGATCTCTTAGATCATCCATCTCTCATGACTTGCACTTTCATATTGCATCTTACACACATCCTCATGATGCTTCAGTCACATTGGAAGGACTCTTTGGTAAACCTGATAGAATGAGAAAATTCAAATTGGAGAATGAGCTTATAGGTCTAAATCCTAGTGATTTTGACAATATTCAAGACTTTTTCTCTAAGTTCAATTCTATTAGATTGGAGCTTTCTTCATGTGGCATTGTTAAAGGGGATGAACAATTGATCTTTTTCTATTCTTTCCAAGCTTGGTCCTGATTATTCTATCTTTGTTTATACATTCTATGCTACTATGGATGCTCTTGGTAGTGCATACAAATTGCCCTGTCTTGATGAATTTGCAACGCAACTCACAAGGGAACAAGCAAAGTTGGCACACATGGGTCAGTTGAAGCCTTCCACACATCAAGCATTGATTGCAAGTGAGTCTACTTCAAAGGCTTCTAATGGCAAAGGAAAGAAACAACATAAGGATCCTAAGCCTCATGAAAAAGGTAATAAAGTTCCTTCACCGAATACTACTGAATCCAAGTCCTCTTCAGGAGAGGAATCATCTAGAAGAAAGAGAGATAAATGTGCATATTGTAAAAAGTTAGGACATGATGAGCATAAAGGTATTCAAAAGAAGATTGATGAGATAACTCACATTATTCAAAAACACAACATTAAGTTTCCCTCATTAGTGTCTACTCCTTCTACACATTCGGCAGCTTCTACATCATCATCCAATGATAAAGGTAAAGGACAAGCACTCTTGGCTTCCACACATCCTAAGCAAGGTAAATGGCTTCTTGATTCAGGTGCATCACATCATATGGCATCTTCTATGGATATGTTTTCTTCTATTGAGCCTTGTAATTCTCCTAATATTTTGATGGGTAACAACACATTCATGAGAGTTTGTGGGAAAGGTTCTATTACTATGGGAGAGGGAACATTTAATGATGTTCTTTTTGTACCATCCTTGACCACTAATCTCCTTTCTATTTACCAAATTACACATGGGGCACAAGGTAAAATTTTTGAGTTCACTCCTGATTATGTCTATGTTAGGGACATGGAGACTAGAGATGTCATAGCTATGCAAGTTGTTGATCATACATCACGCTTGTATTATTTTTCAAATTTTGTTGATAATGATGATGATATACATGATGTACCCATCCCTTTGCCAAGGGATAATTATGAGGAGAATTTTGGGCACTTGAATCATTTTGTTGTTGAGACAAGTGTTGATCTTCCTACTCCTCCACCTCCTACTTCTTCAGACATGGGCTCTACTATTCAGTAGGATGATCATAGTGTTTCAGATCTTGTAGAATGTGATGACTACTTGGATGCATCTTCAACATTTGTTGATTACCATGATGAAGATTTGGAAGACATACATGAGGGGGTTTCTCTTTCCCTTGATGATAGTTTCATCATAGTTGGGGATACTTCTTCACCTTCTTTGGAGATTGGCACTCTTGATTCTTCTCCTTCTTTACTTGATTTGTCACATGAGGTGATAGATTCTTTGAGCTTGGAGATTCCTATTTAGTCTTCAGAGATTCATGCATGGAGACCTACATCTTCTTCCTCATTCCATTTTCACAAGGATTGGCTTCTTCATCATTTGATGTATCTATTTAATCCTAAGGGGAGACATGTTTCTTGTAAGCATTGGTTGATCTATTGTTTGTAGGCACTCTTCATCAACATGGGAGCTTCTACATTATGGGGGGGATATCATGTCTCCAACTATCCTACTTATGGGGGGATAATTCTTTGTATATACATGATGTATATACTTCTTGGGGGGTCTTGAGCACTCCATCCATCCATGCATCTTGTTTTCTTCTCTCTTTTTGGGGGAGGGTTTTTCCCATGAGGTTTTCCCTCTTTCTCTGCTTTATGAGAGTTATGCATTTCATGTATTGCATTTTGTACATGGGTACCTAACATGGCCTAGTTGCTGGGACCCATATTGCATTGTGAGTTTAAGTGCATTCCCCTAAGTTGCACTTAAGGGGGGGTGTTGGTGTAATTAAATATTCTTAATTACACTTTACTTAATCTTACTTAGGATAATGCATTGCATAGTAGTTTGTGATTGAGACACCTAGGAGTGTGTACATCCATTAAGCACATGGTGTAGGAGGAATTCCACTTTTGGTGCTAGATCCACCTTTAGTGCTCTTATCACATTATCATCCTAATCTATTGCACATACTTTATTTCATAATGGAGGATGATCCACATTTGGTGGACATGTGATTACACCTAGCATAGGTGATAGCTTATCAACTCCTTATCATTGTCTCTTTTTTCCTTTCCTATATAAAGAGGCCTATTATGTAATCAATCAATCAAGGTGAATTCATTGGATCAATTCAATATCCATCATTACATTCATATTATCTCTCTTATTCTTTTCTTTAACCTCTAGATCCTTGGCTCAATCTTTGCTATTTGCAAATTGTTACAGTCATGATCCATGAATAGTTTTTTGAAGATTGTATGATCTTTATTGGTGGTGGTAGAATTGTTGACCACTTCAATCTCACTGCGTTCGATGAAATCTTGGACTATATTCTTCAATTGAAAATAGTTTGTCTATTTGTGTCCTTTTATTCTATGATAATCACATAAATCATTATTGTCCCACCATGCTAGTTTGAAGGGACCCAAATCATATGATCCGATTCTTGGTAGATTGATCAAATGGGATTAATATAAGTTTCTTCAAGATATTCTCAAGAGGTTTTGCAAGAGGAGTATAGTTTCTTCTTGGATTTTTCCTTCTTGCATAAATTTGGTTGTTGTTTACTATGTTTGATGGGGGATTGGTCCTAGGAGTGACTATATTTATGTAAGACACTTGTTGATGCTTGGACAAGTACAACTGGTTGTGAAAGTTTGGCATCAACAATGCCGTCATTTGTGACTTTTTTTTCTTGGACCAATACTTGGATTTGTCATATGGAATTGCAGTATTGGTCTCCTTTTTTATCACCCCTTTCAAGTAAGGGATATTTCATCCTTTATCCCTTTCTCAACTAGTTCTTCAAACTTCTCAATATGCTACAAGTTCAATTCACACATCATATCTAATTGGAAATTTTCAATAAATATGTGGATCTTCTCTTTTTTAAGTATGTGAAAGGATGCCTTGGAGGCAACATTCCCCCAATGTTGCAAGAAGGAAGCCAAGTTTTCACCATTTTTTTCTTGGTATTGTAGAGATCCATTATAGTTATTTCAATGATGATGTTATGTGAATAATGCAATATAAAATTTTCAACAAGCTCATTCCAAGATCTTATCCCTAGAGAGAGTTGATAAAACCAATCCATGGATGACCCACTAAGACTACATGGAAATAATCTTAGGAGATAAGCACCCTTTTCATTGTCCTTACCAAATTTGGGTGTTTCAAAGTTTTGTTGAAAGGGTGGCATGTATAGTGTCCTATCAAATGGATAAGGAATTAAAAGATCTGTTGGATGAGTAGGTTCTCTTTGGTGTGCTTGTTTGCAAGTTTGTGATTTTTTATTGAAGGATCTAAACTTTCTAAGTGAGAACTTTAGTAGATGTCAATTGGGTTTGCACTACATTTGGATTAAAGAATGGGTTCCCACTCATATATGATGACACTTGATTATATGGGAGTATGTGTCCTATGTTTGTATGTGTTATAGGTGCATAAAACTTTGGGACATATTGGGGTGGTTTCATGTAATTAGAAGAGTTGGAGCCACTTGTCATATGTTGTCCTAGTAGGATAGGGAACATCCCTTGATTATTAGGGTTAACTAGATGTTTTTCCATGGGTTATCCTTGAAGAATTATATGTGGATCTTGATTGGAGATCACACCTTGTTGGAAACTACTAGGATTTAAAACTTGGGGAAGTGTATTAGATTTACTTGTTTCCATCATCTAAGACCTACCCATTGGATTGGTTTGTGACATCATGGATGGTGTGTTTGTAGTTATGGATGCACTAGTTGTAGTATAATCACTGGTGAAAAGAGGGTTGTTGTATTGGATCCCAAGTGAGGTGGTAGACATTGTGACTAGGGTAGCATTATGAGTTGCGCTAGAATATGGTATGGTGGAAGAGATTTATGAGGATGATATTGGGATCACCCATGTTGACACTAGTGGTGCATCTTGTAGTAAGGTTGATGTGCCAAATCTAATAGGTAGTTTAGCACCACTTTGTGCAAGCAGATGAAAATATCTATTTAGGTCTAAAAATAGAAATGCATCCATGACAACCATTACCCTAGGGTCTTGGAGGGCATTGTCAACCTCTTGTTGTGTGCATTGCACCCTAATATTCCTAGCTAAAAATTCATCTCTTGGTGGAGGTATTCGAGGTAGTTTTGGAAACATAGTATTGGTCTTCTATGATTTTGGTAGTGTATCTGGTGCATTAAAATCCAACCATAAAGTTCTTGGGTTAGTAAAGTTGATATCACTAGTTGGATTAAGCACAGGGTCATTTTTGTGATCTCTTTTGTCTTTGTCTTTATTTGATCATGTGAGAAACATGTACAAGAATGCAATCTATAAGACTAAGATATATGCAAGATGATAATAATGACTAGGTTAGGACTAATTTTTTGTTTATTTTCTATATTTTGGAAATGTAAATGACAATAAGAGAAACTATTTTTTTCAAATTTTAAATATTTTGGAATTTAAATGCAAACTTAGGAATCTATGTATGAAACTAGGATGATATCTAAGGTGTATGCAATTGTATAGTGGGAAAATGGTGTGAAACATCATAGAAGATACTAAATACCAAATCCCATATATATTAGGAATACAAGCTAACCCTTAAACAAGTTTGATTAGCACAACCAAAAGGATTAATGGGTGATAATGCATGATCTATGTAAAAGGAGGTATTTGAATTCCTTCAAAAGGGTGTGGTGGAATGATAATGGAAACGAAATTATATCATATCTCATCTATGAAAGTAAATGCAAGGAAAAGGAAAGAATGTGTGCACCTTGAATATGATAGTGAGATTTGAACTTTGTATTTGGCTATTGCTGAAATGTCAGAATTTGCTGTAACTCCAGATTTGAGAATTTGACACTTGTAACTATGTGAGATGCAATTTTGAGCCAAAAAGTATACAAACAAGTCAAGATTCTAGGTACAAGTCAATAGATTGACTTTTTACCAACTACTATGAATTTGATGAAAGTTTTGAAGATTTGTAATTATGTCTGTACCTTCTAGCTGAACCTACAACTACATGACCTCTTCTGACATAGAAATAAAATGGAAAAGGTTGCGGAAAGGGGCTTGCCCTGGTCAAACCCTTGTTGAGGAATCAACCTTGAAATTGAATTGAATTTTCATAAAGGAAAGTAATGTAACAAGATAAATGTTAGATGCACCTTGCATGAAAAACCTTCATGAATGGATGTAGTAATCACTCAAATCCATGAAGATGCTTGAATTTATTGATCTTAAAATGAGATGTAGAGCCAAGGATTCCTTCACAAATACATGGATCTACACTTTCCAATCCTAGGTCATGAAGGAATGTATGCTTGAAAACCACGTGAAGAGAGAGAAAGAGAAAGGATAATGGATAGATGGATCTTATAGCTTGAATTAAGAATTCCTCTACTTGGCCATCATGGGAAAGAAACTTGAATCAATTAGAGAATATTTCCTTCTCTTGAATGGATCTTAAAGAAATGGAGACTTGGAGATCTTGAATTGGATGCTTTCCTTCAAATATTGAATCTAAATCTTCAATAGAACAACTTGAATCGCTTGATTTCTTGAAAAAAATAGCTTGCACTTGAAATTATGCTCTTAGATTTCATGTTTTTCTTGCATTTCATTCATGTATTGCTTGCATATTGATGGATGATCAAAATGAGAGGAGTATATGTCCTTCTATACTCATTTCAGGATTCAATTTTGATCTAGGCCAACCAAAGATATAGACCTTGGAATAAAACCCTAACATTGTGTCCTAGGCCAAATTTGGGCTCAAAATCCTAGGTACAAGTCAACCAGTTGACTTGTACCCAAGGGTAAGTTGACAGGTTAACTTTTCCTATGAAAATTAAGCTCAATTTGTTTTTGGGATCTCAAGGAGAGTGATAGGAAGTGAGAGGAGAAAGAGCAGATTGGTGGGATCAAGCATAGTGAACATTCAGACCTCTAAATTACCAAAATAGTGTCTAATAGGTCCTAGAGCCTCCAATTATGGGTGCTATATTTTTATAATGATATAATTAGCCTCTACTTTAGCAAGAGTATAAGATAAGATCATGCTCATGGTACAGTAGATCGAATGCATAAGGATGATCTCATCAAGGTCAATGAGCCAAATAAACATCAAGACCTCACACAACTCAAGTCTTTATCAAATCTAAAACCAAGATAAGAGAGACATCACTTGAAAGAGAGAGATAAAGAAAGTGTGATCACTAGTTGAGTAAGAGATTGTCCTACTGTGAACCATACAAATAAAAGCACTGCAAAGATGGCATTGAAAGGTCTAGCAAGATGTATTATGCTAGGCAATCAATAAAAAAGGATCAGGCCTTAAGGAAATAAATCTATCTATTAAGAGATCTGACAAAGGCATGATCAAGCCTGAGGAAAAATTATTTCCATATGGATTAAATAAAAAGGATTAGTCCTTAAGGAAAGTTTATTTCCGTTAAGGGATCCAAGAGAAAGAGATCATGCCTAAGGAAAGATTATTTATATAGGGATCATAGAGGAAGGATCAATCCTTAAGGAAAGGTTGTTTCCATTAATGGGTCTAATGAAAAAGGATAAACACAGGGAAAACATTGTCTCCTTGGTCATTCACAAGAGAGATACATTGCTTGAAATAATAGTATGTGTGTGTAAAATGTAAAACATAGAGAAGAGTGAATGCTCCCACATTAAAGTGATTGCAAATGCCTTAACGAGAGAAATGGATTTAATAGAGCATAAGAACACCCATAGAAAATATTTCCACTATGAGACACCCCCAAGAAAGGAAAAATGAACAAAAATACACACATGAAACAAGAGAGGACGAAAGGGATATACTAACTCTGGGGTCAGTATGATCATATGATATTACATGAGATATTATATCAAAATGAATTTTCATCATCCCCCAAAGGTAGTAGAACTACAAAACACAATGGAAGAAAGACATGTAAGAGTTACAAAGAAGAGTCTTTTTGGACATGCATCATGGAGATGAAAAAGAATAGGTAACTACCATTTTGCATCATCCCCAATCAGACAACACAAAGGAACATTTATGAAGAGTAACACATGCATGACATAACATGTAACAATGTATAAAAGAAGTGATCAACTACAAATAGAATAATGCTTATGATATTTTGATTCCTTTATCACCTTACACAAATGGAGCAACAAGGATCATTTAAAGGAATCTAAACAAGACATATAATAGGAAACACATCATGGGGGAAACATATTACACACATAGAATCTATCACACAAAAGGATCTATTCAAGTGTATCACCCACCCCCCATATCAGTCTATAGTATTTAGGGAAGGTGGGAAAATCACAAGAGGAGAAACATCAAGAATGAAAAATGGAACAATAGCCAATTCCAAACCAGGACCATGCTGTAAAGATGGGCCACTTTGTTTGTCACTAGGAGTGATAGATAATTGTTGTGAAAAAATAGCTAGAAAATTATGATCAAGATAAATAATATCATTATTAGCATCAAAAGAACATTAAGAGTATCTTCTTCATCTTGATTAATTGTAATAGAATCCAAGATGTGAATAGAATTGTCATGTTTTCTCAATTTCATCTTTTTCAAATTAACTTCCTTCTTTAGCTTGAAGCAAGGGTTGGTCAAAGGGAATCAATTAATTAATAGGTGTATGAGGTGAAACAATGTTTTAGGAAGCACACTGGCAGGCTCTAGCATGTTGTTTATGATAATGATCATGAAAATGATAGTTATGTTTAGTTCTTTTTGAAATTTGATTTGGATTAGGATAAATCAACATCGGTCCCTTTTCTTCTTGAGGAGGAAGAACAAAAAGAACCACACTAGGTTGAGAGATAGCATCAAGAGAATGTGTATAAGAGATATGAGGTGGAATGGAAGAATATATAGGAGGTGTAGGAAGAAGTCCACATCTAGGGAAAAGAGAGGGAACATCTTTGTGTTTTCTAAGCTCACAAATATTTTGGACCTTGTAAGATTTGTAGGAGCCAAAGAGATTATCAAGATAATTTTTAGTTGGTTTAGTAATAGAAGGCAAAAAGAAATCAAGGTCAAATGAGTCTTGAGGCACTGAAGGATGATAAAGACTATGGTTAAAAGTCATGATCTATCCATTATGAGGAAATTTAAAGCATTTGTGAATAGGAGAATCCATGGCTTTCATGGAGGTAATCCGAGGAAGACCAAGTTTGACTTGAAATTGATCAGAAGTTGGAATCACACTAAAGGTAACATCTAAAGTTTTACCACCAACTTCAATAGGAAATGCAATGGAACCATAGGAAAGATAAAGAAAATAGTTGAAAGTTTGGATCATAACATTATATTTATCATAAGAATCAAATTGAAATCATCTACTAAAAAAGTTCTCTTTAGTTATCACAGTCACCATGCAAGTAGGAACAATAAGGATGCCAAGAGAAGGAAGGTAATTAACTTTTGTGACAATGTAGAGGGGAACATTAGGTGCTTTAAATCTTTTAATAGGATCAAAGGTAATGCAAGGATCAAATGGAGGTTTTGGTTTGGATTGATCAAGAAGGTTAACAATATGATTGAATTCATGATCATCATCATTATAGACAATACATGGGGAAGAGGGAAAAGGTTGGGTAGATTCAATGATATTAGTTGAAAGAGATGACACAGGGTTGGTATAGATTTGAAAATTATGGTTAGGAGGTGCCACATATTTTTTTCCTTGATCATTGAAACCTTTAATAGATATAGCATTAGATTCAATAAGGTCTTGGATAAAATTTTTCAAGTGGTAACATTTTCATTATCATGACCAGGTTGACAATGATATTGATATAAAGATTTGTGATCAAAATTTTTGGGCAAGTGTTTGGATGTGTCAATGGGTTTGATAGGAGAAAGTGTTAATACATTAGCTTTAATTAACTTCAATATCACATTATACAAATATTAAAAAATTTGAGTAAAATTACGAGCAAGTATAAAGATAGATGACAAAGGAGCCACACCTTTGGATGTTGTTGCCACTTGTTCATCAATATTGTTTGATGAGTTGTTAATCTTGATGAAGTTTTTTGGTTTCCAAAATTTGTTAAAATTATTTTATGTGGTATCACTCTTATCAACATGTACAAGAGACATTGGAATGATGCTCTCAAACTAACCCACTTGTAGTTGATAATTATGAAGAACTACACATAATTGAGGAAAGGAAGAGAATTCAAAAAATAAAATCTTGTCTCTAATGTATTTTTGTAAAATAGATATTAAATGAAGTTTCACATCAATATCAATTACAAGATAAGAAATATAAGCATGAAAATGGTTAAATTATTGGAAAAATGGTCAGCACTCCCCTCGGGATTTGTGACATGGCTTAATCGCCTCCTGTGTCTTCTATAAGTCTAGTGGTTGTATTGGGCATTAACAGGTCGATCTTTTGGTGCAATGGAAACCCTAGCTTGTAACAAGTGGTATCAGAGATTGGTCATAGGTTCAAATCCCCTCAGGTAACGTAGAGGGGGAGATTGTTGGCAAAATGGTTAGCACTCCCCTTGGGATTTGTGACATGGCTTAACCACCTCCTGTGTCTTCTATAAGTCTAGTGGTTGTATCGGGCATTAACAAGTCGATCTTTTGGTGCAACGGCAACCCTAGCTTGTAACATAAATCTACCAATCAAATCAATCACTTTTTCTTTAACACCTTATTTAGAATGTATCAAACTAGTCAAAGAAATATTAGGATCAATGTTGGTTTGGAATTGTTGAAAGAAAGCATTAGAAAGTTTTTGGAAGGAATAAAAAAAATGAGGCAAAGAAAAATACCATTGCAAGGCCTTGTCTCAAAATTATTTAGTAAATCATTTAGCCATGAACCTATGGTCATGAGAGAAGTCAACACACAAGGTTTGGAATGTTTTAACATGTTTCAAAGGATCACCCTTATCGTTAGAAGTATCAAGGTGAGGAATATTTGTATATTGTGGGATAATAGTACATACAATATCCAAAGACAAAGGACTAGCAATGTCAAAAGTAGCAATGTTGAACTTGGATTAAGTCATTGAATTAATGTGTTATTGCAAGGAAGACACGGTTTGAACCAAGTTATTAATGGTAGAATCAATAGAAGAAATGGTAGGAGGAGATATGCTGGAAATGTTAGGAACATTGTTGGAATTTGAAGGAATGGTTGAATATGAAAAGGGAATATGATGGTAACTAGGCATGGATAAAGGTAATGAAACACATGACATTATTGAAGGAATAAAATAAATAATAGGGTTAGGAATGCTCACATGGGTAGAAGTGGTATTTTTAATTGAGGTTGTGATGATAGGTAGAGCATAAGTGGGAACACTAGGAATATAAGTCTCAACACTAGTAGTAGGTGGAAGAAGACCTAAATCTAGAGCACAATCCCTAATAGGATTAACATTGGTATAAATGAGATGATATATTCTAAGCAATATGTTAACACCATGTTCATCATTGCAAATAAGCCTCCTTAAACCTTCAACAATGAAAATGACTTCAAGATTAGGGTTTTCTCATCCTAACTATTCTTCAAATTTCTCAAAGTAATGAGAAAGTTTTTGGAATTGCATAGAAGGAACACTTAAAGCCTCATTTTCATCATGAGAATAATGGGAAAATTTATTCTCCATCATTGGGTCAATGTCACTGATAGGCATGTTGCTCTCATAAAGATTCCTAGGAAAGAGGGAGGACTCAGGATAAAAGGAACCCATAAGCCTATGACTTCCTCTAATTGGAATGCTATAAGTAGGACTCCAAGTGATAACACTCATGCACAAGAGAATTAAAGGAAAGAGAAATGCAATGCTAGTATAGGATTTGAAAGAAATATGCAATCAAATAAAGTAGTATTTTTATGAAAAAAACATTTAACTATCTAATTCAAACATGTAATGTGAATCATACACAAGTATATGTAACTATTAAAATAAAAAGGATGCAATCTAGAGCTAGATACAAAGATATAAAACCTATAGATCTAGATACATAAAATGTAAAGGAGATAATGGAAAGGCCACCTAGACATCCAAATGCATAGATTATAATAATATGAATAAAAAATAGATCTAGATATCTAAATGCATAGAAAGAAAATCTAACAACAAAATGAGAAGGGAAATGTAATAAGTCGGGTTCACAAAAATGTATATGAGGTGAACCATGCATACAAAGGATATCTAAATACAAAAACTAAAAGAGGAAATGTCATAAGTTAGGCTCACCAAAATGTATAGTGGGAAAATGGTGTGCAACATCATAGAAGATACTAAATACCAAATCCCATACACATTAGGAATACAAACCCACCCTTAAGCAAGTTTGATTGGTACAAATAAAAGGATGAATGGGTGCTAATGCAAGATATATGTGAAAGGAGGTATCTTAATTCCTTGAGAAGAGTGTGATGGAATGATAATGGAAAGGAAATGATATTACACTAGTACATTTTACCCTAAATTTCAACCATCAAATAAAAATGTTTAGTTGGTCGCATTAGAGAAGGAAAAATTTTGTTTTTTTAAAAATACATGCCCGTGTTGGTCTCAATTTTGACCAACATGGTATTGGTTGAAATTGAGACCAACACCATAACATAAAGTTAAAAAACATGGGAGACTTTCACTTCATTTTATTATTTCATGAAACACAGGAGCTTTCACTGCGACAACCATTTGTATTGGGCGAACAACCCTAGTCATTCCACCGTGATGGAAAATCTTCAGGGTTTGCATTGGTAAAAGTTTCTCCATTTGAGTGACAATAGTAAAGCAGGACTTAGTGTTTGCATTGGGGAACGCCTTGTTTGGTTGTTTCGTCTGGTCATCTAGGGCATCGATTCTACCTTGTGAAGGTGCTTTCTTTTGGCTAAGTTGAACTTGCTCTCCTTGTTGCTTGTTTATGTAGACGTCTAGCTTTACATGTATTGGAATATGATCTTATTTTAACTTTATTAGGCAAAACCATGCTAGTCATGCTCCCCAAGTCAAAGTGGCCTACACTCAGATAAAAATAATCCCTACACCAGCCTTCTGAGACTAACAGTTAGTCCAGTAGATCGTGAATCTCCCATACAGATACCAAAATTTAGGAAAAAGGTAAACCCAAAAACCAGGCCTTCAATGTGGATTTTATGCCTGACAATAAACTTAGCTTCGTGATGCATTCCCTATATATCAAAACTAGTTAGTGGGTGTTACAAATTTTAGAAGGGCAAACAAAATTCACCCAAAAATAGTCCAATAATCTTTAATTTAATTTGTCTTTAAAGGAAACTTAAGTGTTAACAAGTCAATCATTAAACTCACCTGAAGGTCAGTTTGGAAGAGGCACTTGGAGTTGAAAAGGCTCAGGAGAGTACTCAAAAAAAAATTCCTCCCCCCCATCTATACCAGAAAAGACACTAGTCCAACACCAACAACTGCATTTAGATGTTGTGGTTGTAGCTGCATTGGTAGCTAAGACATACAAAACATTGATAGAGCGCTACATAGACACATCATTTCATATAGCACAATCATCATAAGGATGCAATTTAAGAGAATGAAAATTCTACAATGATGAACAATTCACCTAATTCAAACATTGTGAAAATGGTTGTCAATTCATGAAGATTTTAATTGGCTCGATCAAAGAATTTTTTTAGTACACTACATAGTCAGCATAGCAAAACACAAGCTAATGTGTTGATGTTGCTACTGCACTAAACATTCCTAGAATGGGTGGCCAATATAACTGGTCTATCTTCCCTAGAGTGCATGATACAAGGAATGTGGAAAGAATGGTTAATGTTCGTGACCAATCCCAATATTCCAACTCATTGCAGCTTGGTAAAGGGTAAAATCTGATTCTCCAGAAGACAAGTTATGGTTTAAATAGCGAAGGCATCCAAGGTCGGTTGCTCTATGTTTGATATACACCAAATTCCATTGATGTTAATGCACAAAATTATCAGAACTATCAAAGATATCTATCCAAATGTGTTATGCTTCAACAGTAAACACATACATTAATACTGGCAAGGAATTTGAATGCTGGAATGAGGAGACAAAAATAAGGGGATTGGTAATGGGTTTTGAAATAAAACAAATGATTGGGATCTTGACAAAACTATCTTTTCTAATAGCCCCAAAGAAATGTGGTCAATAGAATGCCATGACTGTAAGGATATGTGAAGGATTTGTGGGAAATTCTTTAAAAACCTCTCAAGAAAATGCAGATGACATGTAGAAATTCACATCCCACAACATCTTCCAGTATCATGCTACCTACTACAAAATGGGAGCTTGTGACATGGACCTGAAGCCCCTGGGTTGTCCTTCAAAAGTTAAAAATAAGCCTGGATGGTAGGAACACAGAAAAACATGCTTCTCAAAGAGGAAAAATCTTCCTTTGTAGCATGCATTTTTTGAATGCTTCTACTGTATTTCCTATCTTTCAATCTCCAAAATAAATTCCAAAAGGAAACATGAATGTTTCCTACAACACAGCCTACTCTGTAAATTAAAGGTCATTTGTTGGCCTTGCAAACCCTATTTTTTGGTAGTAATTCTCTTGCAAATATAATCAGATTTCTCACCATTGACCCAATGTAGAAATTTTTTTCATATTTGCTAAAATGTTCTCAATTTACATTATTATTATTTCAATAGTTAATGAAAACATCTACATCTCTGGTAGTTGTGAGAGTTAAAGAGTGACTTTAAGCATCATAGGTAAGTCCAAATATATACCTCTAATAAGGCTATTTATTGACTATATGGTACTTCATAAATCAAATTTCTCATCATTGACAATGCAAAAATTTCTTTGATATTTGCTAACATTTTGTTAATTTACATTATTATTATTTTAGTAGTTAATGAGACATCTACATCACTGATAGTTGTGATAGTTTAAGAGTGAACTTAAGCATCATAGGTGAGTCCAAATATATACCTCTGATAAGGCTATTTGTTGACCTCTATTACTTTCTCACATTTACACAGCTATCCAAACATTTATGGACTGAGATTGGCACTCTAAATTAGAGTTGACCAGAAAAGAAGACTTGTCTTCTTTAGAATGACATTTCTATGATCATATTTTAGATATTTCTTTTATTATTTTATAATACTTTTGTGTAGTCTCAAAATTGAAAGCAATCATTATTGTGTCTCCAATCTTCAATAATCCTTTTGTAAATTACACTCCTAACGACATCTGTCATTCCCCTTCATTTGAATTGCTTTCTCACATCATAGATAGAATCTTGACTTCCTAATCATGCTTTTTCAGAATCAGGCTCCCCATTATGAATAACGAATCAACACAATGAACATTCTCCATTTAAACTAAAAGATTAGAAGAAAAAAAATTATTTTAATGTCCACAAATGACCAAAAAGTAGGTCAATGAAAACATCATGCGTCTCAAAGAAATGAAGACCCTAGATTTACTTCTAGCATGTTATTTTCATTCCAGAATCAGTTCAACTTCAGTTTCCCTTTTTACTGGTTGTAATAGTCAGTTATACTAGTATGCTCTTTTTATTGGTTATATATTAGCATCTGGTTTGTTAAATGGTCAAGTCTATAGAGCTGGTACCTATACATGGAAAATATTGAATATGACAATGCGATGCAACAATTATGTTAAGTATGACAAATTTCTTATCTTTGGTCCATTTCACTAGATGTTAAAAATTATGGTACATTTTCTCTTCTCTAGTCACATATTATATGCTTTTTGTGAAGTATTATGCTCCTTACCAACTAAATAATAGTATTTGTATCTTTATAAACTATTATTAAAAATTTACTACAAATTTCATTCAACAGTCCCCTCATAATTAGTAGTTCTTACATCATTGCTCAATGCACTAGTGGGATACACTGATACTATCTCAATAAATTTGAAACTAATTATAAACATTGAAGTAGATGCAGTCTCATAAATCTTGTTAACAAATGGCATTTACCTGGTAGTTTGGAAAAAAAAGAGATTTGAAAATTAAAATGAAACAAGCAAAGTAAGTCTTCGGTTGTATCAGTATAGAGTATGAGATGCCATTTACTCCAGCTATATAATACAAAAGACCATGCATATGGCATTCATTTAGCGGAGTGAGCATCCTTCGAGTGTTGATTTAGTGTAGTTAGAGCCCTCAAAGCCAATTAACCATAATGACATATCCAGTTCATGCTAGAGCTAGCTGTAGTATGCCCTTTTTACTCTTTAAACTTTATACTAGTCTACAATATTAGCACCCAGTTTGCTAAATGATTAAGGAGAATCTATGTCACCAGATTCCACAAAAAGTCTTAGGTGTCACTCAAAAACCCCTATGACTTCTAAATAAGTTCCTCATCCTATTCAGCACCAATGTGTCAATCATAAGTCATAACTCAATTTTAGTGGTTGTCTGATAGAATTGTGAAACTGCTTTGATATGATTTGGTTCAATTGACACTTCATCTTTCTTCTATGTATGATATTTGATAATGTACATTCTATTCTTTTGTATGATACAGTCTTGCAATTTAGTTCTGAATAGGTTGTCAATTATCTTCTTTGCTTTCATTGTTCATTTGCACTTTGCATACCTCAAAATTCTATCAGTTACAAATCAGTTATGCATGTAACTTCATTAATTCTATTTGATTGAGGTTGTCCAATAGGACTTTTCTAGGATCAGAGATCAGTGGTCTCAAAGCATTCAAACTTCATATCATTTCCAAGTGGTATTGTGGCATATTCAAACTTCATTGTTGTTATATCAAAACGCGGGCAAGTTTTTGGCAAAAACTCGCCAAAACTCATTGAAAAATCAATGAGTTTTTGCCAAAAACTCATCTTGCTAAAATGGTGAGTTTTTAGGTGATTAAATCACCAAGCTGGAAAACTTGGTGAGTTTTCTAGACTCGGCAATTAATCGGTTAGTCTTCCAACCTTGGTTAGAATGTTTACAGTTACCTGGATGTTGTTAAGAACAACTACATAGAATTCACCTCTTAATTTACCTAAAAACAAGGTTATTGAATCCATCTTCGGATATACATCTAGTGTACATGATAGTGAACATTGAAGAACTTTTTTTCTTTACATGACATATTATTGATAATATATCATTGTTTAACGTAATGATAGTATATATCAAATAAAGAGTAGAAGTTCATCTTTGAAACTACAACCTTTCATACTAGTATATGGAATAAGCTTAGAAACTAAAACCACACAAGCTATGCCATATAGATACTATCTTTAGCTCAATACAACAAATGCTAGGTGAGGTTACTATATAGACAAAAAAATGCCACTCTGATAGAATGATTGCTATGTTTGCCTGCCTGTTGTTATCTGTGTATCTGCAGAAATAAAGTTGGCATTATAATGGAAAAATGTCTGCAGGCACCCTACTAGGCTTCTAGGGTTGTAGAGGCATCAAAATGGGATTACAACACCGCTAAATGAAATGAAATTGACTAGTATTTAGGCCTTTAGGCATACTCATCTCCAATGTTGGAGGGAGATTGTTTAGATCAATAAAGCTAAGAAAATATTTTGTATTTTTACTGTTCAGTTTTTTTTGGATGAATTTAAAAAATTTATTTGAAAGAGGCAAAAAATCCATTATTACACTATTTACTTTCAAAGACAAACATTTATCCAAGGGCATCAGGAGTATAAGACAATAAGTATGAAAAATAACAGAGATTTTCCAACTTGAAATCTGGAGCTCATTTTCTGTTTCCAGTTCTCTATCTTTTTGTGGAAAATCCAATAATGGAATTGGTTCAGCATGACAATCAAATCATTAACTAGAGTGTATGTAGGCATTCATGAACATGTTCTAGATCACAATATTAGTATCAATCACATTAGAGTGTCTGATTTTCAAGAAGCTTTCTTTCCGTGCCATGTTCTAGATGAGGCAGGTTGCTATTGTTGTATGTAAAAGCTCATGGATGGTTATAATAAGATTTCGGAAGGCCTATCTTTAGAGACTTTTGGAAAATACTCAACTATTGTTCATTTTCTTGAGATAGGAGCACAAATTACTAGAATTCTCCTCCTTTTTAATTCCTACTCGTCAAAGGATCATTGCTACTAGAAGGAGAAACATCAGTTTTTCCAATTTGAAACCTTTAGCTTCTTAGGAGAGTAGTCCTGAAAAATACTTTTATTTTGTCTTGGACTAGGAACTTGATTGAATATCCTTCCTCTTCTTGGTAATTGGATTGCTAGGACTTCACAAAGCTGAATACTGCTTGGAGTAAATAAAGGATATTCATTCACTATAGATATATTGATAAATGGGATTAAGGGCCTTGGCACTTCCTAGGTGATTGTAAACAAAGCACAAGCTTGCAATGGTACACTAGTACATAACTAACCACTTTCTGAAGAAGTTTGTGATTCAAAACCCAAGGATTGTAGAGATGATAGGACAAATCAGTGTGTCACAAATTGATTGCAAATTATCAACAAACTCAAGAAACCCTTTTCTATTCTCCCAAATTCAGTTCTTGAAAGTAGCTAACACAAGATATGCCTCAAAATCCATATTGTGGCATCATGTAGAAATCAAATATGCATTTTCAGACATTGTGGTGAGTGAGGTATGGACCATTTGGAGGCTATCAGTTCACCAAGAGGTTCATTAATTTAGAGTTTAATGATTGATGAGAAAAGAAAGATTGATTAATTTTGGCATCTAACACTCATTTTTCTAATTTTCTGTTTCACTATTGTTTTCTGATTTTTCATTTCTTTTAGATTTTTCGCATTTCCTTATATGCTGAAGTATGGTAGAATGTCATTACTATTTTGAAGGTGTATCTGCTTCTCCATTTTATCCATTTTCTATCTCAGTACAAGCAAGACATACTCTACCATGTTTGAACTTCAAACCACAAAGCTGTAGAGACTTTCAATAAAAAATATGACATTGAAAATAAAATAGCCAGTTGGACTTTCTTTTTGAATTCCTTCCCTAGACTCAGAGCCCAGTAGGACACTCCCCTTATCCTCATAGTTCTTCTATATCAAGATGATTCAATCACATACATTATTATATAATCCTCTATAATCAATTATATGATTGTCAAGCAAATTTTGTGTCCATCTAAATTACTAAGTGACTTGGCCTTTTAACTGAAAACAATCGATGGAATGAGGTTGACATAATTTCCTTATCCTTAGAAAATTAATTTGCAAGACCACATTAATGGGAAATAGTAGACTACAATGGCCATATGCTGTTGAAAGATACTGGAAATTTAAAAACAAACATTATCTATTCCATTCATTAACTGCAAGGATGCTAATGCTAAGACCTATTCTTTCTCTACAAGTCCAAACAAATAAGTTATTGAAAAATGACATGAAAGCACAAGCTGATCACATCCAAGTTCCAACAAGTAAATACAAATAAAATGAAAGATAGTTCAACATTATTTAATCAGTTCGAAGTATTTGACAACATAATATTTGGCTTGATGATTGTGATGGAAGACTCTCAAGCCTGTGAGATAGTAGATTGGTAGAATATTAAGGCAAGTCACACAGATTCTTGAGAAGGTGGCTGTTAGTGAGCCCTCGAGCTAGTATGATCACTCTTCAGTGATGACAATAATGTATTTGAGAATGAATCAGAAACCAATATTTTTTTTTCACTTTCATTTCAGCGAACAAAAATTTCTGGTGTTGGGATGGCACTATCCTAAGTTATTTTAGTAACTTTACATATACATTTGAACTTCTACAGTGTTTGTATTTCTATATCAAGTGATCAAAGCATGAGAAAATATTGGTTGCCCTTGGTACCTTCATGGTCTCCTTCATAGGTCATGGTGTACCTTATAGTTTCATGTGTCCACTTGGTGCCCCTTTAGCATAGTGGCCTTGTGTTCTTGAACAGATGAGGAGGAGACACACGTTGGGATTAGAATCACTAGAGGAGGAGAATGATGAGGACATTGATCTTCCTCTTAGAAATTACATGATTAAAAAAAAAAGCAAGAAACCCAAAAAGAAATGATTGTAATTAACATTTATTGCTAATGAAAGAACGTTGTCTTAATGGATGTAATTTTGTACTAGTAATGTTGATGAATGATGTGATTATAGTGATTGAATGTTATATTTCAAAAATGGATGAATGAATGAATGTTATTAAATGTTAATGGGGAATTTAGAGTGATGTTAGGGGGGGGGAGGGGCTAAATGAGCTTCCACCTTCACGTGGTTGGCCTTGTTTAGTAGAGAATGTTAAACTATTCTCAAAACCAAGTGAAGCTCAAACTTTAAAGACAAGCTTAGAGTTAATAGTGACAACCAATTAGCAAGTCGAAATGAAGTTCTTCGTTATAGGTACCTTTTTAGTTTTTAAAGCACAATGTCATGTTTTAATATTGTGTAGTTTTTTTCTTAAGTCAAAGTATTCTTTTACTATAAGAACATAATTTATGACCATTTTAGTAACTATTCTAACATCGCTTTATGACAAATCCTATTTTGGCAGAGATGGCGATAAGTGGTGCTGTCTATTCCTTGGGAGATTGGATTGCATAGGTTTGTATCTCAAAATCATTTGCATGTGGCAGAAATGCATACTTCCAACCATTTCATTCTACATTTAAAAATGTTGATGACACTCTAGAAATAGCTTACAATCCCATATCTGAGTTGCAATACCATCTTTTTGCTGGAAATAGCTTACAAAATTACAACTTAGCAGAAAGAAAAGTAAGAATTGATAGAAATCAGATTCTAGGCATGCTATTAAGAATTACAACACTTCCCAAACATCCATGATGAAAAGGGGCTGCTTAGGAGACATGAAATTAGTCATGGAGATCATCCACTTAGCCTTGTTGAAAGTAGTGTCTAGAATCAGTTCTTTCAGGTTCCTTGGACATTGCCTTGTAATAAATGCTCTTGATTTGTTCATTAAATAGCCAAATGATGCTTGACTAATTTCTTTTTTAGCTGGACACCCATACCCAATTTTTGAACAATTATTAGAATAAATAGATACACTTTGATGTATACCAATTAGGCCTAAAGAAACATAAATGTTAGTCTCTTTCTCATTGCTATTTTGAATTGTATTTCCACTTAGGACACAGAGATAGTAGATCAAATTGAATGTGATATTAAATGCATAGATCCAGATATGCCTTTCTTCTCTAGAAATTCTGCATCATCATTAGAGAATCAGGTATTGCAATTGTCATGTATTGCATTTATTTAGAAGGAAGGATTTTGCACATAATGTAGAAGGAAATTAAAATTCTTGGAACTTCCTTGATTGTTTGTGGAATAGGAGGCCATGAAGCGTATTCTGTTCATATTTGCCAAGATGAACCGTTCAATTCAGCACGTCCAAGGAATGAATGAGGTCCTTGCTCCACTCTATTATGTGTTCAAAATAGACCCAGATGAAGGAAATGCAGTAAGAAACGTTATCCATGGTGAACTTCATATGCCTGAATTTGTCAGTGGAAAGCAATAGTCTACATTGTGATAGCATGTAATTTTTGATATTTTATGTGTTACTCAAAAAGATGAATGATTGGATATCATTGTTGCTATGAAATATTGGTTTTGCAATCTTTTCCTATGGAAAATTGCACCTTATGAAACATATTTTTTTCATTATTGGAAGTACATCAACCAGTAGCCTGGATCTTTTTGTGGGTGTGCTTTGTGCAGTTCTTGCGTGCTCCCCAAATTTAGGAAGGGAACTCAATAATACATAGGTTTTTCAAATATTTACGTACAGAACTACCACAAGTGAAAAAATACATAGAAGTGGGAACCTAATTTGTTGAAAATTGTAATACGCAGATGGTGAATGGCAAAAATATGAAGAGAAAATATTCAAATAGAATGGCTAAATCTAGTCTGGGATAGCCAAATAAAGTTATGTAAAAACCAACTTCGCATGAACATTTTTGTATCATTCAATAGCATTATATCTTCTTTAGGGTCTCTTAATGCCATCACAAAGAGGCCTTCTGACAACTCAACAATCTCATTTGAACACTGACCAAATTGAATAGAACATGTCACCAAATAATGATCCCCATTAGTAATATTTGATATTGATATCATAAGTAATCTTTCAATACATTTTAGATTTAGGGAAATCCTTTCTTTATCTTGGTCTGAACTGGTACCCTCAAAGTATTTAATAGTTACTTCTCATTATGCTACTTCAACACCCTTCAAATAGCATGACTACAAAGTTCCAACCTCCACCAAGTATTAGTTCTATCTCAAATCTCAAACTGTCTTCACTAGGCCTATCCTAGTAGCCTTGTTCAGCAAGTAATTTGCACTTAACTCCACATATTCCCAAACACCCTAGTAACTTCTTTACCTTTTCAAATACCCTTTTTAGAGTTATTTAACCCCTATTAATCTCAGTCCTTCAGCCCTTGACTGGTGAACTTTTCTAGGATTGATTGCACACCCATTTAGGCCCAATTAGCCCTTCATTAACAAAGAAACTCCCCTTTCTCACCCACAAGATCCAAAACCCTGAAATAGTCTTAAGAAATTTATTAAATACAAGGATTCCTAAGTTTGTTTAAGTATCCATGCATATCAATGCACTCTTCCACCAAACCCTCATTTTAAGGGTCAATAACCTAGGGCTTTCTAGAAAAGACCCTTCCCAACCATAAAAAACCATAAAGATGGTTCAAACACCCTCAAATACATCTCAATAGACCATTCCAACCATTATCTAGCCTCTCCAATCATCCAATCATTCCCAGCCATAACTGGTATCAAAACAAGCACTAGTTTCTACAGCAAACATCAACAAACAATGATCCTCCAAGGCCCTTACTTCATTTTCCTACAATAGAGCATGCCATTAAAATGTATTGTTACATTAATGAACCCCCTCCCACCAAGTTACAGTCACCATAGGGGTGGGAGGGTCACTCCATGTTGATGACTACAAATCTAAATGTTGACTGTGCCTAGAATGCCAGTCACTGTCTCCAAAATATCAGTCAAGTTCTTTGTGTTATAAACAAATAAAACAACAATGTACTCATGTAAATAAATAAAAATTAATGCTAAGAGATGGTCCTACACCATATTCAAACTCAAATCACATTAGATATATCTTTATTAAATCTCTGTTGCTAGGACTGTTCCACAGAACAGTGAACTATAGGAATGCAGAAAATTTCATTTTCATTGATTGATTGTCTTAAAAACTCAAACCAATACACCACCACATTGATCTCTCTTTCCACTCATGTGAATGTCTACAAAATAGACCCTAAATTTTCAAAATGACCGACCAACTACTTCATAACTGTCTGCAACAGTCAAAACTGACTGTTCACTAACTTAACATAAGAAAAATGTTGTCAACTTGACAACCTACAACTTGTAGACTCCTTATTATAAAAAATGACATATAAATGACTCTTTAACTTATTTAAACTATAAAACTCTAAACATATCCATTAGTCCTTTCTCTTAGCCATTTTTGGCATTCTTGACAACATTTTGTCACTTTTGAAATTTACATCTTTTTGTGCAACATTTATGCATATCTTGTATCTTAACCCTGAATGACCTATGACTCCTCCATACTATG
This sequence comes from Chamaecyparis obtusa, assembly GCA_027943335.1. Lineage (NCBI taxonomy): Eukaryota > Viridiplantae > Streptophyta > Pinopsida > Cupressales > Cupressaceae > Chamaecyparis > Chamaecyparis obtusa. Next base: position 59,650 of record BSBK01002433.1, read on the forward strand.
ACTTTGATGAACCAAATACATTACATTTGACTATGACATTAACATTAAATGACTTTTAACTCCTTAAACCTCACTTGTGCCATTTTGGCCTAAGTTTGCCCATCCTTGGCAATGTATTACAAATGTGACAATTTCATGCTTCCCTTACATTTTGATGACTTCAATAGCCATGGTTCACCATCAAATGACTTTACATATCTTCATTAGGCATTGATTTCCCTTGGTACCTTCATGGTCTCCTTCATAGGTCCTGGTGTACCTTGTAGTTTCATGTGTCCACTTGGTGCCCTTGCACCATACTCCCTGACTTCAAATGTTTCCTAGTCCCTGGGGAACTGTGTACCTACAAAATAAGCATTAGAAATGTATCTCCATGTTTTGGAAATGTGTGCTTCTTCCCCATGAATTTGTACTTGTCTTGTATACACCTTGTGTCCTATTTTCCCTTGAAACTCTTCATGACTATCCTCTCCTTCTTCATATGATGATCCATGTTTAAATCCACCTCGTCAGACTTATTTTTCATGTCCTCATACATCTTATTGAGGTCTCATTCACTTCTCCAATTTAAAGATTTATTGTATTGATTATATCTAGAAGCATCTAAAATATTTCCTTGACAAATTTAGGTACTTGTTAAAATATGATGTTGAGTTGTCCATGTAATAAATAAATTACATCTAAATATTTCCTTTTTGTTTATTCCTTTATGAGGGACTAAAATGAATTTATAAAAGGAGGGAGAATTGATAGAGGAGATAATTGATTATTATTGTAATTAAATCCTTTTCTGGAGCTCAAGCACTTGTCATATTTTCATCTGAGGATTAAATCTCTTGGTGTGTAGTAATTTCAAGTCTTGGCACCCCATGGAGATACAAAATATAGTCAACTATATCTGATGGATGTATCCTCTGGAAAACCAGATAATTACTCAGTATCTCATAGGATTGCAGTACTTAAATATACAGAGGATTTCTAGTCACATAAATTTGTAGCATCAAAACCCAAAACACCCTACGATTGTCATGGTAGTACATTAAACTGGGAATCAAAAGGCTAAAACCAATGATCAAAGAGGAACAATTCAAATTTAGATCTTTGTGAACCATTACTATTCTAATGTAGCATGTTGAGAAACTTAAACACCAACAGAAAGTCCACCCAGTTCTTCCATCCTACACTTTACATGTGCTACATTGAAATCCAGGCTCAATTCAACCTAGAGGTACCCTCCAATACAAGGCTTCTCACCACAAACATGGATAATCCTATTGCCAAATTTTCCCACATCCATGCATTCACTGAAATTGAGCACATGGGAAAGAAAACCAGATTGTTCTTATCTACAAAATAATGTGTTGCATTTACTCCAATTATGCCCAAAACATTGAATGAATATCTTGCCATATATATTATTATTCATGAAAGTAAAACCTATCAAACCACCAGCTCATCAAAATTTTTGCCTTGATGCATATTTTCTAATTTTATGCAGTAAATTCAAGTAAAACCTCACTATAAGAAATAAAGTCCTCCCAATTGTCTAATACCTGTACATTGTTAAGTGCCATGCCAATTTAAAGAGCAGGACAAATATGAGGTAGTCACAATTTGAAGCTATCAGTGTAGAAGCTTTTCTAGCAGGATAGTAAAAGTGTCTACACATTTAGTCCTTCTTATAGTATATTTGAGTAAGACGTGACATCAAAAACTTAGAGTCTCCATATTCCAGTGCAATGAATAATTCATGATGTCCGCCAACCATAAATTGACTTAGAACTCTTTTGAAAAGCTACAACATAGTTTTATCACCATGTCCCATACAAGAGAGTGAAGTCAAAGTCAAGTGTAGAAAATAAGTGAAACATCAAAGTCCTCATGGAAAGGTGTAGTTGAATTTTGATAGTTTTGTGTATGTGCTGTGAGAGAATACATCACGTTTCATGATAGGTGCCTCTATTTATAAGGGTAAGCAAATGAATAACTATGTGGAATTGAAAGAATTGCTAATGGGCCTCAAGGCTATTAATGTGGCTATCCACTATAGTGTGGAAGTTGAAGTGAACTCACAGGTCATGATAAATGCAGTGTTAAAAGAGCACTACCCAGGTTGGAAAATAAAACTGATTTTGGAAGAATGTAGAGATTGGAACTTGAAATTTTCCTTTTTTAAGATCTTTCATTGTCATAGAATTCAAATCAGGTGGCCAAATTCTTAGTTAATCAAGGAGCTTTACTTCAAGACCTCTCCTTATTAGAAATTATAGATGTTAATGATTGTGCTCACTTAGCTTTCTTAAAAGAAAAGAATAGGGCAATTTAGTGACTTGTAGTCATTATGATTAGTTAAGAAGTTGCAAGGCTTGAGGTAGATTATCGTGAGGTTGGGCATCACATGCTTTGGTATAGGAAAGACATTGTGTGAAGCACTTGGTTTTAATGGTGGGAGGTTTCATATTGGTAAATAGTGTTTCTGGTCACTTGTCTCTGGATTTTGTAGCTAGTGCTTCCTGTGTGGCCTGGGCTTCTATAGTCTCGACTCTTAACAATCATCTAAGAATCCAGAGACTCAATTGTTAGAATGTCACATCCCCCTTTCCTAAAGGTTCCATTAGTGGCATTTGGGCATGGCCCATCTAATCCTCGTGGGCCATTGACCTTGCTTTGCAAGGGGATCATTGTTTGGGGTGAGTTCTATATGCATGCCATCTTTTGGCCTCTTGTTTTATTTGCGGCGCCAAATTTTGGCCACTCTTTTCTAATTAATACTTGGCCAACTTGGATCTTAAGGAGGTGGGAAACCTCATATATATATTGGCCTCTTGGTGGTCTTCTATCATCATCGATCATCAATCATCTTATTTTCTTATTTATGATTCCAAGTTGGAGTTCGTTTAGGAGATTGCAGTCTCAGAGGTGGAATGTCCTCCCTAGTCTGTTATTGATCTCAATTTGGAGACATTATACATTGATAGAAACCAAATTGGTTCAAGGTGGAGACATTATACATCGATCTACATTGTCATATTTGGTAGTCATCAGTGCCTTCAACATTTCACATTGTTTGGGTTGTGATCTGTTTATCTCATCAAATTTTGTATTGTTTGAGGCAGTGATCATATTGTTTTGGCTATGGCCTATGTATGTTAGAAATAGAAAATACTGAGAGGGGGGGGGGGGGGGGGGGGTGAATCAGTATTTCACAAACTTTTTCTTTTGCCAACTTATGGATATAACAGATTACTTTAGTGCATACAAAGATTATCAAGCTGATTAACAAACATAATAGTAAATAGAAAGAACTCATAACACATGATATGTTCTTGAGGAAACCCTAGCCAAGGGAAAACCCCGGTGGGGATGGTACCCACAAAGATCACCAATCAAAAGTATCCTGTTAGGGATAGTGGACCCTATTAGGAGTCAATTTACAAAACCTGATCACTAGCTGAGCTCACTGCCCAAACAGGTAATACAAAATGTTTCTGACTATAATATGGTACTGCTTACAACTTCACATCAATAGCCTTTGCTGCTATCACAATATACAACTATCGCAAGTTATCTTTTCTTTCTTTTTTACACATCACATGTATATTCATTACATTTCAAGTATGCCTAATATATGAGTTATTAGAGCTAATAACTTTACATGGTCGGCTTCCAAAATCTCTATCCAAGAGTGAACATCTAGGATGTCATCCCTTCATAATGTTAAGTCATTAATTTGACAAGAAAAAAATAATCCCTTAACTCTTTCGCTAATACTGTCTCCAAAACTGTTCTGTCTGCAAAAACTGTCTTCGGTAAAATTTGAATAACTTTGTTCGTACTACTCCAAACTTTATGCGCACTGAGATGGGGTATCCTCATATTCTGTAGAAGCTTTAGTTAACTGCACAAACAAAAATATTGCTCCAATGGACATTGCCAACTAAATCTTCATCGGGTGCTCTGTCAGGATCACTGTATCCATACTTAGACAATTTCTTCCTTCAACTTGCCATACTTGCATTCCAGATTCTATGCTTTTAATAGAGATCATATGTTGCCATAATGACAACATCTATGCATCCACATTAGCCAAATTGCCAACAATATATTCCTACTATACATACATAATTAATGGTGTTTGGGGCTGCGATCTACAACAGCAATACAAATTTGAGGCAGTGATCTTTATCAGCTATATTTATTATGTTTGTGCTATGATATACATACTCCATGATACCATATTGGATTGGTGATCAGCATACTACAGCGACAACTATTCTTCTTGGCTGCAACCTACACCAGAGACTGTGGCAGTCACAACATCAATAGTGTACACTGGTGGTTATGACATCATTGCTTTAGCATCATTGGGTATTAGCAGGCTTGGAGAAGGACAAGACATTCCATCAGCAATCAGAGGATAGCATTAGAAATTAGAGGATCAGACATGCATTTCAAGCTCCCTTTGATCCAAATATCACTAATCCTTCTGTGCTTTCCAACACAGATCATCATATTGGTAGGCCAAGGTGCATTATTTGTTCTCAGTTGTACTCAGTCTATTTATTTGAATATATGATTGATAGCTATTTCCTTTTGAGCATATTGTGTTTTGGCATATCTTTCTTGTGGTTGCATACTTGAGATATTACAGATTTATCAATATGATTAACATTTAAAGAGCTGATTGTGAAGAGTCGAGACTATAGAAGCCATTGAGTTTTAAGACTATAGTCTCGACCATAGAATAGATAGTCCTCTATTCCTTCAATGTCAAGGTACAATATATGATTGAATTTGTTCATTTTTATATAACCACTTAAAAAATATTCCTTGAATTAGCTTGAGTGGTAGATCATTATTATAAATTTTTTATAATTGAAACTGAGAGGCATTCTATAATGATAGTAAGGAATTTAGCGTAATGATATGAATGTGTAAAATTTTTTTTATTAGTTTTATTTTAAATTTGACATGCATTTACATGTTTCAATATTTAATTATAAATATAATATAAAATTAATGTAGTTTCCACAATTCATGAGGATTTGTAGTAGATTTATGAATTACACTGTGTGCAGATTTTTTCCCATTAGTGTTTCAGATTTCTAATTCTTATTCTAATGATAGATTATACAGTATGATTGAAAACACCGATGAAAAAATTATGCCCCCAATATAATTTAGAAATTTAGTACAAACATACTATTTCCAAAAGAAATAGCACATAAAATTTATGTCTACAAGTTAATATCTCTTAGAATATTCTTTACATTTAAATTATCTAAATACTACCTAGATATAATTGAATCATAACATGGGTTTTTCTGTTTCTTATGACTGTGATCAGGTGGGAGAAGATTGTAGGCTTTCGGCTGAAGATATTGCCAATTCTGTGCAACAAATATTCAACATGATTCATGCCACCTACATTAGGAACATCAAAGACTGATGCAGACAAAATTGTTGAAGAAAACCAATAGTAAGTACATCATCAACGATTGATCAATTTGAAATCATTGCAGAGTCTGGAGTGTAGGCTGTCCATCATTTACAAGCATTTTTAGGCCAATAATTAGGCAACATTACTCTTCAATGTACATTGCCATAAATACATTCAGCATGAAATTATCACGGTCGTCTTCTCATCTCTCTAAAAGCTCAATGTAATCAATGGGTGGAGTAACCCTAATGGTACTCATATGAGGGGCAATACTGCTACCAATTTTTAGGAGATTATTACAGATCAAGGACTGCATTGTATCATTTCATTGGCTTATGAATTTATGCTGATTTATCATAATATAATGCTCAATAAATTATGCTTTCTTTATCTCAAAAATCTTGTGATTTCTTAAATAAATTTTGGTCTCAATGCTAAATAAAAGTGCAGTTTAGCAGATAATTTAGATCAAATGTCCAATATTTTCCCCACCCAATAAAAAGCTTGGAGAACTCACTCATCTTATTGACCTAGTTCAAATTTCTTTATGAATTTTTCTTTTCAATTCTTGTACGTTTCCAGTAAACAATAGATGAATTACAATGGTGTTTTTTTAAGCTTTCTAATATGTTCTTTATGTCAAGATGTATAATTATATAATGGCATCACTGTTTCTATCAGTATTATAAAAAAACAAATAATTATTTTTTTCATGACAATTTTCTTTTCTAACTATCATGTACCATTTTTACAAAAAAATGATATTTCTCAACTTCTTCTGCATGATATAGATATGGGTGTTGATTGCATGATATATTAACGTAATATTCCTAGCATTTATGTTTTGATTTTTTCTGCACATCAGATTGGGAATATTAGATGCCCATTAATGTTCAGGGGAATATTAGACTGGAATTGGCATTATCTAATTCTGGATAACGTCAATTCCATGTTTGTGTCCATCCAACAAATTGGAATTGGAATTTCATCCTCTTTAGTTTTCTATTTTTTAATTAATTAATAATTATTGTAAATAAGAAACCAATACCACTTTTTAATAGACATTTTTTTAATTTTTTTTTTTAGCATTGATCTCAATTTCGACCAACGCTATGGTCGAAATTGAGACCATTGGACCAAAAAAATCAACGACAAAGCCATACATTCGACCAATAGTATGGTCAAAATTGAGACCATTGCATGGTCTCAATTTCTACCAATGCATGGTCTCAATTTCGACCAATTCATGTTTTCAATTTCTACCAATGCATGGTCTCAATTTCGACCATTGCATGGTCTCAATTTCCACCAATGCATGGTCTCAATTTCAACCATTGCATGGTCTCAATTTCGACCATTGGACAAAAAAAATGATGGTGATTCTTCCAGTTTCAAGAAAGAGCTGCAGTCAAAATTTTGACCAATAAGAAATACGTAGAAAATTCAATGAAAAAAGAACAACGAAAGTTTTGGTCATGGATTCGACCAATTATTGTCAAAAATTCAACCAATTCTCATCGAAATTTGAGGTAAAATTTACTAGTGTTAGATCTGATCTATGAAAGTAAATGCAAGAAAAAGAAGATAGGGAGATTTGAACTTTGGATCTGGATTTGACTGTCGCTAGAATGTCAGAATCTATTGTAACTTTGGATTTGGTAATTTGACACCTATCACTGTCTTCTATGAAATTTTGAACCCAAAAGTGTAGGAACGAGTTGAGATTCTAGGTACAAGTCGATTGGTCAACTTGTTCCCGACTGCTTCAAATCTAATAAATTTTTTTGAGGATTTGTAATTGTGTCTGTACCTTCTAGATCTAAACCTGCAACTTTGTAACTTGTTTTTGGGCACATAAAAGAAGGGAAAAGGTTATGGAAATGGGTTTTCCTTGGTCAAGCTCCTATTTAGGAATCAACCTTGAAATTTAATTAAAATTGGATAAATGAAAGTGATGTAAACAAGATAAATGTTAGATTCACCTTACATGAAAAACCTTCATGAACGAATGCAGTAATTGCTCAAAGCCATGAAGATGCTTGTATGTATTGATCTTGAAATGAGATGTAGAATCAAGGATTCCTTAAAAAATACATGGATCTACACTTGCCAATCTCAGATCATGAATGTATGTATGTTTGAAAAATACAAGAAGACAAAGAGAGAGAAAGAAGAATAGATGGATGGATCTTCTTGCTTGAATTGAGAATTACTCTACTTCTCCATCAAATTCAAACATGTAATGTGAAGCATACACAAGCAAATATAACTATTGAAATGAAAATGATGCAATGCATATTTAGATACAATGATATAAAGCCTATAGATCTAGATCCATAAAATGTAAAGGAGACAATGGAAAGACCACCTAGACATCCAAATGCATAGTAATAATATGCATACAAAATAGATCTAGATATCTAAATGCATAGAAAGAAAATCTAACACCAAAATGAGAAGGGAAATGTAGCAAGTCAGGCTCACCAAAATGTGCATATGAGGTGAACCATGCATATAGAGGATATCTAACTACCAAAATCAAAAGAGGAAATGTCATAAGTTAGGCTCACCAAAATGTATTGTGGGAAAATGGTGTGCAACATAATAGAATATACTAAATACCAAATCCCATATACATTAGTAATACAAACCCACCCTTAAACAAGTTTGATTAGTACAAAGAAAAGGCTGAATGGGTGCTAATGCAAGATCTATGTAAAAAGAGGTATTTGAATTCCTTGAGAAGAGTGTGATGGAATGATAATGGAAAGGAAATGATAATAGATCTGATCTATGAAAGTAAATGCAATAAAAAGAAGATAGGGAGATTTGAACCTTGGATTTGGATTTGACTGTCGCTAGAATTTTAGAATTTGTTCTAACTTCAGATTTGGTAATTTGATACATGTCACTATCTGCTATACAATTTTGAACAAAAAAGTACAGGAACAAGTCGAGATTCTAGGTACAAGTAGATAAGTTGATTTGTTCTTGACTGCTTTGAATCTGATGAAATTTTTTGAGGATTTGCAATTATGTCTGTACCTTCCAGATCTAAACCTGCAACTTTGTAACTTGTTCCTAGGCACAAAAAAGAAGGGGAAAAGGTTATGGAAAGGGATTTTCCTTGGTCAAGCCCCTATTTAGGAATCAACCTTGAAATTTAATTAAAATTTCATAAAGGAAAGTGATACAAATAAGATAAATGTCAGATTCATCTTACATGAAAAACCTTCATGAATAGATGTAGTAATCGCTCAAATCCATGAAGATGCTTGAATGTATTAATCTTGAAAAGAGATGTAGAATCAAGGTTTCCTTCAAAAATACATCGATCTACACTTGCAAATATTAGATCATGAATGTATGTATGCTTGAAAACCACATGAAGACAAAGAGAGAGAAAGAAGAATGGATGGATGGATCTTCTTGCTTATATTGAGAATTACTCTACTTCTCCATCAAATTCAAACATGTAATATGAAGCATATACAAGTAGATGTAACTATTGAAATGAAAAGGATGCAATGTAGATATAGATACAAGGATATAAAACCTATAGATCTATATACATTAAATTTAAAGGAGATAATGAAAAGACCATCTAGACATCCAAATGCATAGATTGTAAAAACATGCATACAAAATATATCTAGATATCTAAATGCATAGAAAGAAAATATAACACAAAAATGAGAAGGGAAATGTAACAAATTGGGTTCACCAAAATGTATATGAGGTGAATTATGCATACAAAGGATATCTAACTACCAAAATCAAAAGAGGAAATGTCATAAGTTAGGATCACAAAATTGTATAGTGGTAAAATTGTGCAACATCATAGAAGATACTAAATACCAAATCCCATATACATTAGAAATACAAACCCACCTTTAAACAAGTCTAATTAGTACAAAGAAAAGGATGAATGGGTGCGAATGCAAGATCAATGTAAAAGAAGGTATTTGAATTTCTTGATAATGGAAAGGAAATGATATTAGATCTAATCTATGAAAGTAAATGCAAGAAAAAGAAGATAGGGAGATTTGAACTTTCAATTTGGATTTGATTGTTGCTAGAATGTCACAATTTTCTCTAACTCCAGATTTGGTAATTTGACACCTGTCACTGTCTACTATGCAATTTTGAACAAAAAATTATAAGAACAAGTCAAGATTCTAGGTACAAGTCAAAAATTTGACTTGTTCTTGACTTCTTTGAATTTGATGATTTTTTTGAGGATTTGCAATTGTGTTTGTACCTTCCAAATATAAACTTGCAACTCTGTAACTTGTTCCTAGGCATAAAAAAGAAGGGGAAAAGGTTATGGAAATGGTTTTTCCTTGGTCAAGCCCCTATTTAGGAATTAACCATGAAATTTAATTAAAATTTTATCAAGGAAAGTAATGTAAACAAGATAAATGTTAGATTAACCTTACATGAAAGCTTTCATGAATGAATGTAGTAATTGCTCAAACCCATGAAGATGCTTGAATGTACTAATCTTGAAATGAGATGTAGAATCAAGTATTCCTTCAAAAATACATGAATCTAAACTTTACAATCTTAGATCATGAATGTATGTATACTTGAAAACCACATGAAGACAAAGAAAGAGAAAGAAGAATGGATGGATGGATCTTCTTTCTTGAATTGAGAATTACTCTACTAATCCATCATGGGAGAGAAACTTGCATCAATTGGAGAAGATTATCTTTTCTTGAATGGATTTTGAAGAAATGGAGACTTGGAGATCTTGAATTGGATTCTCTCCTTCAAATCTTGAATCCAAATCCTCAATAGCACAACTTGAATTGCTTGATTTCTTGGCAACAATAGGTTGCACTTGAAATTATACTCTTAGATTTCATATGTTATTTTCATATAATTCATGGATTCCTTGCATAATAATGGATGATCAAAATGAGAGGAGTAGATGTCCTTTTATACTCATTCCAGGATTCAATTTTGATCTAGGTCGATCAAAGATCTTGACCTTGGAAGAAAACCATAGCATCAGGCCCTAGGACAAATCTAGGCTCAAAAGCCTAGGTACAAGTCAACCAGTTGACTTGTACCCATGGATAAGTCTACCAGTTGACTCATCCTAGGAAAATCGCACTCAAACTTTTCTAGGATCTTGAGGAGAGTGATAAGAAGTGGGAGGATAAAAATAAGATTAGTGGGAATAAGAATAACAAACATTTGGACCTAGAAATCACCAAAATGGGGTCTAATAGGTCCTAGAGCTTCCAATTATGGGTGCTAAATTTTTAGAATGACACATTTACCCCCCACTTTAGTGGGAGTATGAGACAAGATCATGCTCATGATAAGGTAGATTAAATGCATAAGGATGATCTCATCAAGATCAATGAGACAAAGAAACATCAAGCCCCTAAGTGACTCAAGTTCCTATGAAATCCAAAACTAAGATAGGAGAGGAATTTCTAGAGAGAGAGAGAGAGAGAGAGAGAGAAAGAGATAGATAGAGTGTGATCACTAGCCTATTAAGAGATTGTCTTACAATGAACCACACAAAGGAAAGTGCCACAAAGCTGGAATTGAAAGCTTTAGCAAGATGTATTATGCTAGTCAATCCATCAAAAAGGATCAGGCCTTAAGGAAATCATTGTATCCATTAAGTGATCCAAAAAAGGCATGATCAAGCCTAAGGAAAGGTTGTTTCCATAGGGATTAAAGAAAAAGGATCAGTTGTTAAGGAAAGGTTGTTTTTGTTATGGGATTCATGAGAAATAAATTAGGCCTAAGGAAAGATTGTTTCCATAGGGATAATAAAAGAGGGAGGATCGGTCCTTAAGGAAAGGTTGTTTCTATTAAGGGATCCAATAAAAAAGGGAACATAAGGAAAGCACTGTCTCCTTGGTCATCTAAAAGAGAGATACATTGCATGAAATCATTATGTGTGTGTGTGTGTGTGTTAAAAATGTGAAACATAGAGAAGAGTGTATGACCCCACGTTAAAGCGATTGCAAATGCCTTAACGAGAGAAATGGATTTAAAAAAGCATACAAACACCCACAATAAATGTTTCTACTATGAGATGCCCCTAAGAAAGGATAAATAAATGGAAATCAGAACATGACACAAGAGATCCTAGAAGGGATATACTAACTCTAGGGTCAATATGATCATATGATATTACATGAGATATTATATCAAAATGAATTTTCATCATCCTTGAAAGGTAGTAGAACTACAAAACACAATGGAAAAAAGGCATGTAAGAGTTAAAAAGAAGAGTCTTTTTGTGTTGACATCACAAAGACCAAAAAGAATAGGTAACTACCATTTTGCATCATCTGTAATCATACAACACATAGGCACATTTACAAAGAGTGGCACATGCATGACATAAAATGTAATAATGTATAGAAGTGAGATACAAATAGAAGAATGTTTATGAAATTTTGGTTCCTTTATAACCTTGCACAAATAGAGAAACATAGGTCGTTTAAAGAAATCTAAAGAAAATATATAACATGCAACACATCATGAGGGAAGCACATTAGAATAGGCAAACACATAGAATCTACCACACAAGAGGAGCTATTTAAGCATATCATCTACCCCCTCATCTTGGTCTATAGTGTTTAGGGAAGGTAGGAAACTTGCAAGAGGAGCAACATTAAGTATGACAGATAGAACAATAGCTTGTTCCAAAAAAAGACTATGCTATAAAGATAGGTCACTTTGTTTGTCACTAGGAGTGATAGATAATTATTGTGAAAAAATAGCTGGAAATCATGATCAAGATAAATAATCTCACACATGTCATTAGAATCAGTAGCATGAAAATCATTGTTCACATCAAAAGCATCATTATCAAGAGTATCTTCAATATTTAGATTAATTGTAATAGAATCCAAGATACAAATAGAATTGTCATGTTTTCTCAATTTAATATTTTTCAAATTAATTTCCTCCTTTGGCTATGAGTTGGTCAAAGTGAATCAAGAACTAAGTAGGCATATGAGGTAAAGCAATATTATGGGAAGTACGTTGGCAGGCTCTAGCACAACATTTCTAATGATGATAATGATCATGATGGTTATGTTTTGTTTTTCTTGAAATTTGATTTGGGCTAGGATCAATCAATGTCAAGACCTTTTCTTCTTCAGGAAGAACTGAAGGAACCACAATAGGTTGAGAGATACAAGAAAGAGAATTTATGTAAGACATAGGAGGTAGAACAAAATTAGATATAGGAGGTATATGAAGAAGTCCACGTCCAGGGAAAAGAGAGGGAACATCTTTGGATTTACTATGTTCACAAATATTTTAGACCATGTAAGCTTGGTAGGAGCAAAAGAGATTATTAGGATGAGTTTGAGATAGTTTAGGAAGAGAAGGCCAAAAGAAATCAAGGTCAATTGAGTCTCGAGGCACTGAAGGCTAATAAAGACTATGGTTAAACATCACAATCTCTCCATTATAAGGAAATTTAAAGCATTTATGAATAGGAGAAGCCACAAATTTCATGGAGGTAAGCCAAGGAAGATCAAGTTTGACTTGAAATTGAGTAGAAGTTGATATCATAGAGAAGGTAACATATAAATTTTTACCACCAATCTCAACATGAAATGAAATGGAACCATGGGAAGGATAAAGGAAACTATTGAAAGTTTGGATCATAACATCAAATTTATCATAAGAATCACATTTCAATCATCTACTAAAAAGGTGTTCTTTAGTTATCACATTCACCATGCGAGTAGGATTAATAAGGATTCCATGAGAAGGAAGGTCATTGACCTTTGGGACAATGTAGATGGGACCATTAGGTGCTTTAATAGTTTTGATAAGATTAAAGGTAATACAAGGCTTGAATGGAGGTTTCAGTTTGGATTGATCAAGAAGGTTGACAAATTGATTGGCTTAATGATCATCATCATTATAATAAATACATGGGGAAGAGGACAAAGGTTGGGTAGATTCAATGGTATTGGTTGAATGACATGGAAAAGGTTTGGTATAGATTTGAAAATTCTAGTTATGAGGTACCACATATTTGTTTCCTTTATCATTAAGACCTTTAATAGATATAGAAATAGAGTCAATAAGGTATTGGCCAATAGTTTTTAAGTGGTGACATTTTTTAGTATCATGACTAGGTTGACTATGGTATTGATAGAAAGATTTGTGATGAAAGCTTTTTGGGCAACGGTTTGGATGTGTCAATGGGTTTGATAGGAGGAACTATTAATAAATTAGAATTAATTAAATTCAATGTCACATTATACAAAGATTCAAAAATCTGAGTAAAATTACGAACATATCTAAAGATAGATGACAAAGGATCCACACCTTTGGATACTACTGCTACTTGTTCATCAACATTGTTTGATGAGTTGTTGATTTTGATTATGTTTTTTGGTTTCTAAAACTTGTTAAATTTTTTGTATGCAACATCACTTTTATCAATAGGTACAAGAGCCATTGGAGTGGTGTTCTCAAACTGAATCACTTGAAGTTGATAATTATGAAGCACTACACACAATTGAGGAAAGGAAGATAACTCATAAAGTAGAATATTATGACATGTCTTTTTGTAAATTAGATACAAAAATATGTTACACATCAATATCAGGCACAAGATAAGAAATATGAGCATGAAAATGCTTAAATCTACCAATAAAATCTCTCACTTTCTCTTTAATGCCTTATTTATAATGCATCAAATTAGTGAAAGAAATATTAGGACCAATATTGTTTTGGAATTGTTGAATGAAAGAATTAGAATTTTTTTGGAAGGAATCAATAGAAGAAGTAGGCAAAGAATAATACCATGCAAGGCCTTGCCACAAAAGGTTCTAGTAAATAATTTAGCAATGAACCTATGGTCATGAGAGAAGTCACTACACAAGGTTTAAAATGTTTTAACATGAGTCAAAGGATCACCCTTACCATTATAAGTCTCAAGGTGAGGAATCTTTGTATATTGCAGGATAATAACACAGATGATATCCAAAGATAAAGGACTAGAAATTTGACAAGTAGGAATGTTGAACTTGGATTGAGTCATTGAAGAAATTTTTTGTTGCAAGGAAGACATGATTTGAACCAAGCTATTAATAATAGAATCAATAAAAGAAATCATAGGAGGAGATATGTTGAAATATTAGGAATATTGTTGGAAATTGAAGGAATGGTTCAATATGAAAAGGGAACATGATGGTAAGTGGGCATGGATGAAGGTAATAAAATACATGAAATGCTTTAAGGGATGGAAGGAATAATAAGGTTAGTAATTCTCACATGGGTAGGATTGGAATTTTGAGTTGAGGTTATGATGATAAGTGGAGCATAAGTGGAAACACTAGGAATGGAAGTAGAGATAGGAAAAGAGGTCTCAACACTAGTAGTAGGTGGAAGAAGACCTAAATCTTGTGCACAATCCCTAATAGGATTAAAATTGCTATCAATGAGATGAGAGATGCTACACAAGATTTTAACACCATGTTTATCATTGTGGATAAGTTTCCTTAAATGTTCAATAAAGGAAATGACTTTAGGATTAGGGTTTTCTTGTCCTATCCATTGTTCAAATTTCTCAAAGTAATGGGACAAATTTTTTACTTGCATAGGAGGAACCATTAAAGCCCCATCTTCATCATTCAAAGAATGTGAAGAGCTATTCTCCATGATAGGGTCAATGTCACTAACATGCATGTTGGTCTCATGAATATTCCTAGGAAAGAGGGAGGACTCAGGATCAAAGGAGCTCATAAGCCTATGAATTATTCTAATTGAAATTATATAAGTAGGACTCAAAGTGATAACACTCATATACAAGGGAATGAAAGGAAAGAGAAGTGAAATGATACTATAGGATTTGAAAGAAACATACAATCCAAGAAAGTAGTCTTTTATGAAAAGTACATTTAACTATCAAATTCAAACATGCAATGTGAAGCATACACAAGTAGATGTAACTATTGAAATGAAAATAATGAAAAGTAGATCTAGATAAAAAGATATGAAACATATAGATATAGATACATAAAATGTCAAGAAGATAATGCAAAGACCACCTAGACATCCAATTGCCTAGATTGTAATAATATGCATACAAAATAGATCTATGTATCTAAATGCATAGAAAGGAAATCTAACACTAAAATGAGAAGGGAAATATAAAAAGTCAGGTTCACCAAAATGTATATGAGGCAAACAATGCATACAAATGGTATCTAACTACCAAAATCAAAAGAGGAAATGTCATAAGTCGGGTTCACCAAAATGTATAGTGGGAAAATGGTGTGCAACATCATAGAAGATACTAAATACCAAATCCCATATGTATTAGGAATACAAACCCACCCTTAAAAAAGTCTAATTAGCACAACCAAAAGGATGAATGGGTGCTAATGCAAGATCTATGTGAAGGGAGGTATTTGAATTCCTTGAGAAGAGTGCGGTGGAATGATAATGGAAAGGAAATGATATCAGATTTGATTTATGAAAGTAAATGTAGGAAAAATGAAAGAATGCATGCACCTTGAATAGGATAGGGAGATTTGAAATTTGGATCTAGATTTCATTGTCGGCAAAATATTGGAATCTAGTGTAACTCCAGATCTAGGAATATGAGACCTATAAATCTTTGTTGTATAGTTTTGAGCCAAAAAGTATAGGAATAAGTTGAGAGTCTAGGTATAAGTTGACAGGTTGACTTGTTCTCAACTGCTCCAATTTGATGAAAATTTATGAGGATTTGCAATTGTATTTTTACCTTCAAGATTTGAACAAGCCACTCCATAACCTATTATTTCACATAGAAAATAAGGGGAAAAAGTTGTGGGAATCGATTTACCTTAGTAAAATTCCTATTTAGGAATCAAACTTGAAATTGAATTGAAATTGTATTAAGGAAAGTAATGTAAATAAGGTAAATGTTACATTCACCTTGCATGAAAAACCTTCATGAATGGATGTAGTAATTGCTCAAATATATGAAGATCCTTGAATCTATTGATATTGAAATGATATGTAGAATCAAGGATGCCTTCTCAAATGAATGGATTTACACTTTATAATCCTATATCATGAATATATGCACGCTTGACAACCATGTGAAGAGAGAGAGAGAAAGAAGAATGAATGGATATATCTTTCTTGAATTGAGAATTCCTCTACTTGGCCATCATAGGAGAGAAAATTACATCAATTGGAGAAGACTACATTTTGTTGAATGGATCTTGAAGAAATAGAGACTTGTAGATCTTGAATTCAATTAGTTTTCAAATATTGAGTCTAAATTCTCAATAACACAACTTGAATTGCTTGATTGCTTGACAATAATATCCTGCACTTGAAATTATGCTCTTAGATTTCATATATTTCTTCCATATCATTCATGGATTGCTTGTATAATAATAATAGATGATCAAAATGAGAGGAGGATATGTCCTTTTTTACTAATTTTGGGATTCAATTTTGATCTAGATAGACCATAGATCTAAACCTTGGAAGGAAACACTTGCATCAGACCCTAGGCCAAATCTAGGTACAAGTCGGTTAGTTGACTTGTACCTAGGGACAAGTTGACTTGTTTGAGGAAAATCAAGCTCAAATTTTCCTAGGATCTTGGGGAGAGTGATAGGAAGCGAGAGGAGAAAAAGAAGATTGGTGGGATCAAGCATAATGAGCACTCAAACCTTGAAATTGACAAAAATAGGGTCTAATAAGTCTTAAAGCCTCCAATTATGGGTGTTAGCATTTTAAGAAGATATATCAATATAACCTTAAGAGAGACTCTATAAATTTTGTATGTGAACCTTACTAAGAGAGGCCTTAATGATGCTAGGAATTATCTTAACCTTGAAAATAGGATAAATTGACAATTCTGACAATGTGTCTATGATAAGATTATTTTGAAAAAATGATAGGTGTCTGTGACAAGACAAATGAAAGAGATGATAACTAAATTCAAGGAGGTTAAGACAATACTCAATACTGCTATAAGAAAATCCTAAGATGATATACTTTCTAATTTAGAAAATGACTCTAGAAGTATATTGTTTGACCTTGTGAAATGCAAGCTATATTTTTGTGTTTTTCAATTTTGAGCTTGAAATGATAACTATGTAATATGCAAATAATATGGTGACTCCTAAATGACAAGAAATCAAAATTCTAGGCAGAGACAAGTGGTAGGTTTTGGACCCAAATCTTAGAATGATTCTATTTTTCAATTTAACAAGTCACTTATGTATAATGCCTTTGTTGATTGTGTATCTTTGTCTAAAATACTATTTAAGATAGATTTTGATGATTTCAACCACGACAACCACACATGAAGAGTATGGATGTTTGAATTTTTTTTGTTGTAAAACGTTCTATGTATGTTCAGTGACTTTTTCAAGCCATAAGTTTCCATGTATTATGATACAATGAAAATATAAATAAGATGTACTAACCTAAGGTAAAAAAAGGCTTCATTAAAATATTTCAGGCCCATTTCTTGGTAGTTCATCATCTGACACAATCGTGTTACACTACTAGAATATAAGAGTGCTCTTGTAGGTGTTTATGTTTTTGTCTTTTGGTAGATATGCCTTGTAGATGTTATTTCACCTTGGCCTTTATTTGAGATCATTTCTGTGGATAGTTTGAGGAAGTGCAAAGGCAACACAATAAGTAGAAGTTATGACCCTGTGAAGTTGGGGTAGTAAAATGCCAAAGTGGTACAGTTTTTACAAGACTTGCCTACCTCTTTTCCTTCAAGGGTTTAAAAATATCTCGTGCATCACCTTAGTTTTGTTTAATTCTCCATCCCCTTTCCCAAAACACCAAGAGAAGATCCAAATTCTATAAAACCTGAGAGGTTTCTTTGTGGGGAGCATTCTTATCTTATTTCTACAAAGCTTCTAAACTGTCCTCATCTAGGCAGGAGAGCCTAGATATGGGATCAATAGTTTTTCTAGCATGTCTGGTAGGAAATAGCTTTCATATTTGGAGAAGTGGTGAATTATTCAATTTTTTATCCTTTAAGAGGTAGGTTCTAAGCACTCTGTAGCCCAGAATGCAACTATTTTTAATGGTGGATACCATGTCTTCTACTTTGAGCAGACCCTCCCTCTTTCTTAAAAGTACCATCTATAGATCTCCCTCTTTCCTTATGATTTGATATGGAGGGATATTATGGAAAAAAAAATTTCCCCCTCCTTTCATGAAAGAAAAAATATTCTACCTTCCTACCAATTATATCAGGCCAGGAGCGCTCATAGTTTTTCTCCATATTCCCCTACTACAACAAGTTATGAACTACCTACCATAGGAGGTTTCTCTCAACTCCTATATGGATTCTTACCCTCCCACCCATAGCCAAAATGTGGAAATCCAAGAAAATGAAATGACCCTAACTAACCATTCTTTGATTTTTGCAAATAAATCTCATGCAGATTTGAAATAACAGAAACATGCAAATAACCAACAGATATATTTAAATAACCAGTAGATATAATCTTATTTAAACTTCTCAGAAATGGTTTGTATTATACAACAACAATACAATAACCATGCATTACAATATCCAATCTAAAATACATAAAATAACATTAAGATCAGATGACCAAGAACCTAGTAAAATAATGGCGAACTTTGATGTGAATCCACACCGGGATGAATTGGGTTTCCATCTAATCCATTGAGAAAGCATTAAGGTTTCCGTCCTCAAGATTATGATTCAAAAGTTGAAGCTTCCCAAAATTATCAATGAGAAATAAAATTCATAAACTAAAGCATCCACAATGAGACCCCAAACCTCCTCTTATGGCTGCAGCGATGACTCTTTAGTTTCCCCACTGTGTCTCTTCATATTCCCATTCTGTCTCTTTATAATTCCACTTTAAGTCACTTTTAAATAAATATGACCATTGAGTTATAAAGGGAAATAATAAATAAAGTGAGGAATCTTTCGACATTAAAATAGAGGCCCAAATGAGCTTTGATGATGACATGTGATAGCTTGTCGAAAAGCTCTCGGCGAGATGCTCCAAGTCCACTACTAAAAAACCAAGAATTCTGAACCCTGCTGACTTACTATAAATAGAAGTACCCTAGAAACTAGCAAGTGCTTTGATTGGCCTAAAATTGAAACTACCTACACCAATTATCTCCTTGAGCACTACCATGCCTCAGTTAGCCCTCCAGACCAAGATAAAAAGGGCTAATGATACGACACAAAATAATGTACCCCAAAAAGGGGACATTACAAATCACCCCTTCCCAGAGATTTCTTTCCCAAAAGAAATCAATATCTGCATGCTGAGATCATAATACCTAGATCCCAAACCTTCCTTAGGGAAGATGCTCCACCAATCTGTGGTGTGAAACTAAAACATTTATTATGCTCTAACCCGTGGAGCCACTCACATAGTAACAAAGCAACAACCAATCTAATGCCAGGATCCCAAATCATTGCAGGATCTATCAAACCCATCAACCTTGTGCTGCCATTATCTGTGAGGAAGTCCTCAAGTGTAACTAATATCTTTCTAATGTCAAGATAACATTTTGTCCTAGTTAACACTATTAGGTTTATTGTCAAATTTTAATTCAATTTCAATTTTTAATGTAGTTAACTCATGAACCATTATCGTAGGATAAATTATCAATTAAGTTGGTCAAACCTTATTCGAAAGTTATGACCTAGGTATCTTGAATTCATCTGGAATGGAAGTTCTAAAATGGAATTGTGTACACTAGGGTTCCGCTATCTAAACTCGATAATTTTACAACAATAGTTATGAACTTTAACCCACTAGACCCACAGTGGTACATTGATACTCTCAGATATTAACACTCTGGAACTTAATCCTAGGTTGTGGCCAACTTACCATAGTCAACTTATCCTTAACCTATGATCATCACTCCCTGACATCTTATCTGAGCCTTAAAAAAAATTGTTGCAATTTTTGTTGGTAAATTTTTGGGCATGACACCACCTACACCAATTATCTCCTTGAGCATTGCCATGCCTCGATTAGCCCTCTAGACCAAGATAAAAAGGCTAATGATATGACACAAAATAATGTACCCCAAAAAGGGGACATTACAAATCACCCCTTCCTAGAGATTGCTTGCCCTCAAGAAATTAGTATCTGCATGCTGAGATCATAATACTTGGATCCCAAACCTTCCTTAGGGAAGATGCTCCACCAATCTGTGGTGTGAAACTGAAACAATCATTATGCTCTGACCTATGGAGCCACTCACATAGTAACAAAGCAACAACCAATCTAATGCTAGGATCCCAAATCACTACAGGATCTATTGAACCAATCAACCTTGTGCTGCCATTATCTGTGAGGAAGTCCTCAACCCAACTGAGAACCTCACTCGAAATGGGGCCACTAGTGCCTCTACAATCATATGTAGGGGAAAGCCAAACCTCATACTGATCAACCCCCAGAATGAAAACCAATTGTGAGTATGTCCCTCGTAGATCCCCTAAGAAAAAGGGTCATCCATCTCCCCAGGTGGTTGAAATACCCTGATGCTCTATGCCCATACTGAGTGAAACACCAAAAGTATCCAACTGCCATAATACTACCCCTCTAGTCTATAGCCCGAACCAAAAATCTCACTAAAGAGGTAAGCTATCCAGAGTTCCAAACAAGGCTTCCACCTATAAGCAGGGAAGCATGCTCAACCAATCATTCATCCCACTCCTATCCACTAATTGGAAAAGAAGGTCCTCAATAGGTGGGATGAATGGAAAAAAAATTCATCCTATGCAATAAGGCTAACATGTGATGTACTAACCAACTCTACTAGAAACCCCAAATTAGCATAGGGATTCCATGACTAGCTCTCAATACCCAAAGTCATATAATGTATACTATTGTGTGAAAAATTCACACCAACCAACATAACTAGCATGCCAAGCTCGATAACCCTGTACTAAATAAGTCCTCCCTAATCATCCCCATCAATGAGTGGTGGTGCATGGAAATGCATATCACCCATCATGCCATAAGACATAACTACCCCTCCTAGGCTATGGGTGCACAAACCACACTACTCAGCAACTGAGCTCATCCCGCTACTCTGACCTAGTAACCAAGGCTCATCTCTCATAACTACACCTAGGTCCCAAACCTTGCAATCAACCTTATCCTCATCCCAGGAATAGGAAGTATTTCCCTCATCTATCTCAAAGAGGGGATTGCCAAATTTCAACTTAGCACCCATCTCAAACAAGGAGTTATCCATCATCTAGAAGTGGTCTAACTCATCAAGAAACTCTTAGTGACCCAAAGATCTTCTTGGACAACTATCCAAGTCATAGGTTAGATGTATGATATCAAGCTCCTGAATTACCTCCTGATAGAATTCAGACCTATCCCCGTCATCCTGCTCCCTGAACTAGCTAGAGACCACAATTTGATTTCTCACCTCCTGTAGAGAAATATGAGTATGCTCCAAAGTGCCCTGAGTAGCACTAAGCTCCTTATTGAGCTTATTGACCTCAACCTCCTTCTCCCTCAACTATTCAGCATAATTCCCAGCAACCTATAACAAGTGGTCATGGTCTATAAGTAATCTCAAATACTCTGATTTCCAATCCTTAAATGTTGTTCTGACCCCCTGTAAATCTGCAGTATAGGATCCAATCCTTAGGTCATCTTGCCCACTATCCCTATGAGCTATCTTGTATAGATCATCAATGATCTAGTGAGTACTATCATGGAAAATAAGTGTTGCAATAATGGAATCATTACTAACTTCCATTTGACTCTTTAAGACACACTTCTCATTAGTTTTATCCCAAGATGTACTACTAAATGGGTCATCCATATTAGTGTGATGCAAGAGTGAAGTGCTGCTAAAGAAGTCGCATGATTCCTCATTACCTAAATCACTAAAGGTCTCCAATTGGATACCACAACCTATAGCCATGGAGTTATCAAACTCCACCACCAAGTCACCAAAGTAGAGTTTTGAAACTCACCAGTATGTCCCGAAAGTGGGGTAGTCCCAATTGTAATGTTTCTACCTAGGATCAATCTTGCAGACATGCCCTTGCGACCATCCCTCCTGGCATAAGAAAAAAATCTTCCTTGTACTTACTGTGTCCTGACCCATCACCAAAGATCCTGCAACTTGTAAGCCTAATGATGCTTGTTCATTTTTAGTCAATGAACTCATGAATTTTTCAGCCTGAAGCTTAATTAATTTAGTTGAGAGTTCATAAGCCATGGATGTGTACCTTATACCTCCCCTCCATATTGCCAACAATTTTGATTGCAATTGTTTTCATATGTCATAGTCCTCATCTAAGATTGAGGATGTCATTATGCATGTCTTCACCCCATTTGGATGACGCTCCCTATAATAGACACTGAAATAATTACTGAATCATTTTATCATAACCAAGATTCAACATGTGACTGAAAACTCTAGTGGTTGCCATTAACTCCAAGATTTTTACTTATTTACCAAATGTAGAATCTCTATCATATGTCAGCCCATCTAAACTATCTACAATCAGCTGTAACACCTATCTCCAAATGTGTTCGGTGTAAGGAATGATAGGAGCTAGAATCTGAGTGATCTCACTGAGACATGAGGCAACTGCAAGCCTGACATCTTGAAGTGGATGACTCCCAAATCTATGTTGCACCAAGGCAGCCATTGAGGGATGCATGGCCCAATTGAAAAGCCTGTAATCTGATTGATCTATCCTAGATAGATATGCATTTATCTCATCGAGTTTGGCAAGTATACTTCTAGTAATTTTTTGCTCCTCCAATTTCCATCCAAGGCAACACAACTCATTTCCAATCTCCATTTCCTTCCGAATATCTCTTAACTATACATCATAAAATGTGCCATTGAATTCCTATGAGAACACTGGGTTTTCCAATGACTCCATGATTTAATTTTCTCCAAGTTTGTGCCAAGGACCGAATTGCTTCTGTGACTATGAAATGTTGTCACCACAGTAATAATTTCTAATCTTCCCATAGGTTTCTGAGCAATTCAAAATTATTTCATAAGACTTGAACCATTGCACTTATTCTTGAATTTAAATTTCAGACATTATAGTAGACGCTCTGTCATAAGAAGAACCAATAAGTATTCTCTTTATAGGGTAGTAGTACCTATTTTAATGTGTGTAGAATGCTAGCAATAGATTGCGGGTGAATACACTACTACATTTGGGGCCAAATTTTGACAGAAACTTCCGACAGGTAACTTTTTTTAATGAATTTGGTGTTTTTTTTTAATAGGCCCTGATGGTGTCAGTATTCTGATGGGTTTTAAATGGACCATCAAAATTCTGACAGTTTTGGGGTATAGATGAAAAAAAAAAGTGAAACGGCCAAATCATTTTTATTTCGATTGCATAGAAAAGGAGTGGGAGAAAATGAGCGAAAGCTGAGCACGAGAGAAGGTATGTGATTTCTTCATCTTTCAAGCCTTTGGCATTATATTTGACCACAAATTTAAAATGCATTGTATATTATTTGATCATGAATGCTCTCTAAAATGACCACATTCTACTCGTGTCGTGCCCTAGTGAGTGCTTTATCTCTATTATTTGATGTTATTGGTGCTTGTGCTCAAGGATATTGATTCACTATTTTGAAATATTTGGATTCATGTTTGTTGATATTACTGGCACGTTTAATGATGCCATTGTATATTGCTAAGTTGCTCACTGAAATCACCGCATTCTACTGGTGTCATGCCCTAGCCCATGCTTTAACTCCATTATTTGATGTTATTTGTGCTTGTGATCAAGGATATCAATTTTTTTGAAATGTTGACTATGGTTATCAAATGGACATCCCATGAGCTTCTAGCTAGGTGCCATTTGTATTGATATCTTAGGGCATCAAATGTATTATATCATTGATAGTTGAGACTTTGTTAAAAGGAAATAGGACAAAGAATGATTTTGATTTATTTTCTCTATTTTGATCCCTAAGTGGCTTACAACCCTAGAGAAGTATATGGAGATTTAAAGATGCGGTTGCAGGATACATAGAAGCCAATAATTCACAAGAAATCCATGCATGCAATTTGAATAAAAATTAATACAAAGAAATAGGGTCCTCCAATGGCCCAATCATCCGGACCTTGATTGTCCCCTCAACTAGTGACCCTTCAAAACCAGGTTATCATGCAATCAGTGAGTGATCCTTCATTCTCTGAGTCTGCTCTACATCCAAACATATTGGAAATACACAATACAATGATAACAAGTCTTTCACAATCCCCCTTCCCTCAAGGAACACTATCAACCATTGCTTCCACATAGCATTTCACTATTGTATGAGTGGATTGTGCAGGAACAATTAACAAGGAGCAAACTCCTCAACACATCTTGGAAACAATGTAGTTTTAGACACCAAAGTTTCTCAACTCAAAGTCGGTCACTAAGGCCCTTTAAGTTACCAAAATCATCATGTTGAATATTTTTTTGGATTATATGAGGTATAGGCATACATAATAAACACTTAATGTTCAAAGAAAAATTTCAAGTTAGCAACATTCATCTAAGTTTCATGCAAGGAAAACCAAGAACCATTATCTTCAAAGATTAAAGCATTTTTTCTCACAAACACAGGTGCCATTGAATGGGAATCAAAAAGTTAAACTCTCACACAAAAGCAACATAAAATGAAACTATAAGAATGACCCTAATGCCTGCATTTTTGTTCATAAATATTGGGATGTTTTAACATTGGAAAACTCTTTAGGAAGATTCAAAGTTCATTATTTACATAATAGAGGTTTAGAACCCTTAATCCACTGACTATATCCCTTTACCAATCATAGTCACCAACACCAGTCAATTTCTTGACTTTATTAACAACAAAAATAGTATAATGATTTAATGAATGTGTAAATATAACAAAAGGAAATATTCCTATATCATCACCCAGCCAAGATCACGTTCAAACACACATATGGATTCACTGTTCCATAAGATAGTGGATTACCAGAGTTGCAGACAATTTAATCTTCTATTGATATTCCTCTTCTTCTTTGTTTCATACATCTTGATGTAGAGCCCCCTACTATCACCTTAAGGAGACCAACTCAACTCGAGGATTCAACAATTAACTTGGAATCCACTCAAGGAATTAGCCTCAACTCAAGGATTACATAGAGTTCCCTGACTTTGTTAATCACTTCCACAACCCTGCTACACAAGTTCACTTCCTCATTTCTTGGAAATTCCTCCTAGCACCATCTCCATCCTAGGCCACCTAGTGCACCTAGTGCCTCCACCATGTCAAAACCTCAACTAGGATTTTCACCTTGATCCTAACATCAATTATCATCTCATCATGGTCTATTCACCATATTTCAACACCCCATTCACTATGATCTATTCAACTTACACCATTCTTCTTCTATAGCCCTTCTAGGCCTGTCTAGTAGCCCTACACACACAAAATTCAGAAAATTACACCCAAAGTCTCCAAACAGCCTAGAAAAGTACTTACCTTTTCAAATACCCTTTTTAGAGTTACTAACCCCGTCTCAATCTCATTCTTCCATCCTTTGACTGGTGAATACTTCCATCCCCAAATGGTCTTCTCCTAGGCCTAATTAGCCCTCACTCAACAATGAAACTCCTATTTCCACTTGTCTCTAGGACTCAAAGGCTTGAAACAATATATCTGGTAAAAATTCATGAAATACTAAAGAAGACCTACTATTTGTTAGACAAATCTTCATTGTCCCCCACAAAAAACTAAGTAATAACTACTCTACCCTTAATTTGTTTAATAATGTACCATATTAGATAAAGTAGGTTCTATCACACATGGCACAAACTCTCTTCAAACTCACAATATGTTGCATTTGTAGTACAAAACTCATGAGATTCTAAAGAAGGCCTCACTCTTAATCAGTTATAAACATGCCATTGTTTCAGTTTTGCTTGCAAGTTATGATAATTGTTGTAAACATGCCATTTATTCAGTTTAGTGTATTCATTTTTGTGTTTAATGCATTTAAAATAAAGGTCTATTTCTGTAGACTTCTAGCATGAAGGAAGATTTGACCTAGCCAAATAAAGGTATAATTCTATAGACTATTGGCCAGACAAATCTTCATTGTCTTCTTTATATACTAGCATGTATTAATTGGCTGACAAATAAAGAAGCATTTAGACAATCAAAAGACAATGAAGATAATTTTACATGAATTTAACATAATTTTTTTTACAAAACTAAACCAATCGCATGTTTACAACAAAGAAATAGAGTGATAATATTATGCTAAAAATGATATTCTATTTAATAAATGCCAAAGGACCACTCCCAACAATTTTTAAACATACTTTATCTGATATGATGAATTCTTAAACAATTAAGGTTGGAGTAGACATAGTTATCACACAGTTTTTTGTGTGGTACAAGGAAGATTTGGCTGATTAAGATTGAGGCCTTCTTTAGAATCTCATGAGTTTTGTACTACACATGCAATGTATTGTGAGTTTGAAGAGAGTCTATGCCATGTGTGATTATTAAGTGATGGGAAAGTTATGATGATTTAATTATAGAACTATTGGTCCCTTGAAACATTCAAAAAAAATTTCTCAAAAGATGCACTCTCATGGAATACAATGACTTTAGGTTATGCACAAAATGGATCTATCGTCTATCACTATGCTCTTATCCTATGTCAAAATGGGATATTTATGACACGGTATAGATATCCATCAAGGCATAAATAAAATTCAACTTTTCTCTAATGTTGTAGTTGCAAGTAATGAATTTTAAATTTTATTTTCTTATTCATAGAAGCTTGCAGTATAGTTTCTTTTAATGTAGATAGTTTAGATAGTGTATTTGCCTATAGTGTTCCTTAGTCTTGATTAAGGATGGCAGGCACATGGTCGCTAAACTAGACTTGCATGGTGCAGTTAGATTAAAGGGGTGATTATTTTGGTAGTGAAGATGAGAAGAAAAACACAATTCATTAGTTAAATGTTTTGTATATAAATTGGGTACTACTTTTGTAGGCAATTTTAGCTCATTGTTTTGTAATGTAATTTTTCAATTTCATGTATTTTATCTCCTATTTATTAGGTGCATGAGATGAAGGTTGAATGTAAGAGTCTTATAATGTTAAGTTACCTTTGGATCTTGAGTTTTTGATACTCCTATGATGATCTTTCTCAACAAGTATTTTATTCTATTGTTGTTTTTTGAATAACATATTGGGGAAATACAAAACTATGTACTTCTATAGGATAGTCAACACAAAATTGATGCATCAAACAAGACTTGATCAAGTTGCAGGTGGAATGTGCACTCAAATAGTAAGTAATGTAGAACAACAAAATAAGTAATTTTTTGTGTCTACATTTTGTTATTTTTTGAGATTACATCCATGTTCTATATTCACAAAATGGTTCAAAATTGAAATGTACAATTCGATAAAAGTACTGATGTGTGTTGTTCCCTGCACCCTCAATCAAAAACTTTCCTCGATTTGTGGTCTCAAGTTGTCTCCATTTGTTGTTCCCTAGACCCTCAAAAAGTGTTAGATAGGCATATTTGTCATTTTAAGATCAAAGATAAAGGCCCCCTTTTTTTATGCGCGCACACACACAACATATACAACATATACAACCTTCACCATGCAGATTTGCCTAAGCACTACTAGGATCTTATACCCTGCAACAAATGTATTATTGTGAAAATAATCACAAATTCATTTTTTGCTAGGTCTAGTTCCCAGTAGTGCTTGGTCAAATTTGATGCACTTCTGATATATTTTGTGTATAATATATATGATATTTTATTTTGATTTACAAACTACTATATTATTTGAATATCTTTCTTTCTTGCCACAATAGGAAAGAGTTTGAGGTGGAAGACTACAATAACAAAAGTGTTTCAATTTGGTATACTATACTACAACATCATTTCATAACTAACTTTTCAATTTCTATATATAATTAGGTTATAGATAATCTAAGTGAAGAAGGATCATGTCAAATAATCCAAGTGAACAAGGTAATGGGGATACAATCAATAGATTGTGGTCTAACTTGAAAAGAAAAGGCGATGGAAAATGTTATTGTCCCTGCAATATTTGTAAGGGCTTAAACACTAGAAGATTGCTAATCAAAACAACTAAGAGACATTGTCGGGATAATGGTCACATTTTAGGAGGGTTTGATTATCATGAATTGGTAAGTTTTTCATTATATTTATTTAACAATTAATATATATATGAAATACACTTGATGATGAGATCATTATCATGGTTTATTTGTGTTCATCATTTTTATATAGGTCAACCTCCCTAGGGGAGTACGTGATATGGACCATGGAGGTGTGAATATGGAGAATATGGCTTTGGAAGTGGAGGATCATGGAGGTGCAAACATTGGAGCTGAAGATTATGATCCCATGAAAGATGACGATCATGCGTGAGATAACACATTTGAAGATGATGGTACTTATACATTGATCCATGACATATTTGGTACTGGTACAACTGATGATGATGATTAGGATGATGTTGATGTCATCCATGATATACCTCTACTTGAGAAGGCAGCCACGATCCTTTATGAAGGCTCCCAAACAACTCTTCTCTCTACTGTATTGTTGTTGTTGAACTTGAAGGTTATGAATGGTTTATCAAACACAATGTCACATATGCTAAGGTATGTCATATATGTCATTATAATAATTAAAGGGTGAAATATGTACCATAAATATTGTTAATATTAACAACTTAATTTTTTTTATAGATTGATAGGTGATTTTTTGTTACCACCATCAAATATTCTCCCTCGCTCATACCGAGAATTAGATGCCACTATGAAAGATATTGGAATAGAGTATCAAGCAATAGATGCTTGTCCCAATGATCATATTATTTATCATAAAGAACATGAATTTGCAATAGAATACCCTAAATGTCATACGAGTAGATATCGAATAGATCAAATAACAAAAAAGATGCCTCACAACATTCTTCGTTACATCCCCATTATACCACATTTGCAAAGATTATTTAGGTGTAGTAGCTTGGCACAATTTATGGATTACCCTGCACGCAATAGGAGTCGAGATGAAATTATTCAAATGCCTGCAAATGGTTCTATTGGTGCCCACAAACAATGGACCATTTGTGGCCAACTGATAGGTACACACTAGTACCTGTACAATTCTGGCTTGATCAAGCGAAGGCTGGTAGGCCTAAATTCACCTTAGATTATCAAGTTCCCTATGCTGCACAAAAGCATGCATAGAAAAATGAAATTCCTTCCAAAGGGGTAAATGATCTTTGGAGGAAAATGATACAATCTCCTGATAGCTTTAATCTATAAAAGCTAAACTAAAAATGAATTATCACTAAGAAACCTAATTGCAAATGCTTTTAGAAAAGTAATCAGATCTATTTATAAACTACAAAGAAGAACCAAATAACAATTTTCAAATGATAATAAGATTAGTGCCTAATGAACATTTGGGTAGTCTATTGCAACCAATATCCACTTGTGACCTCCACTTGAAGCATCTACAATTTCCCCAATAAAGTCTATTCCCCACATTTTGAAAGGTTCCTCAGTTTGTAAAGGAATAAGGGGTAAAGCACCATTGTATTTCAGTTTTTCAGAGGACTTCTAACAAGATTCACACTTTTTAACGTATTCATAACAATCCTTGAATACATGGGGCCAATAATACCTAGCTTGCAATATCTTATGAGCTGTTGTCTTAGTTGAAAAGTGACCACCACATACCCCATCATGTAACTCTTTAATAACTGAGTTAGCCTGATAGGTGTCTAGACAAAATAAGAGGACACCATCATTATTTTTCCAATACAAATCTCTTTGAATCAGTACATATCTTGATGCTTGTAACTTTATAGTTCTTTTCTGATTATCACTTAGACCTTCTTGACATTTCATATGCTTTAAGAAGTAGACTATGTTTGTGTACCATGGACAATGTTCGATGCTAGTCTCTGAATCTTCTAAATCTACTTGGTTTATTTGGGTCACGTCCAAATTTGTCTCTTCCATGAGTTTAGCCAACCCTTGTCCTTTGATTAAATTAGTGATTTGAATTTCAATGTCAAATTCCTAAACCTAATTAATCCATCGACATCTTTTACCTATGACTTCTGATTGCCTCAATATGTCCTTAGTTGCTACATTAGGTACATATGCCACAATCTTAGCTCCAACTAGATAAGGTCTAAATGACTTTACTGCTTTAACTAATGCATAAGATTGTTTCTCATGTATATCATAGTTTAGCTCAGACGATTGTAAATTTTTACTAAAGAAGGCTATTGGTTGTTTGTATCCTTCATCATTTTTCTGTAATAGAATTGCTGTAATGGTGTGAAAAGAAGCAAAAGAGAAAAATTGAAATGGTTTTGAGAAATAAGGAGATTTCAAAATTGGAGCTTCTTTGATTGCTTTCTTAATGCTGGAAAAAGCCTCTAAGGCCTCATTTATCCAATTTAGAACTGCATTCTTCTTTAGCATCTTTGCAATAGGCTTGACAATTTCTAAAAAATTCGGGACAAACCTCCTCACAAAGTTGCTTTGTCCAAAGAAATATTGAATCCCCTTAACATTTTTAGGAATCTAAATCTTATCAATTACTTCAATCCTTTTTGGGTCTATTCTGACTCCTTCTCTAGAACAATGTGACCAAGGAGTTTACCCTTAGTTAACCCAAAATGACATTTCTTTGGATTTAAGGATACTTCGTATTCAAGGACTCTTTTGAAATTTTTTTCTAAATGCTTTCAATGGTCTTCTTCCCTCTTGGAATAAGCTATAATGTCATCCTGATATATTACCATAATAATATCAATGAAATCCCCAAAAGCCACATCCATGGCTCTTTGAAAAGTAGACCCGACATTCGTAAGTCCAAATGGCATTCTTGCATAAATGTATGTACCCCATGGTGTAGTGAATGTTCTTTTGTACTATTCTTTTCTTTAACCTTCACCTGATTGTACCTGGAGAACCCATCCATCATGGATAAAAATTCATTCACAGTAATCTTTTGTAATAATGCCTCCATATTAGGCAACACATAATTGTCCTTTAATGAAGATATGTTTAGGTTCCTGAAATTGACACAAGGCCTGATATCCCCATTTTTCTTCCTAACAGGTACCAAGTTTAAAACCCAAGTAGAGTGCCTAATTGGCTTGATGATACCGACATCCCTCATTTTGATAATTTCCTCCTTCATCTTAGGAGCCAAAGTCAAATTGACCTGTCTTTTCCTTTGTCTAAAAGGCTTTGCATCAAGTTTTAGGGGTATCTCATGTTGGAACAAATCTTCTCTATATGTCTTAAGATCGTCATAAGACCAAGAAAATACATGTCTGTACTTTCTTAGTAAACCAATAATATCAGCTCTAATTTTAGGAGTTAATTTTTTACCAATGAAAACCTCTTTAGGAGTATGTTCATTTCCCAAATTTCTCTACTTCCTCTATAGTAGTATTATCCATTTTAATTCTATTATTAGAATCCTTATTATCAAACATTCTCTCTAATGCCACAAGGCCTTTAGGGATTTTATTAGTCTTAAGTTGAATTACTTCTTTTCCAAATAAAGTATCCTTTTCTTCTATTGTTTCAACATAAGCATTCAAATCAATAAATTGATCTTCATACCTTTCTTCACATGCAAGGAATTTTATGATGTCTCTATTGTCCTCAAAGCCTTTCCAATTATGAATGTTATCAGGTATTGCTGGTCTTGATTTGATCTCAACTTGTGCAATATCTTCATAGGGAATATCATTATGCTTAGCTGCTAAGTTAGCCATAAAATCATCAAGAATATTTTCAGACCTATCCATCCAAGTTATTGAAAAAGCGTCAAAACATTCTATGGAATCCCAAACTTCATTATTTTACCTTTTTAGATTATGATTCTTTGTAACAAACTTATCCAAAATTTGAGATACAACCAATTCATAATCCCCATAAATAGAAAGAAGTTTGATACCATGCTTACCTACTATTTTTAGGCCTAGTAGAAGTGCTTCATACTCTACAGTGTTGTTAGTACAATCAAAAGCCAACAGAAAGGAATATTTAAAAGGTTTCCCATTTGGGGATATGAAAACTACACCTGCTCCATTACCACTTTTGCTACATGATCCATCAAAAAACATTTTCCAAATGAAATCACTATTTTCCTTAGCATGTATTTCAATAGGATTAGTATTTTCAACAACATCTCTATGAATACTTACCTAGAAATTCTCCATGTCCGTATGGAAAAAGTATGTAATCTGTCTTGGATCAACATCTTCAATGATATAAGTAGACCTTGGTTCCCTGTCGATCTTTATAATCCTATCATTCACTGGGATAGAAGCATAAGATAGATCTAATTGAACGTTACCACCTACTAAATTAGACCACTATCTAGATAATAGCATCCCATAACTAGGTGGTACTTCTACAACAATAATATCAATTTTATAAGACTTTTTAGGATAAGAAGGAAACTTGAATTCACCATTTTTCATTATTCCAATAACTAGGATAGATCTATTATCCACAACATAACATTTTGCATAAGTAGTATCCACATTCATTCCTAATTCCTTCATTACTCCATGAGGCATGATATTAACTGCTGCTCCAAAGTCTAACATACAATTTTAAACTAATTTATTGTTTATCAACAAAGTCAGAAAGAAATGATCTACTTTAGTAGCATCTTCATTAACAGAAGTTCCTAAATAAATAATTGGTAGTTCTTCATTATCTTTTTGTTTTTTTGAATCCTTTTTAACATCATTTAATATTTTGAGCGTTTCATTCCTGCAATCAGTTAATTTCATTATTTCTATAAGAGGGATAGAAAGTTTTACCTAAGATAATGCTTGAGACATGAATGAAGTACAATTAGAAACTTGCTTGCCACTACTTTTCTTATCCACTAGTTTTCTTATCTTTAATGTTTGATCAACTTGCCTTTTGGAGATATCTGCCTTTACTTTCTTCATCTCACCATTCTTGTTCAAAATTTTAAACAATCTTGCCACCTGTTCATTTCCTGAATTTACAGTCCTATTCCTTAGGTGATAGTTGCTACGAACCTATTCCATTGCTACCATAGTGTATACCTCTTTTTCTTCTTTTGTTGTCCTTCTAATATATGGATTCTCATCACTATCTACAAAAACTTGTTGCCCCTGTTGGTAGCCTAGCCTCATGTAACCTTCATCTAGCATATAATCTTCTTCGGAGTCATCACTATCTCTTGACCAAAAGGGGGTAGATGACAAAGCATTTATCACAGGTCTCTCCTCACACCCCTGGTGTTCTTCCTCTAGAATCTTATGTGCTATAAGACATTTTTCTTTGGGGTGGGGCATCTTGCAAATATCACACCAAAGCTCATCCTCTATAAAATGATTATTCTTTTTAAGTGGGTCTGGAGTGTCCATTTATTTCTTCAAAGGTTTTCCATCTTTCCATTTGGTGTGATAGGGCATGTCTTGTAACCTATACTTATCATTCTTGTTGAAATTTCTGTCATTCTTTCCTACTTGAAAATGACTTTTATTTGGTTGTAAATTTTTCATCAAGCTCACTAATTCATCCATCTTATCACCTTCCTCATTCCTTTTTGGGGCTGTAGGGTTAAAAATCTTAGGTTCACTTCTCTTATCCACTCTCCTGGCAGCTATTCTATTATTTTCAATAGTTAATGCAATTTTAAAAGCTTGCTGTAATGTTTCTAGGTGATGAGACCTTATCTCATAATTTGTTTCAACATCAAAAGCTATCAAATAAAAAGTTATTAAAAAAGGAATCAATAGGGTGAATATCTTTTAGAATTTTATTTAATACCCTGCTAAACCTTTTGTTGAATTCTTTCACTATCTCATTCACATTCTTCTTCATACTAGTTATTTCATGAGATGCAAAAGATGGATCTCTATGATCCCTGAACTCTTCCATAAACTAATCAACAAAACTTGGCCAACAATTAATAGACCTGTTAGAAAAATTCCTATACCATTTATCTGCACTATCTTTGAGTGACTGCACAAACATCTTCATACGCACATCTTTGTAGGTTATGTCAAATTCATATACAACATTTTTTACATTTATTACATGTTGTTTTGCTAACTGTGACCCATCACCAGTAAATTTAGGGATAGCAGATTTTAATTTATTCGGTATTGGGTCAGAAGAGCATATAACATTTGAAAGATCTAATTGTCTATATCTCTCATTAACCTCTTGAAATATGACATCAACTGGATTTCTAATTTGATTATTATTTTAAAAATATTGATTTTGAAAAATAGAGTTACCTCTCTGATTTTTACCTCCTTGATTAACATATTGGTGCGTATGAGGTTGAATCATACCTCCAAGTCGTTGATGTTGCTGTTGTCCAGAATACCCAAAATGCTAGTTGTTTAATTATTGCGCATGACCCCTCCCTTGTGCTTCATCATGTATGTTACATTGTTGATGATTTGTTTGATGTGCTTGACTATTGTTAATTTCACCATGTGTACAGATTTGATCACAATGCTATGACTATATATTGCTCTCGGCTCACATATGGGCACGAGTATGTTGCGCATTGTGATTGTACTAGTTGCTAGAACTTGGAGCCTGTGTATAATTATCAAACTACTACTAGTTATGCACCCTATTATTATGTTGTGTACAAAAATAACTACAATCTCCTTGGCCCTACGCATTATTTCTCGATTACATGTGAGCCTCAACACTCTGAGCATGATTATTTTTTAGATAATCATATTGCTTTCTATCTTCAATATGCCGATCATGTGCATCTCTTTATTGATGTGTGTTATCCCAGCCTTGTGTAGTCCCGTTAGGGCGCATATATGTTTCAAAATTTTGTGCATGACTATTTTCTTCACAATACTTACCCCTATTTTGCAACTCATGCGCATGTTCATACTGCTGTGCAAGTTTATCCTCTTGGCCACTACCACTAGGCTGCGTATTCTCACTGTGCATGCCATGCGTATGTAACTTTTGATAATGTGCATCGTGTTTTTGGTAATGCACTTCTTTATTTCGCAGGTCATGTAATTGTTCATCTTCATATCTCCTTCTAGTTTTGACATGCTGGTCATGTGGATTTATAATTGGTGGCAGGTAGGTTGAATATAGGTTACCTGTGTTAAAACTCTCATTCTTACCTAGCATAAAACACTGAGGGTGGATATAATACTGATGTGCATTCCATTTTTGATCATATATCCTTTTATGGTTGTGCGTATTTAGTGGCTGCGCGTATTTATCTAGCTGTTGTTATATATTGTTCTTGGCCTGTGCATGGGCATAAGCCTTCTGCGCACCATGCTCCCACCAGTCATGCTACATCTTGTAGAAATCTTCCCTTATTTGCATAGCATGCCGAGGGTGTTGCATGTACTCATTACCTTTTCTCCTAGGTTGATGCACATTATAAGTATTTGGCGCATCAATACACCAGTCATGCTGATAGTTTGTTTGCTGCATGTTGCAGCCTATTTGGTGAAGTGTATCATATTGCAAGCCACCTGTGTCTTTATTCTTCTATGTAATTTCTATCTATTGTGTATGGTGGTGTGGATGCCCATACACATCATTATCTGGAAAACTATACTCATGCCTATCTACTAGTCCTCCTCTGCATCTCCCTTCAAAATTGACATGCAAGCCACGTTCTCTTCACTATTTAGCTGCTCACACGAGTTTCCAAACTGCTAAACTTGATTCTGATAATGCATATTATTGTTTTGCTGATGCACATGTTTGAGGCCATATGGCTTCTTGTAATGCATACTCAGAGGCTGCGCATTAGACTTTCCTTTGTATGTGTCTTGTGGTTGTGTTTGATGTTGGGCGTGTTTGTGCACATCATTATGGCTGAACACTTCATATGGATGCTGTGCTTTATGGTCTTCATTGCTCCAGTGATAAATATATTTATTTGGCTACTCATACATAATTTTCTCCAGCATTAATGTGCTGGGCATTTTCTTTCTTAATTTTTGGCATATATTTATTTTTATCTTCTATTTTAGCGTGCTACTCACATGTATTAATATCTGGCTGCAAGTAATTTTTACCTTGCACACAATTGTCAAATTTCCCTTCCAATTTATTAAAATAATTTTGTGAATGCTGAGAGTAATTAAAATTTTGATAATGTTTATCAGTTCTCAACAAATTGTGCGTATCCTTATTTTGCAGGTGATTGTTTTGTCATGAATTATTGTTCTCTTGCAAGCTATTATACACATCACACTGCTGGTGATTCTCTTGTTGTGTCTGATTGCGGGCAACTTCATCATCAAATGAGCTACACACATCGTGGTATTTTAATTCTTTCCTGTGATGCTGGGCATGATTGTGTGCACCTTCATTGAGCAAATTACATACATCATTATGTTTATTTTCTGCATTCACGTGTTGGTCATGTACTTCCATATGCTGATTCCTCACATTAACAGGCTGGTGTTAATACTAGTTTTGACTTACATACTTCCTCCCAGCAAATAAAGGATCGATCTGGAGATTGAAAGGAACATGCTCAACCTCTCTTTGCCCCCCCCAATTTGCCAAATCTTCAATTTTACCGCCTTCACCATCATTTCACTATGTTGGGCATTGTTTCCACTATCTTGATTGTCACAGTGGTCATTAATGCTCCCCCATTTATTATCTATGTTATATATCAGATTAGAAAAAACCTTTAAAAGATCATTGTTGTTTCTCACAATCCTCACTTCATTATCTGGTTTAAACATGGGATTGGTATAATTGTTGTTAAAGATATGCTCACTGTTCTTTCTATGAGGAGGGGTGTAAACACCGTTTCTATCATCCTC
Organism: Chamaecyparis obtusa; assembly: GCA_027943335.1. Taxonomy (NCBI): domain Eukaryota; kingdom Viridiplantae; phylum Streptophyta; class Pinopsida; order Cupressales; family Cupressaceae; genus Chamaecyparis; species Chamaecyparis obtusa. The sequence continues at coordinate 96,983 of BSBK01002433.1, forward strand.
AGGGGTCCTTTTATCTCTGGGCGATCTAATTTTATCTCTCGTTATTCCCATTCTCCTGAGTATCTCTTCTGATTGTCTCTCAAGGGCCACAACCATTTCTTCTACTCCCGATTCAACCATTTCATGAAATACAACCACCCATTTGTTAATTCTTTCTTCTCTCTGAGTCATTTCTTGATTTGGATCATCCTAGGGCTCATGTATCCAATTATTATTTTGAGAGAAGGGGTTACAATTTTCATCACCGCCTTCTCGACTATGATGGCTTGAATTAGGAAATTGTTCACTAGCAACCTCCTGATCATCCTTGTCAGGTTGTGTTTTCGGTAGCACATATAACATTTTCTTTTCTAACTTCTTATTTCTCCTTATTGGTTCTAATTCAATGAATATATTGTTCTTTAGAGATCTTCTCCCTAATATAATTTTTTCTTAATCTTTCTGAAACTAAATTTTAGAGTCACCACCTCACCTTCTGTGAGGAAATAAACTATTCTAAGTGTTTTCTCCTAGTAGAGTCTTACAACTGTAATCAAAGATTATGTAAATGTCTTTCACTGATAGCGTCCCCTGTAGAGTCGCCAATTTGTTGGTGCCCAAAAATGATGGACCATTTTTGGCCAACTGATAGGCACACACTAGTACCTCTTCAATTCTGGCTTGATCGAGTCAAGGCTGGTAGGCCTAAATTCACCTTAGATTATCAAGTTCCCTATGCTACACAAAAGAATGCACAAACAAATGAAATTCTTTCCAAAGGGGTAAATGATCTTTGGAGGAAAATGATACAATCTCCTGATAGCTTTAATCTATAAAATCTAAACTAAAATTGAATTATCACTAAGAAACCTAATTGCAAATGCTTTTAGAAAAGTAATTAGATCTATTTATAAACTATAAAAGAAGAACCAAATAACAATTTTCAAACGATAATAAGATCAGTGCCTAATGAACATTTGGGTTAGAGAGTTAGAAATTGTCAATCCTACGTACAATCAGAGACAGTTTTAAGAAAACTTACTTTTAATAAAGCAAGATTATCATTCCAAAGGCTTCCACTTGATTTACAATTCAAATCAATTTATAACTAATCTTATCAAATTTAACTCAAATTAAGAGACCAATAAGAACAATGGTTGATACACAGATCCTACAATTGATACTCAAGTTGTATATAGTAACCTTGAATTACAATATTCAAGGAATAGAACATAGTGGAACACTCAAATACACAAAGTATCCAAAAGACTAATTGAAAATAATAACATATAACTTCAAATAAACATAAAATAACTTATCTCATTTGGCATTTGAGAAATTTGTATATAATGGTTCAAAATTTGTAGTTGCTAGAGTTTTTTCCCCTATTGTCGTGTTATCTCTTGATTTCAAATGATTCAATATAAATATCCTATTCAAAGGTTTCCCGTGAAAAGACACACCTTTTCACAAAAACCTAATCCTATAACTAACCCTAAAAATTACAACATTAACCATATAAATGGTTTGAGGAAAAAACATTTCCCGTATTACAAAATTTTTTTTGTCATATCTTTGGATAATTGGCTCAATAATCCACATGTTTATAATGTAAAACTCCTACACACCAAATCCAATATTAGATAACTTTTAATAAATTTTAAATTTAGGATTCATTATAATTTAATAATGTTTTCAAATTTCCAAAATGATCCCTATTTAAAATTTATTGATTTTAATAACTAATAACGTATCAAAATAAATTATCAATAAAACCATAACATAGGAACATTCTTTGTAATACATATAAATGTATTTGATAACATAAGCAAAATACCAATAAGGTTTAAACATTTAATCAAAGGTACCCTCTTTTAATTATCAAAGTACAAAAAATCCAATTAGTAAGATAAAACCTAAAATCCATTATTTGGAATATAATTTTATGTTTTAATTGAGATTTTTACTTTTCAAATTTTAAACATAATATATTTCCTTTTCAAAATACTTTTTCCAACATATGAAATAATATTAATTTCATATAAATATATTTCTAGAATCTAAGGTGCAATACTTACCCTAAAATGATAATTCAAAAAACTTACATAGGGCAATATTATTAATATTTTAGAAAGATGATAAATAAAAAAGCAACCCTAATATCATGTAATTCACTCCAATGTAAAAATAGAAATACATTTTCACAATTCATTTTATGAAAATAAAAATGCATTTTGATTTTAGGGTAACTTAATAATTTTACGTTCTTTAAAATACAACCCTAATTATGCACCTTTATAAAATAAATTTTAAAACATGATAAAAGGAGCATTAGTATTTAAATCACCTAGTTAATATTTTCAATAACGAGAGAGGTGAAAAATATAAATCAAATAAGGTAAAATAAAATCCATTACACCCTTTTACCCTAATAATTGATTTTTAAAATCACTATAGGGTAAAGTGAGATATTATATTTAAGTATTATGAAAACCTAAATTTATGCCAAAGACATTAAAATAATTTCAAAACAAATAAACATAATAACACTTTCCAAAATGAATTACCTTATTATGTTATTTCACTTTAATAATTTAGGGTAAATTAAAATAAGACCTAAAAAGAATTACATTAGTGAAAATCTAAATCTCATTATAACGTAAAATCTTTAAAAAAACACATAAGATAAAAGAAATTCAACTACATTTTCTTACCTTAATAGTTGATTCCTAAATTTACTAAAAGGTAGAAAATAATTTAAATCTATCATTTTTCTTCTACTCATATTCCCAAGGAATATAATAGGACAATCAGTTAGGGTAGGATGGGTAGTTAGGATAGGAAAAATGGGTGGGTCGAGAGGTCGAGTGTTCAACTCCCTCTCCCCACTCTTTTTCTTGAAATTAATTTGGTAAATAATAGACAAGCAAAGAATATTCATATTGAAAATTAAAATTATTTTGATAAGATATACTCCCTGTGTGAAAATTTGCTTTAATTTTCTCACCTGCACACGAAAATGTAAATAAATTAATTCCATTTCCAAATCCTCTTAAAGAATAACAATAGACTAACTGGTTAGAGGGTAGAAGGGTAAGTAGGTAGGAAAAAAGGTTGGCTTGAGAGGTTGAGTGTTCAACTCCCTCTCGCCACCTTTTTTACCCAATAACTTTATTATTTTTTTAATAATTATTTTTATTTCAAAATATACATGCATTTAATTTATTCAAATAAAATAATTAAAAACTTATTCCACAAACATGAACATAAGATAATGATAATTATCTAGGCCTTTTCAATTGTTTAATTTTTAAACATAGGGAAATAACATGAAAATGAAACTAAATATTATACTTCCTTGATATTTTGCATATTTAGGACTTGAATTTTTAGGTGTCAACATGTTCTATATTTAAGGACATAGAGGAAAAGTGGCCACACTTTATCAAAGAACCTCAAAATCTCAAGCTTTTAGTGGCAGCGGACGGTGTCAATCCATTTGGAGAGCTAAGATCTGTTTACTCTGTTTGGCCTGTTTTTGTCATCAACAATAACATTCCTCCATGGATGTCAATAAAGAGGGAGCACATTATGTTGGCAATGATTGTTCCAGGTATTTGATCATTTAATAGTTATTTGCATGTAATTATAAATCTTGTAGTAAAATGGTCACAATAATTATGTAATGTTGTTATTCATTCAACTAGGTAAATACCAAGTTAAAGATATGAATGTATATATTGAGCCTCTTATCAATGAGTTGGTGGAGTTATGGAATGTTGTCACTATGTATGACATCTCTAGACCAATAGGAGACATACAATTTCAATTCCATGCAATGCTTGTATGGACAATACATGATGTCCCAGGGCTAACACATTTTTCTGGTATGTTATGATGAATTCAAGTTGCACATGATAATTCTAAATATAAAAATTAACATATTTAATCCAATTGTATCATTATCTTGTAGGTCTTCAAACAAAGGAAAAATTTGCATGTCTAGTTTGTGGTCCAAAGATGAAATCTCATCATTCAAAAAGTTTAAGAAAGTAGGTGTTTGATGAGCATAGACACTTTCTCCACAAAAATCATAACTTTCAAATTATCAAAAAATATCTTTCCAATGGGAAATAAGAGACTACATCTAAGCCATGGAGAATGACACCTCGCCTATGGAAGTTGGAATATAATAGAATTAATCGTCAAGGTACTACCATTCTAACTAATGGTTTATGTTTGGAATTTGTATATTTATATTGTGTTTTGTTTTCTGATTATGTGATTGATGATCGTGAATGTCGTCAAGGCAATACTACTAATCACCTTCCAAAGGGACTAAATAGTTATTCAAGATAATTTAGTAGGTTGCCCCACTACAAGCAACTGCAAATTGTGCATTTGTTTGATACTATGCATATTGGAAAGAATGTAACAGAGACATTGTGGAAGATATTGGATGGAAGGTGTGACAAAGAAAAAATTGTCAAAATTTGTAGCGACATTCATGAATCCAATCATACAATGAAAAATTTCATTGAATCAAATAGAAATGGAGAACAAATTAATATAAGTTCCCTTTCTTGGTTATTAATAGAGCAGCAAAGTGATGCCATAAAAAAAGTCATACAAAAAATTCAATTTCTCATAGAATTTGCTGCAAACATAAGCAATACCATATCAGAGAAAAGTGAATTTGGGCCAGGGTTAAAAATGCATGATTAGCATACCTTCATCAAGGCAAGTCATGTTCTTTTGTATTTACAATATATTTGTAAATTGCATGTACTTCTCATTGTATTATGTGAGAAAAGAATGACATGATTATTTTTATAATTGTTGCAGTATGTGCTACCCCTATCTCTCCCAGAGAACTTCCACAATAACATCAAATAAGTGATATATGATCTTGAAAAATACATGAGGTAAGTAATGATATCTATTCAATTTGTTGTATATATTGTAAAGTCTTGTGTTTATATATTTTTATGTCTTGAATGTCTTGTAGGTGGTTGTCATCTAAAGAAATCCATAAAGCAGATATAAAATATTGGAAGAGAAGAATTCCTCATCTAATGTGTGAAATGCAAAAGTGTTTACCTTCAACCTTTTTCACTGCACAAGAACACTACCTCATACACCAAGTTGAGGAGATTGAATTGTGTGGACCCGTACATACTTGGTCAATGTGGATGGTTAAGAGGCACTTGAAATTTTTAAAAACTTTTTTTCAGCAAAGAGAATGTCCTGAGGGTTCTATGGTGGAGGGATATATGTTATACCAGACTATGGTGTACGTTACTGCATATTTTTCTAAGCTTGCAACAAAGATCTATATAGATCACATTTGGGATCTCGACAACATTAGAAAATTTGAAGGGGAGTACTTGATGGGGAAAGGTAGAATGAGGAAAGTAAGAGGTAATAAATTATAAGACGTTATTCTAGTTGTTAATTAATTCTTAATCTTCAAAATTAATCATTTGTAAGTCATCTATTTATTTTTTGTACAACTACTCAAGAGTGGGATGCAATACATTTGTATATTACAAAAAATCAAGATTGGATGATGGTATGGATTGAACGATGTCATCATTTAGGTTGCACATTAACATGGGAAGCTGTGTCTTCCTTTCTTAATGAAGCTCATTGTAATAGAGATCCAAATGTTACGCAAAGAGAAATAGATTTAGCACATGGTTTAAGAGATTTTTAGGTACGTATAAATTTGTTAATCACCCATATGTTTATGAACTCTCAATAAAATAATTTATACATGTTTGACATATTTTTTCAAGTCAAACACCACAAGGCTATGTTTTGCAATGGTCATAAATTTCGCATCAAAAAGCTAGATGACACAAAGAAAATTTATGATTCTGGGATAAGTGCAGTCTTTCAGGTGACTAATATTTCATCTAGAAATGACTTACATCCTCAAGAGTTTAAAAATTGATACTATGGCATTTTGGATGATATACTTGAGTGTGATTTTAATTCCTTTAGATTAGTTCTCTTTGTTGTCAGATGGTACAGGCTACAACTTAATCAAAATGATCCTGATAGAACTATTATTGAAAGACAATAGATTTTCAATGATTAATACAAGGTGGTTTGAGCCAGTTGGGGATGAGCCCTATGTTCTTCCAAGCTAATGTGAGTAGGTATTTTACTCAAAGGTTCCACATAAATCGGGTTGGTCATTTGTTGTTAGACATGATCCAAGAGGAAGGCCGATGAAGTTTAATGCGATGGAAGAAGAAGATTGTGAATAACTAGAAGATGATGTAGATGATGATCATGAACAATAGTTAGCTGATGATGTTCCTGATGCAACTTTTCTTGAAGAAGAAGAAGAAGAAGATGATGATGATGCTACCAATGATGATGATGATAATGCTGATGTTGATGATGATGACGATGATGATGATGATGATGATGTTGATGCCGATGATGATGACAATGAAGACAACGACAATGATAGTGGTGGTGATGAGGTCAACAACAACGATGATCATGGTGATGGGTTGGATGAAGAAGATGAATGACATGAATGAAATGTACAGTTACGTGATCACTTCTTAATCTTTTTAGTATTGATTTTTTGATAGAAATATGCACTTATGTGATCAATGCTTAATCTAATTAATTCATGATGTACCTTTTAATGTTTTTAATTCATATGGGATTCTTATGGTTTTTAATGTACTTACTATGTGTTTTTGAGTATATGTATCATGAATTTTTTAGCTAACATAAGATAATTGAATTACATATGTAGGTACCCAAACCCCTTTCACGAGCATCCCACACAGTCTCATGGATCGAGAGGTATAAGTCAATATACCCTATAGAGATTAATGTATTTCACAATTTGCAAAATATCTCGCATTACTTGCTATCTCTCTCATTTGATAGAGTGCAGGTAGTAGAAAATAGGTATTTGTCAGATGTGTCTTCCTTGAGTGAAGAAAGTGGGTCATGTATTATGTATGAATTAGGAAGATCAACTAGAGGTCAAAAGACTAGAAGGAAATTCAATAAATGCATGAAATTTTTCCTTGCTCAAGGGGGGTCATGTTCTTATGATGATGAGAGAAAAGGGGACATCGAGGTGTCCTCTGGTACCAATATCTACATAAAAATGGGTCCCCAAGGAACTTTCTCCAATAAACACTGATTTTAGTGTTAAAGGCAAGATATATCGCATTGCACCATCATCAATACATGGTTTGGGCCTATTTTCCATGGATGGCATAAAGTTCTCTTACAACAAAGTTGTTGAATTGATGGAGTATGTTGGACCTTTTTACAATTACAAAAGTTGGATGCAAATTGTTCAATATAAAAAAAGTATGCGTAGGTATGCACTCTCAACAAATTATATTCAACAAAAAGAAAATGAGCAAAACAAAAGAGTGGCTATATACATTGATGGAAGGCCAAAAGCATTAGGGAATATTGTAGGTTTTATAAATAGCACGTGACCTCTGTTAACTATTAAGCAACCCAATTGCATATTTGAGGTGTGCGAGGAAAATCATGTATTTGTATGTGCGATAAAATCAATAAGTGCAAGGGAAGAGCTGCTTATTGATTACAATTTGAATTGCATAGATACAAACAATGTCACTACCATGGGAATGTAGGTACATACTATGTACCATTAAATAATTGAGTTTTTTTGCCAGCCACATTTAGAGAGTCTCCTCACCATCCACCTCATCTCCATCATCATCTTCTAATGAAATTTATTAATCTAGTCCTTTCTAATTTTTGGTTAACTTTAACTAATAACACAGGGATACAATATGGAGCAACCACGTAGAGGGGACAATGATGATCCTGCATGCACTTCTTCCCAGTAGGTAAACCTCTTTGTTATTGTACTACAAATTAGATAGAAGCAAAATGTTAAATAGTGTTTTTTATTATATTCTTTTCATCACTATTTCAGATTAATTCTAATAGTGTTAGTAATATTGTTGTCATAGATAGGTGGTCAGAAAAGAAAGGGAAAGGAACTCATAGTTCCTAAAGAGGAGTCCTTTGACGAGGACCTAGCTGTTGATTTCACTACTTGTGATGACCCGACCTCTACAATAAAAAAATGTCTCCACAAAATTGGAAAAAGAGTGGTTGAATTGGCATCTATATTCCCTCCGACTCCTGAGTCACAAAAGAGGGAAACTAAATTGATGCACCTGTCTCAAAATTATGGGTATATGCAAGATCATGAGGGGCCAAACTATGCCCTTAAGTGGCAATGAAAAATCAGCAAATCAGGGTTAGTCAACTTGACGTGAAAATTTCAACTAGCTATGAACCTAATATCAAAAATTTGTATGAATAGAATCTATAAAAAATTGAATTTAGTTTCTAAAATACTAGGCCTTTTTTGAGAAGAAGTTAGTATGATTGGTGAAAAGTATAGATTTCAATGCAGCAGTACACAAATTTTAGGGAAAAAATAAGAAGTAGGTGTATGTTTGACCACCTTCATCATAATCAAATGATAATATTTTATTATAAGATTTTATATATAAGTAGTAGACTTATGTCCAGATGTGACACATATTTTTTTGTAATTTTATTCTAAAAAAAAATTAATTATGAATTTTTTGCTACAACATTTTCAGAATAAAAAGACTCCCGTGTCTGACCACCTTAACTCATTCAAAAATTTACAAAATTCAATTTTTATTTATTTATTCTTATAGTAGGTGAAGCATAGAATGTGACACATTTTTCAAATTTTAAAAATGTTATACCATCTGAAAGTTATAGTCATTTTTCAATCAGTATATAAATCAACACTTTACAGGTAGCTCAATTAGAAAATAACTAATAATTACTTACCGAATTCAAAATTTGACAGCAATTATATCGATAGAAAGATGATAATCTCCTTAAAATACCCTTTTTGTTTTATCAAATTCGGGTGAAAAAGAAGTCGTCAACTACATTGTCAAAGTTTTGAACTGACATCACCACTTTTTGGCCCCTCATGATCTTGCACATACCCTTATAGAGTAACTATTAATATAATTTTTAATTATAACAAAAGTTAAATATTAGTTTTTATGTTATACTAGTCTTTTATGTCATTAAAAAATAAGCGGATGTGTTTCTTTTACAAATTTTTTTGCGTAATTTTTATCCTCACGATATGATGAGGGTACTGCAGCTGGTTAAGGTAGATTGCATGTTGGACTATTTTTTTTCTCTCTAACAATATTGTCCATGCTAATCACTGCTTTTATTATGCTCTAACAATCTTATTCTTCAGCACGTGTCAATGATCATTTACTATCACCGCCTCATATGATGATAGGCTTAGATGTACTACGTCTTGCAATGTCGGCAAGGCATAGCATGGCCACAGACGCCATGGAACCACCTACTCATACACAAATTTTATTTTCTCTATCATTATATATATTTATTTCCCTTGAAGTATTCTTTCTTAGGGGCATTTTGTAATGGATTCAATTTATGCAACAAGAGATGCATCACATGATGGTGAATTTCTTGGATGTACTCATATTCCTAGTATGGGAATGGTGAAGGATTGCATATTCCTTGTGAGAGATGAAGGAGTTCCCTTGAAAATAGAAAACTTCTAGGTACTTTAAAGATTGGACCTTTCTTTTACTATAGTATCATATGTTAATTACACCTTGCATTCAATATGAGAAGCCTACATCTATTGTATTCTTATTTTATACTATTATATCCTTCGATTAATGATCCCATGATTATTTTACAAGGAATGATATTTTTTATGATAAAATTAGTGACAAGTGTTTGCAGATATTCGGGCCCACCGTCTCTACAAGGTGGAACATCATATCCAAACTAAAACCCCAATCCACTATTTTGATTTCATATCATTGCTAGGATAGTTATCATTACATCCATTTCTTAAACTATATTAAAGGTAATTTCACTTCATTTTTGAATCTAACACTATTTTTTTTCTTAAAAGGTGGAAAACCCAAGATATAAAGTTAAAAGATGCTCTTGTACAGAGTATGAAAAACTTATTTGGACCTCATGAATTTCAGAAGGGTAAGCTCCTTCAGAAAGCTAGGTTATGTTTGAGGTATATTAGGGACCAATACAGGTGTACATTATCCAAAAACCCAAAGTACTAGTGCCCCCCTTGCATTCCTGATAAAGAGTGAGAAAAACTTATTCTAGATGCGAATGAGAAAAATAAAATAAAAAAGGAAATACACCACCAGACAACAGAAGAAGGTATGTGATACTGTTAAGAATGTAATTGTGTACTAAATACTCTTCATATTTATATGAACTAACATATTTCAATCTCTTCATAGATTGCCTGACACATCAAAGGCAACATAGGCAAGACTACAAAAGCATGGGCAACACAAGCTAGGCTTTGGCGGTTATTCTAAACTTGCTGCATGAGTTATAAGTGTAAATATTGTCAGAATTAAATGAGGAAAAATACAATATGTAGATGGCTTTTAACACTGAAAATAATAATTTGATCTTTATAATATTTATTTATAATTTTTAATCTTTTTTATTTTGATGAAATAATGAAATAAAATTTGACGATACCAAGCAAAAATGTAGGGCACGAAGTTCAATATAAGTCTCACAAAAGAGGATAAGAGAATTGGCTTCCAACAAGGCTATAAAATTGTGGCAAAGAGAATAAGAAGTGCACAAGGTTCTACTAATGGATATATCATGGTAAGTAAGCCAAATAGATGATATTTCAAATTTAATTATTTACCAATTACTTTATTTGATGTTAAGTTCCAACATAAAGTGAGTAAATTTATTTTAAGTAAGAAAACAATGATAACATGAATGCATATGAAATTGAAATGCAACTTGCCAATTCTGGCCGTACACAACCTGTGCATAATGATGACAATGAGGATGTGCATCAGAGTAATACAAGTAAACATCTTAAATTGATTGGTGTAGTAATACAAATTTAATTGCAATTGGTGTTTGGATTAATGTAACAATTTGTATTGTAACTGTAGAGAGTGTAGAGGCTACTATTAATGAGTAGGTTGAGGTTGAGGCCGAGGCCAGACAAACCGATCTCGAAGTTGATGATGTGACTAGATCAGGTAAAGAGCTATACGATTATGGCATTTAAAGTACTAAAATACTTTAAAAGATTTTTAATTTAACCCGTTTATATGTTATTGTAGATGACCCCCCTTTGCATCAACAAAGAACTAGGCATGCATTGAGATCTAATGAGAGGGGAGATGATCATGATGATATTGATGCTCCTCTTAGTGATTACTTCTTAAAAATGAGAAATCAAAAGAAGAAAAAGAAATGATTGTCATCTATGCACCTTAATTGATAATGACTGATTTTTATATGCCAATGAATTTAATTATGTGCTATTGAATATTCATATATTTTATAATGTGTTAATGAATGTTAATGAATGTTATCATGTGATAATCAATGAATGTTATATTTTATTAATGTGTTAATGAATGTTATCATGTGATAATTAATGAATGTTACATTTTATTAATGGATGAAATAATGAATGAATGTTAGATGTTAACGGGGAACTTAGAGTGATGTTGGGGGGGGGGGGGGGGGGTGGGGCCAAATGGGCTTCCACCTTCACATGGCTAGCCCTATTTAGTATAGAATATAAAACTATTCTCGAAACAAAGTGAAGCTCAATAAGATTGTTCCTTATATAGGGTCTCAAGTGTAGCCTTTATCCCACTCTCAACATTGCAAGGCTTCAAGTGGTATTCTAAGATTGGTTTCTCCATCTCCCACTGAAATCTTGTCTTTCTCCTAAGAACTCTTACCAAGCTTTGATACATGGATGAGAAGAAGATGTTGTTTATAGGCTACACATATATAATATGGTAGATCTAGAGAACAAATATACTACAACATAGAATGAGTCAAATTGAATCTATAGTTTCTTCATTCACAATGAAAATTCAAATTACAAGCCATATTTTAGATTTAATATTCATATTCATCTTCATCATGATCATAGCCGTCATGGTCAGCATTTGGTTCAACTTCATTTGAACCACACTCCATGTTAGGTACCATTAGGCATGGAGTGTGGTCATACCCATGTTACCATACTAATGAGTTAGCCTATAAAATTATGAATAAAATACCTTGTGTATCATATTTATAATTTGCAAAAGTTTCAAATGTATATGCAAATGGATTTTTGAGGGTGCAAAACAGTTTTCTTAGGCACGTGGAGCCCATTTTTTTGCACCCACAACTGCAGGTGCACCCGGGATTGGCCCAGGCACCCAAGTTCCTACCGAAGGAACCGAAGTCGAATCCAAAGGAGAACAAAAGTAGAACCGAAACCCGACCTCAAACAAAGAATCGAATAACTTAGCTTTTTTCTAATTCAAGTTTATTTCTAAATTCTTCTCCAATTCCAACCTGATTATTCCATATTTTTTTTCCAATTTTCCTTCTTCCTCACTCCAAATAAAATGTCTTTCCTTCTATGCCTCTATATCCAAATGAAGTGATGCATCCCTTTGAATAAAGATCTCTTTTCTAAGAGATGTGGCTTTCTATTTAAAATATAAGTGTTTATTTATACTTATTAATAAAGGTAATGATGATTAGTTATGTTGTTATTCCCTTTTACTAATTGTGCTATTTCAAGGATCACCACCAATTACTTGGTTAAGATGATGAATGTTGTCAATGCCTTTATTACCAAGGAATCACCGCCCACCATTAATGAATATTAATGATCATTTTTTCCTAAAGGTAATCATTGTTTGTGTATGTTGATCACCTAGGTCTTTGGCTGTGATTTTCATGCTGTGAGGTTTGTCAGAAGTGGGGGTATGGCATGCTGGTTGGATTATAACATATTGACACTTACACCATGAAGAACACAAATGATTAAATAGAAAGAGAGGACCAACTAAACCATCTTTTGGTTAGTCTATATCACATTGAGAAACAACGTCAAGACTCGAGAATCAAAACAAGCAAAGAATGAATGTGAAGCTTACATAGGTAAACAAAAATTTAACTCTGAAAATTATTCAATCTGGCCAATTCACCTGTACTAGAACTTAATGAATACAGGATACATCAAATAGAAGAAAAATTTCTTCAAGACCATGAATGATCAACAACATTCCATGATTATATTGAAAAGATTTTACATCAGAAAACAAAACACTAATCAATATTATCATTAAGCCATAAAATATGTCTTTAAAGTTTAGAAGCATCACAAAAACTTTCAAGAAACATAGTACTATCCAAAACAAATACCCTCCTAATGGTTCATATCTGCTAACAATACTTCTGCCAAAAAATTCACAAATTTTCAATATTCCCTATCCAATTCTTGACTATGAACAATTCTCCTTAAGAAACTTCCCCTATACACCTAGAACAAAAGAAACTAATCTTCTCTAATAAGTCTCTCCAACTGGTTTACAACCTCCATGCAACCGGTAACAGTTAGTTATTAACTGTTTGGTTTAGTTTGGAATTGGCCTTCTCTTGTTGGTGCTTTACAATGCTTCTAATGATTATGATGATGTTTATGTTGATCTCTATAATTTATTTCACTTATTGATGCTTGCCTAGATTGAATTTTGAATTGCCAGGCTGGAGAACGCTTTCAAATTTTAGGGTCTATTCTACATGATACTCTTAGTTACAGTTCAAATAAAACTCAACATATTTTTGATGCTGGGAAACCCACTGCAGAAACTCATCTGCAGGTGAAATTTAATGATGTGAATCTTGGCATTGTTAATGTTATTACTTTTCCTTATGTTTCATATTTGTGAAAATGTTTCTTGGCACTATCTTCTTTTTCAATTCCTATATTTGCAATTTTTTAGATCATTAACATAAGGATTACATGTCTTTGTTCAAAGTTTATTCTAACACTATATTATATCTTATTCTTATTACAATGTTCTTTGTTGTGGGGCAAGAGGTCAATCTTCATTGTCTTCATTGTGGGGGACAGTGAAGATTTTTTTGACAAATAGCAGGTCTTCTTTAGTATCTTATAATAACATGCTAAACTGATAAAGGTGTTATCAGCATTTAATCTGCCAATTACTAATAGATTAAGTATATTATTACTATGCTTAATGTTCCATTTAAATGCATTTAACACAAAATACAAATTTACAAAATAGAACCAATGGCATATTTACAACAAAGGTCTAATAGAACTCACAACAATTCTTAAACATACTTTATCTGATATGATGAATTCTTAAAAAATTAAGGTTGGAGTAGTCATAGTTATCACACAATTTTTTGTGTGGTACAAGGAAGATTTGGCTAGGTCCAATCTTCCTTTGTGCTAGCAGTCTACAGAATTAGACCTTTATTAACAATACATCATATCAGATAAAGTATGTTTAAGAATTGTTGAGACTAGTCCTTCGGCGTGTATTAAATAGAATAGAATTTTCAACATATTATTATCATTCTATTTCTTTGTTGTAAACATGCCATTGGTTCAGTTTTGTAACTTCACTGTTGTATGTTTAGATTGTTGCAAGGAACAGTTAACATTAAACAAGGAGAAACTCCTCAACACATCTTGGAAACCATTGAATTCGATAATAAATGAAACCTAACACCAACACTATTCCTTCCATTCACTTCTACCAAGAATAAATAATTTAATCCATTCAACATTACATATAATCATTAGACAGTTACATTTCCTAACTGTGTAGAGGAACAGTCATGACCAAAATGATCAAAAGTACTTTCACCCTTGCACAAGCTATTCCAAACTTCAAGTAAAATGAGCAATATGCTATATCAAGTCATTCATATTCATAGTAACCATTCAAAATATCATTTTGTCAATGAACCCTCTGAATGTACCCTTGCGGCAGAGAAAGGAAACCTCAAAATAGAGAAAGGAAACTTAGTAAAAATAGTCTATGCCGCTGTTTGTGAGGGTACAGTCATGATAAGTGCCTCTCAAACCTCTCCAAAAATGCAAGATTGTGTTTAAATACTTTATTGATCTCTTCTAAACATTAACCAAATAAAACCTACATTTGAATCCACACACAATAACCCAAAATGAAGGGTTTTTTATCCTTTAATGAATCTCAGTCACTTGTAATGCATGGATAGTCAAACCAATAGTCTCCAAAGCATTCAATAAGTGAATATCAATGTTTGAAAACTTTCCTCTCAACTTCCCCAACCACTCCTAATTGGTTAGAGGGATTAGTTGAGTGTTTAGATACTAAAACTTCTCATGCAAGTCCCAAAATTTCACATACAAAATAAAATTAAATCCATTTATGAATTAAATCTAGTATGCCAAAGGACTAGTCCCAAAAATTCTTAAACATACTTTATTTGATATGATGAACTATTAATAAAGGTCTAATATACAATGGTCATGCCAGTAATATCAACAAACGTGAATCCAAACATTTCAAAATAGTGAATCAATACCTTGAGCACAAGAACCAATAACATCAAATAATGGAGATAAAGCATGGGCTAGGGCACGACACTAGTAGAATGTGGTCATTTCAGTGAGCATTCATGATCAAATAAAATGCAATGCATTTGAAATTTGTGGTCGAATATGATGCCAGAGGCTTGAAAGACATTGTTTGTCAAAGATACCAATCAAAGATGAAGAAATCACATACCTTCTCTCGTGCTCAGCTTTCACGAAGGAAGATTTGATAGCCAAATCTTCCTTGTACCACACGAAGAACATGCCATTGGTTCAGTTTTGTAAATTTGTTTTTTTGTGTTAAATGCATTTAAATGGAACATTAAGCATAGTAATAATATTCTTAATCTATTAGTAATTGAAAGATTAAATGTAGATAACACCTTTATTAGTTTAGCATGTTATTATCATATCAGATAAAGTATGTTTAAGAATTTTTGGGACTAGTCCTTTGGCTTGTATTAAATAGAATAGAATTTTCAGCATATTATTATCATTCTATTTCTTTGTTCTAAACATCCCATTGGTTTAGTTTTGTAAATTTGTTTTTTGTGTTAAATGCATTTTTCGTGAGGAGGGGTCTTCTTCTGAGGAGATTGATGAAGATCGTGCACCTCAAAAACCAATTCATAAGGTACCAATTATGTTTTCTATTCGCTTATATTTTTGGATTGGTAAATCTCCTTAGTTTCATGTCCTTTATTTCGATTACTATGGATGAGATATATATCTTACATTTAACATTCAACTTCTTTACATTTTAGAACATGTAGTGTGTTTTCTGAGGATTTTACCAAATCAACTTTTAACAGAAATCGAAAACACCAAACTGATATCTTGCCCTTTCAACTTGACAAAATATTTGCATTTGACCAATAATTGCAAGCAATTGAATGATAAAACCACATACTTGTATGTTTGTAAAATACTTGGAACATCAAAAATATGGCTAAGTGGTTGTCGCCATGGTTTTTATCTATTGAATATGGGAAAAAAAGTACCAAAAAGAATCATGTTCTATTGTAGCTCAATATAAGCGAATATAAAACATGATTGGTCATTTTAGCAAGCATTCATGATCAAATAAAATGCAATGCATTTGAAATATGCAGTTGAATATGATGCCAGAGGCTCAAAAGATGTTGCCCATCAAAGATACCAATATAAGATAAAGAAATCACATACCTTCTCTTGCACTCAATCAACTTTCACTTGCTCCTTTTCTCTGCAATCAAAATTAAAATGATTTGGCCATTTCAAAATAGTGAATCGATATCCTTGAGCACAAGTACTAATAACATCAACTATTTTGATCTATGGGTACCCTAATGTTGGCAAGAGTTCTTTTATTAATAAGATTACTCTGCAAGCTTGAAGAAGCGGTATATTTTGGTAAATGAAGAGTGGAAAGATGATGATATTCCTAAGATCATGGATGGACACAATGTTGCAGACTTTATTGATCTAGATATCTTGTAGAGGCTTGAAGAATTGGAGAGGGAAGAAGGGCTTAGGATGGCAACTGAGGGTGATGAGGATGATGAGATGGGAGAAGTGGAGTTGAATCCTAATGAAAAGGAAGCTCTGGCTGCAATTAGGAAGAAGAATAAGATGCTTATCGTCGAACATAGATTGAAGAAGAGTACTACGGAGAGAAGGCCTACTGTACCAAGGAAGTTTGACAAGATCAAGGAATTTGGCTTAAACAGAATGGGAAGACATATTTATAGCCTGGGCCTGGATCCTTTGACAATTGGGGTAGGATCTAGACCCAGGCTAGAAAGATGTCTTCCTTTCTACTGTGGATAGGCTCTACTACTACAACAACTACAGACTGCAATGTAGATATCACAATAGCTGAGAAATATAAATGTAGGCATGATGGTCACATGTTTTTGGAGACACAACATAATTGAGTGGTATACCCAGATGATGCAAAGCAACCACTACTCCTTCGGTTCCACGTTGACACTACAGGATCCAAAAACTATAGATAAGGAATAAATTTAGAGAGTGGAGGAGGGCCATAATGACCAAAATAATATAGGGTCCTATATTATTTTGGTCATTATGACCCTGTATTATTTTGGTCATTATGGACCTCCTCCGCTCTCTAAATTTATTCCTTATCTATGGTTTTTGGCTCCCACAGTGTCGACTTGGAACTGGAGTAGTGGTTGCTTTTCATTGTCTGAGTATACCACTCAATTATGTTGTGTCTCCAAAAAATTGTGACCATGATGCCCACATTTATTTTTCTCAACTATTGTGTCCCAGGACCCCTTATGACCCTTTACGATCCCTAAGAATACATCTTAGAGGTCTTAAAATGCCATAAAGGGTCATAAGAGGCTCCTAGGAGGGGCTAGATGAGCTTCCACCTTCATGTGGTTGGCCTTGTTAAGTAGATAATGTTCAACTATTCTTGAAACAAAGAGAAGCTCAATAATTTAAGGTCTCAGTCCATGGAGATGTTGAAAAAATGACGAGAATCAATGATGGAGAGTTTTTAGATTCTGAGAAGATGTATATGTAGTGGAGGTCAAAAGAGATTTTTGTGGAGATTTGCTAGATGTGGAGATTTTTTAGAGTGGCTATATACATACGAGGGTTTCTAGATTGAGTACCAGTGTAGAGATGATGTTCAGTAACCTACGTCTATAAAACCTTCATAAATATCCCTTCTTTGGCCTCCACTCATACCTCTTCTCAGAATTTAGAAACTTTGGATATTGTTTCTCATCCATGCATGAAATGTGCTAGTGATTGTATAAAATTACTTCAGGCCTCCAATATTGATGAGCTTCACAAGTGTAAAATATTTTTGTGAGACTGGGATCAATTATATTGGATACTATGTAGTGTACATAAAGGCAAGGCGGTGATTATTCTTGATGATTGACAGGTATAAGTCTTCTAGGCCTTACCCAGTAGCTAGGACTAAAGATAGCAGAGCTCAAGAGACCATAATAGTTGGTCTCTTTCTTTGGTTTATATTATTGACAAAATATTTTACCTTTCATTAGCTCATCAAATCCGAGGATTTATAATAATTTAATAGAATATTTTCATGTATAACGTACATTATTTTAGTTTGACGCTGAATGGATTTATATACTTCATGTACTTGTATACTATGAGGATGGCCATAAAGAAGCATCCCCTCCCATGGATTGAGTAATGTAGGCCATTGGAGGAGATGCTTCTTTATCGCCGTCCTCATAGTCTTCAAGTGCATGAAGTAGATAAATTCGTGAAATGTTAACTTAAATAATATACATTATCATGAAAATATTCTATTAAATTATTTCAAATCCCTGGATTTGATGAGATAATGAAAGGTAAAACATTTTGTCAATAATATAGACTGAAAAAAGAGATAACCTATGATGGTCTCTTGAGCTTTGTTATCCTTAATGTGCATATCTGTTTCTTTTTTGACACAAAATAAAACTCTTTCGATGGTGGTGCTATACATCCGACAGAGTTTTCCATCGGACATTTACTACCCCCGTCACTTGGCCGATAGATATAATGTCGAAAACAACTACTTTTTGATAGATCATTGCAACATGAATACTATACCTCTGACAGGTTTACCTGTCGAACACTCATTGCATTGTTGTCACTCTTTTGACAGATAAGTGCGACATGAATGCTATACCACCAATGGATTTACTTGTCAAATATTTGCTATAGATCTATCGCTATTCCAATAGGTATAATGTCAGAGAGGAACTTCTTTTTGATAGGTAATTGAGACAGGCATGCTATATCTTCGATGGATTATCCTGTTAGAGAATTATTGCCCACTCATCGCTAGTCTGACAGGATTGTTTGACGGGATACCCACATTGTTTGTCAGAGTTCTAATAGGTCCACCGTAAGAAATTCCATAAAAAAGATGGTATTCATGTGCAAGGTTATGATGGAAGATGATGTCAGAAAACTGATGGTGATCACTTCTGTCACAATTTGCAATGCAAAAATGCCGATGGACACATATGTCGAAATGTTGACAAATATGCATTGCAAATCCAACAAATGGCTGTCATAATTTAGCCTCAAATGTACTAGTGATAGCTCCTAGATTCCAATGTTCATACATAAAGAACTCTCCTCCTCCTAGTGTTCATGAACGTACATACCCAAAGAAGGATATCTCTGCATATACTTCCAACAATACAAGCACGGTAGAAATCAAGAAAGATACTTAGAGTCTGTGTTTTGTGCTAGCCCGATAATTAGAACTGTGTCCATCTTAACACATTCTTTGTATTCATTCTCCAGCTTGAAATCACTTCTTCCCATCAATGTGTTTTACTTTATAGAAATTGGACTAAGCTCAGCAAAACCTAGAAGCTCCTGCTGCTCAGACTTATAACCATGTCACTAGATTAGCCCCAATAACGTGCTAGTATATGAAAGAGATGGCAACCAGAATCTATTCGATGTGAATCTCAGCCATGAAATTTTTGGCAGTGATTATTTCAACAATGTTTATATGTGCTGCATGTTTATTTCTGTCTTCTAAGGGAATGTGCACACCACAGGTCTTCCAAATTGGTGGATGCTACAATGCTAGCTCGACCTATCAACCCATACCAACTCGAGCATCCAAGACTCCTGCCACATTCTAGGCCCAACTGTAACATGGGAACCTCTTGCCAGTCTATCTAAGGGCCATGAAATTGAGCGTGTTCAACACATGCGTCCCTCTACCAGTGCACAACTGCCCAACATATTGAATGTAGTGTAAAGGGAGAGTGGATTGCAACTAAACTCCTCCTTCCGCATACACTCTGGGAAGTTGTTGTCTAAGACTATCATGGCTGTGAAAGAGCCACATTATAATATGAAAAGGGGGGTCACAAGGAGCAGTTGCCAAAGTGCATCAAGGCTTGTTTTTTTTTTCTAAACATACATGTCCATATTCAAATATTTTATACACGCCTAGATTTGAATATTTCCCAAGTGTGGAGCTTGCTACCTATGCCCTCTAGCAATGTCTATTTGATCACCACGGAGCTGGCTCAAGTGTACAAGCGCAAGTTGACACCCCTTAATACTCTGCGTACTAGCTTTACATGGTTGGTGACTTGACTTAGCACCTTCGCGTGCACACACGCTCACAACAACAGTGCACACAAGTTTTTTTTTTCACGGCACTTCCACACTTGCGCCTGGTATAACTACTGGAGCCTTGGAGTTGATCTTTCAATATGGAGGTGTAGTGTATATCAACTGACTACCACTATGTTCATAGCATATTAGAGTGACTATTGCAGTGGAATCAAATGGCTAAGAAAGAAACCTCCCTTTAGTTATTTGAAGTTAGATTATGACCACCTCCTATCACGGTTATCCCTGTGACTTCTGTTTGACTGGTTGATAAGCAGGCAGTCTGTTCCAACCATATGCTCTCACCACATTGGACTATTATGATAGGAATCACTTGCTAAGGATGACCCGTATTGCAGCCAAGGGGCTCTCTATGAGCTTCCTTCCTACATTCGAGCGTGGACTTCTTAGCATTCATAGTATTTGGTGAAGGATTAATTGTGTGAAAGAACAATACAGGGGTGCATAAGCCAGTAAAAACAACATGTTCCTCTTATGTGAATACCTTCTAGTGGTGAATCAAAAACATGACTTTCACTTCTCTACTTAAATTATTAATGAATAAACTCAGAACTTGAAAGTGTATCTCTCTGTTGTTTATTAAACTACTCTGGAAATGTTGATGCCCAAAATTTCTAGATAAAATTAACCTTCTATTAACTGATTCTTTGTACAAGAAGGCTTCACAAAATATCTAGAAATTGTCACTGAAAATAACCTCATAGGCTGGAAAGAAAATCAGCTCTGATACCACTAAAATGACCCTAACCAACCATTCTCTGATTTTTGCAAATAAATCTCATGCATATTTGAAATAAACATAAACATGCAAATAATCAGAAGATATATTCAAATAACCAACATATATAATCTTATTTAAACTTCTCAGAAAATGGTTTGTATTATATAACAACAATACAATAACCATGCATTACAATATCCAATCTAAAATAGAGAAAATAATAGTAAGATCGGATGACCAAGAACCTGGTAAAACAATGGTGAACTCTGATGTGAATCCGCACCGGGATGAACTGGGTTTCCATCCAATCCACCGAGAAATCTTGAAGGTTTCCGTCCTCATGATTTTGATTCAAAAGCTAAAGCTTCTTGAAATTCTCAATGAGAAATAAAATTCATAAATTGAAGCATACACAATGAGACCCCAAACCTCCTCTTATGACTGTAGTTGTGACTCTTTAGTTTCCCCATTGTGTCTCTTCATATTCCCATTCTGTCTCTTTATAATTCCACTTTAAGTAACTTTTAAATAAATATGACCATTGAGTTATAAAGTGAAATAATAAATAAAGTGAGGAATCTTCTGGCATTAAAATGAAGGCCCAAATGAGCTCGGATGATGATGTGTATATCTTTTCAAAAAGCTCTCGATGAGACGCTCCAAGTCCACTACTGAAAAGCCAAGAATTTTGAACCTTGCTGACTTACTATAAATAGTAAGTACCTTGGAAATCTATGGAAACTGCTCTGATTGGCTTGAAATTGAAACCACCTAGGCCAATTATCTTCTTGAGCACTGCCATACCTTAGTTAGCCCTCTGGACCAAGATAACAAGGGCTAACAATACGATGCAAAATAATGTACCCCAAAAAGGGGACATTACAACTAGCCATGGGAGTTTTCTCTCAACTCCTATATGGATTCTTACCCTCCCACCCATAGCCAAAATATGGAAATCCAAGAAAATATCATCTGTAAGGATATGCTAATAAATCTCCAAGAAGAATTAAAGGATATCGCAGAGGAGCACGAATATCACCACCGGTGAGAAAAGATTTCTTACTAGCCTCACATGTTACAACAAAAAGATAAGGTCCTCATTAAAAAAACAAGAGTAGTTCTTTGCAATACAAGAAAATGCTAGAGAGAAAGGAAGAGGAAACTGGTGGCTATGAAATATGTAGATCCATCTAGTTATGAGCTTCCCTTTGCTCATTATTATGGGGAAAAAACTTTCGAGGAAGAGGGATAAAAATAAAAAGAAGTAGATGAAAATATCTAGGAGGATATTGAGAAGATTTTTCCCCAACAAACCTCTCAATAGATAGGAAACATAAAGGATAATGAAGAGGAGGAAGATTCAATCCCCTTGTTTAATGAGTTTCCCTTCTTCATGGATGAGAATGAGTAGAATAATGACAACATACTAAAGATAATAATTCAAGAAGAGGGGCTTCTTGTTCTTTCAAGATGTCATTGGGATGTCTATGTTTAAAAGGAATCTCTTGGGATGAAGAGAATCATAGAAGAGATCAAGTATGAAGATAACTTTTTGGATTGGTTTGATGCCATTTTATCATCCGTCAACTTTGAATCAGTAACTTCAGAATTGGAACAACTAGAGTTGCAAAAAAAGGAAGAGGTCCTCATAGTAGTAAAGAGGCCATCAAAGCTAGTCTCTATTGGTCATCAGGAGATGGATGGGCTAGCAGAGCTATTAATGGGTTGTCCTATCATGCATTTGGCTCAAATCTACAAGTCACCACTAGTCATACTCACTTTTGAGCATGGAAACAAGCTTCATGAAGAGGAGTAACTTACCCATGTGCTACAAGAAGAAAACATTCAAACATAGGTGAGTTTCTTTATTCTCAGTCCTTGGAAGGTATTTCGACATGCTAAGTGCCTATCAAGTTTCTTTTTCTGGCTAGTTGTCTAGAAACATGTAAAATATAAAAATCTAGTTAGGAAAGGAAGCTACTTCAACAAGCCATTCAATGACTTCATTTAACATCATTGTAATATAAATCTTTGTACATAGTAGATTAGGGTTTTCCTATTTTCCAAGAAGTTTTATTGGACATGTTGGATTCTCCTTAGGAGAATACATATTATAGTTCCTAGTTTTCCTCCAAGCATATGCTCGTACAAGTTTTTGTGTCTTCTCTTGTTTTGAGGAAAGTCTATTTTTGAAGCTCCCTTTTTATGACTCTATACCCAATGGATATACACTCTAATCTATGAAACCACAAATTCTAAGGTTCTTTCTCGATAGACTAAGATCCCCTTGAGTTGCCAAAATGTAGATGTCATTTCCCATTGGCCTTTATTCAAGAGAATTTCCATGGATGGTTTGAGGAAGTGCAAAAATGACATAATATGACCCTTCGAAGTTGGGGTAGAAAAATTACAAAGTGATGTAGTTTTTACTAGGCTCGCCTACCTCTTTTCCTTCAAATGCATCATCTTCCTAAGTGTGCTCTCTACAGAGAGAATCAAGTATTTTCATCATAGTGTTTTAAAGGTTAAAGGGATGGAAAACACTCAAGAAATTCCACTAGCATGCCATGTGTTGGCACCGCAGAGTTTCATATACCTCTACATGAGGTTTCCCCTCTTCAAGTTCCATCATGGTGACACATGTCCAAAACTTGGTTGCATTATTCAAAGGATGACATGGCCCACATTTTTTAGGGTGAATTGCTACTTTTTTAGTTGGTTGCGAATCCTAAGGTAATTTCAAATTCTAGAAAACATCTTCCCCATCACAATGACAAGAATTTTAAAAAAGGCATAGGTGACATCCATGCCGCACAAGAAAAGAAAATAATGATTTAAAGGTCACTGTGCCTAAACAACCATAATGACCCCAATGATGACTATTCCAAATGGAACAATTGAAGGCCCTTCTTAGTTGCATTTTTGAGATTTTGTTGAGAAGTTTCTTTCTATAAAATCCCTTAGGTATATTATATAAAGGAGATTTTTGGAGAGTTTAGTTAGATCTAGAATTCCATTTCTAGGAGTATTTTGTTCATTGAATAGAGGAACACTATGGAATAGTCATATTTGCATTCTTCTAACCCTAGCCTTGTATTCTCTACATAATCAATAGAAGAAATATACTAGACTCTATGTCCAATGTTTCTTTTACTATATGTTTCTTTCTATTTTGTAAATGGTTTTAAGGTTCATGTCATTTATGAACATGTATAGATAAAATCTATTTATTTTAGGCTCTTATAATCCATTATTGATTTACAAGTTATTAGCTCATGTCTGGTTACTCTACCAATGCTTGTGGTTTAGGGTTGTACCATTTTATTATGGTGAATAAAATTTTGAGAATATTTATTTTAGTAGGAAAATAGGGACATCTCCTTGAAATCCTTAACATGTGCTTATCATAGGAAGATATAAATGTTTTGGCTTGTGTTTAGGAATTTTCCATCACATTATCTTCCCAACAATAAAGAGTCTATGGTGTTCTATGCTCATTTCTGGGGTTTGACATTTTTATTATTTCTAATGGGAACTCGAAGGGTTTCAAAATATTGAGCACATCACGTTAGTTTTTTTCATTCTCCTTCTCCTTTCCCAAAACACCAAGAGAAGAGCACACTTCTATAAAACCATAGAGGTTTCTTTGTAGGACACATTCCTGTTCCATTCCTACAAAGCTTCTAGTCTTCCCTCATCTAGGTGAGAGCCTAGATTTTGGATCGACATGCCTCAAAGATGATTTCTCCCCAAATGAAACAATACCCTAGGAAACATATGATTGGCATCTTCTGGGGAGATTCTTCCATCCCCTCACACTAAAATAAGATAATATTTAGAGGTGAAATGAGTGGCCTCTATTTTAATAGGTTAGTAATAAGATCTATGGTGCCTCCCCGATTAGTTTGTAGAGAATTAAGACACTAAATTTTCCAATGGACCAAGTCAGCTCCTTAGGTATGTAGGCCCACTTCAAACTATCATCCACTCTTTCGCTTAAGTTTGGTTAGGTGTAAAATAATTCTAGGGTTTACCCCACATCTTATTTCTAATTGATCGAAAGGATTCACCAGATTCAGGTCATCCTCTAGTGGTGATCACTTCCCCCAAACATTCCTCTCTAAAAAGGGGTTTCAATCTAAGGGATTGTGCAAATGCACCTAAGACACAAGACACATAGTTAATCAAATTAAGTTCCAAAACCAAATGTTCACTAATATAAGAATCAACCATAAATGCACATGAATTCTTTGTTAGAGTACCAAACAAGGTGAAGATTTCTAGCTCAATTTTAGGAGCACCAAACTCAAATGCATATTGCTTGTTCAATTTTAAGGCACCAAATTGAAGTGCAGATTTCTTGTCCAATTTTAATCCATTTCTAATTTATTGAATCTTTTATTGAACTTAGCAATTGATTCGTTAAAATTATTCTTAATACTGGTTAATTCATAAGAAGCAAAAGAAGTATTAGTGTGATCACCAAATTCATCAATGAATTGTGTTGAAAATTCTTGCCAATTAGAAATTGATGCATTGGGGAGTCCTCTGTACCATTCTCCAACATCTTCAATTAGTGATTGTACAAATAACTTCATAAAAACATCTTCATAATGAATTTAGAACTCTTCAATTATGTTCTTCAGATTGATAACATGTTGTTTAGCAGACACTATCCCATTTCCACTGAACTTTGGAATAACTATTCTCAATTCATTCTGAATAGGATTCAGATAGCCTATCCTACTAAAATCCAACTTCTTGTACCTCTCAATTACCATAGCTTCTCTTAACCCAACATTATGTTCACCATGATTGTTTATTATTGGCCCCTAATTTTGATGATTCATGCCTCCTTGATTGAAATGATTCATGCCTCTATGGTTCTGACCGCCATTATACTGGTTACCAATATTTTTCTGCCTCACGTTGCCATGGTCATGATTTTCTCCATTATTTGGTTATCTCCAATGGTCATTTTTCTCATTATTATTATTTCCATTTCTTTCCCTAGTGCTTGATTCAAACAAGGGATTGGTATGACCAATGTTGAAAACTTTATCTCCATTTTTTCTACGAGGAGGATTATATCTAGATGCTATATCATCCCTTGTTGTCCTTTCTTCTCTAATTCTTTCTTCCCTCATCCTTTTATTTCTCCATATCTCTTGTCTTGGTATTTTATCTTTATTTTCTTTTTCTTTTAGTGAAGAGAGTGCACTTATCTATATTCCTAGCTTCTCTAAGATTTCATTTGGTTTCCTTCTAAGAGCTCTAGCCATATTTTCATCTTTTGAGCCAATATTAGGCATCTTAAGAAAAATGGCATCCCATTGTCGATCCTCTTCTTCTTCATGATTTATTTCATAATGAGGCTCATGATCTTCCATATAAACTTTGAAAAAGGATTATGGTTTTCATCATTATCTTTTGGACTATGATGACTTGATTTGGGAGCTTCCTCATTGTTGAAAATTCTTCTTTCCCTTTCAGGGAAACTCTTATATCCTGCAAATATCATCTTTGAGGTTGAACCTTTATTTCTATTCAAGTTCCTTTTAGGACTTAACTCAATGTGGTTGTTATGTCCCTTACTAAGAGATATTATACCCCACATATACTTCAATTAAAAGTGTCTAGGATCTTCACTTACCCTCTTGTAGGAAAAATTGTTAATCATAAATTGTTTGTAGAGTCACCACCTAACTTAGAGGAAAATAATACTTACCACTCCGAGTTCTAATTTCTAGTAGAGTCTCAATTACATCATCAAAGTTTTGGAAAACCTCTTAATGTCCCTAGCAAAGTCATCAATTTGTTGGTTCCCTAATCAACTAATTGGAAATCCTATGAGCTTGCCTACTCAATTTAGGGATTTTCCAACTGAATTGGCCAACAAACAAGAGTGATCAATTATAATTCTCCTCCCATGTACTTTAGGCTCTGCAGAAACAAGGTGGGTAGGATTATACCTTAATCAATATTCTTGGTTCAAGGCTTTTTATAGTAGATATAAATGCATATAAAAATTAGGTGATCTTTCAGGATGGAAAGTAAATTCTTGAGATAGATCAGATTGTGAATATCATAATCATTTGATAATTGAAGGCTGTGTGAATGCTTTAAAAAAATTTCTTTGGCATTAATTCTTATATTTCTTATGTAAAGGAATGTTGTGAATTGTAAAATATAAATTTATTTATTTACTAGAAATTCCCTGAAGATGCTTGATTAAATCACTTTAAGCCAATATTAGACTAGTGCCTATATCTTCTGCAAAGTATCATCAATTCAATTCAAAAAATCCTATGTATAACCCTATGAGATGGTTTTGACAACTTACTTTTTGAGTAAGACCATCACCCCAAAGCCATCTATATGTATAACAATTAGGATATGATGTTATAGTTAGTCTTATGGATATTAACTTCTTGTTGAGAGACCAATAAGATAGAATGAAGCCTTGACAACCAATCTTCAAACTGATAATCTAACTAAAACTTATTCAAATTATTATATCATAAGATAGTACATTGGAGCATCTAAAAAAATATATTATCAAAGAGAGCTGATCTATATAAATGAAGACAAATACCATCAGAAATAATAGAGAAATTATAATTATATTGAAATAAACATGATCAAATCCAACTGAATACAAACATTGTTATTTTTCTTTTCCATCTGTGCATCTTCAAGAGACAAGACCAAACGACGTTGTGAATAAACTATAAAAATATAAAGTATTATCCCTTAATCTAAAAAACTATCCCCTATATATAGGTAAGGTTTCAGTTTTACATTAAGGGGCATACCATTTCAACAAGAGACACAACTAATCCTAACTAACTACTTGACAAACTGA
Source organism: Chamaecyparis obtusa (assembly GCA_027943335.1). Classification (NCBI taxonomy): domain Eukaryota; kingdom Viridiplantae; phylum Streptophyta; class Pinopsida; order Cupressales; family Cupressaceae; genus Chamaecyparis; species Chamaecyparis obtusa. The sequence continues at coordinate 125,186 of BSBK01002433.1, forward strand.
CAAAACAGAATGACCCATTGACACAACTATTCAAAAATATTTAGAAACAAGGGCTAATCCCCTAGAAACTCACTACATTATTTGATATGCTTGAGGTATCTCTAAGAGGCATACATGCTTACATTATGGATGATGTCCTTGACCATGATTTCTAGCATGATGAACCATTCCATTTGTGCAATGGCCTCTTTCAAATCTATCCCATCAGTCTAGGCAACATTAAGGGCAATATTGAGGAGAGTTGAGCATTCTCCTATCCACTTGTCTTTATCCTTAAGATACCCTTTCTAATCCACAAATGTTGGAAGTCCCTACTTGATTGCATCTCTAAACTCGTCATGCTCTTTTTCTAAATTTTCATCAAATTTATCATGTTTTTCCATTACTTTATTGATCTCTTGAATTTCTTTTGCATCTGCTCCCTCTAAGTTCTTCTCATGCAACTTCACACCCATTCTATATTTTATCTTGTTATGGGCCACAACATTATCCAATTTTTTTTATATGCCTCCCAAAGGCTTTCCAAATTAATTTTTAACTTCTCAAACCTTTTGTTCAGTAGAAAGGCAGCAATATCATTCCTCATACTCTACATCTACTTAACCAATTTTTGGTTTTCCTTTTGGAGTTTACCAAATTTTTTCTTCCTTTTTGAATTATCTGGCAAGGGAAATAGTGGCACAAGCTATCCACTTCCCTTAAATATTTCTTCATACATGGATTTTTATTGATCCCTTTCCCTCACTACTCTGATCATTTATGCTTTGTTCAATTTGGATACATCCACTCCTATATCAACAAACACTATAGGATCAATTTCTCCCACTTTAAACTTCATCATGTAACTGAAAGATTTGTCCACATTGATAATCTTAGGCCTCTTTTTTTTGGAGGGGGGGTGGGGGGGTATAGGGCCCACAACAAAAGTGCCTCTTCATCCTGATCAAACCTTGATGTAATGAAAATATCATTAACAACTTCAATGTCCAACTTGAAATCCTTATTTTCAAAATGAAGTAAACTATCAAAAATAAACAAGGCACTAAGATCCCAGCCAAGAAATAGAATTACACCCACCTCTATCAACAATTGTCTACCCTTCTCTGGAGTCATGGTGAAAACCTTAGCATCTATATCATTCTTGAGTTTTTTAAATAATTCTGCCTCATTCTCTAGGGTTATGCTAGGGATAGATTCCCTAATTTTCTTTCCTTTTAAATTATATAGAAAAGACCTAAAATCCTTGGACCTTACAAAAAAATAATCTAAAAAAAAGAAAAATATTGATCCAATATAGTATCTTTGTGAACTTCCAATTTGGTCACAATTTTCTCATCTTTACCTGGCTCTTCTTCAATATCTTTTTCTTGCAGTCTAGAAATAGCCTCTCTATGATCTAGCTCATTATATGGTGTTTCATCATCTGACTCCATTTGTTACAACTGTTGCACCTTTTCATCTAACTCCCTATTATATTTTTCAATAACTTCTTCGGCCTCATTATCCTTGAGATTCCTGAATATATCTTTTGTTTCCACTGCTTCATGTAAGTAATCTCCTTAGCTTTGATTTTTCTTAAAAGAATGGATATAACCTTCAGGATCATAGTTTTTCCTTGGGCAATGTTCAAATAGGTTTATCTCGTCCATCAATTTCTTCTTAATTACCTCATATGCTTTGGTCGAAACAATGGTGAAGTCAACAAAGCTGAGAGTTCTTGGTAAGAAGGTCTTCTTGTGTAAATCCCCAAAGTGCTTAGCATTTGAGATACTTAACTGCCTCACAATCTCCAAATAATCTATCCTATGTAGAACAACCTTTATTAACATGTACGGGGTTCCTTCAAACCTATAGATCCTAATACATGTGAAATCATGGTACACACACCAATCTCCCTAGTTATGGTTCACAATTTTTATTTTTTCAAAATAATTTGGCCTCAAGAATGCTTTAATTTCATCAAAAATAGATCTATCACAAGAAAACCAATACATCTGATAAATTAGCCTCACAAGCCATTCTTTATACTTGATGTAATTTGACCTCATGTACCTATAATTCCACATATAAGTCCAAAACTATACTAGTTGTTCTTCCTGACATTTAATATCAATTCATCTTGCCACATACCCTTTTGTGTCCATAAAACAACACCAAATACATCAAAATAGAGTGATGTTTGAATTTAGGGCATTCATTATCTCTAAGATTAAGAAAAAATTCATGGAGTTTCTCCACCAGATAAGATGCATATTCAAAAGGTCTAGGTTCATACATTTGAATGTCTAAGGCTAGAACAATAGGCCCAATACTCATAAGATCAAGAACTTCTAACACTCCCAATTGTCCACAAGACATATATGTATATTGCAAGTAATTGAAGGGTGACCTATCCTATGCTGTAAGCTTTCCTAGTGTGTTCTTATGAATTGCTAAATTCTAACCAGTGTATGTAGTGTCCATCATATAATACTTATTCTCCAATTCCATAAAAGACAATGGCTTATTGCAGCTGGGATCTAGGTTAAATACTTCATTCAAAGTATCCACATAAAATTTAATAAAAATATTTATGCCTAGGTCTTTAACGCATCTTTCAGTTGGATCATAATTTCTCACTATAATCTCCAAGACTTTCAAATTCACAAAGATATTTGGGACAATTAACTTACCCAACTTTGTCACCCATGAGTTGCATAAGGACACCTCCTTGTTTCTTCTTAAATAATAAAAAAGGAAAAGTTTATACCCTCTTACCCTAGTCCATACATCTCCAACATCATCGTATTTGTCTTCCAACTGATCTCTTCCCAACAAATGCTATTTAGATCATCTCAACTTAGGGCCTGGATCTTGCTTTTGATCAATCATATCTTTGCTCAACTTTCTAATTGGGCCACTTTACTCTATTTATGACTTGTTTTCCTTACACTCCATACTTTTTGTTGGCCTTTTCTTTCCTTAGGAACTAGATGCTGCCATTTTTTCAACTGTGATCTCTTCCCTATTTCTCATGGGCTCAATTTTTTTTGCAAAATTCTATGTCGAACAGTTTCAATTATATGATGAATGTATTAAAGTGACAATTTTCAATGATAGACACTTCATAATTTTCCCCGTGTGAATCCATGGATCTACATGATGCCAACATTTAATGGAAACCTTTCTCTTCAATTTTGAATTTCAAATTGATACTATAACGGTTCCTCATCGGTATAGGTTTCCCCAATATTTTTATCACTATAGGATATCCTAACAATGTCATTAGGGATCAACACAAACTCTTTATACATTCTCTGATGCTTTTAGCTACTTCGATGGGATCCATTGGTATTGGTTCTGCCAATATCCCTTTCTCTTTCTTTGAAAACTTAATGTTCCTATCCAATTGACATAGGTCTTACCGATGTGTTCATTAGGCATCAAGAAAACCCAAAATTACATATCTCGATCGCCATCGCTACACCAATGCCCTTTATTTCTATAAAACCTACTGATAAACCACTTTAATATTCATTAGGATATGTCTTACCGACAACCTTATCGACTATCGAAAAGACAAGATTTCCATTATGCCGCTAGTTTTTGGTTCACTGATGGGATTCATCAGTGTATGTTATGTCGACCTTATGCATTTCCTTTGTTTTATTTCCACTTGTTGGTGTAACTCATACCGATGTGTCTATTACTTATCTCCTTATCTCTCCATCAGTATATGTCATCCTGATCATATGATTCTATTTTGTTTAAGTATTATCATTAGGTTGAATTTCACCAATGGTGCAAATTTCAATCAGTATAGCTTCTTGCATTTTTTTATACATACAATTTTTTATGATTTTCTTGATGGCTTTAGACAATTCAAATATGAATTCCTTTACATGTATGAGATAAATTGTCCTTTTCTATTTGCCCTTTGATTTTTTTCATTTTCAATTACTCTAAAAAATGTATGAAAACTTTCTCTCCTACAACCTCCAATTGAAAAGACATTTGTCCATCCCACCTCACTTGATTGCTACCCTTGAGATTCCTAGTTGATGGTTGGTTTTCAAGGGTCAAGCGCATATGGATTTTTCAATTATAACTGCTTCCTTTTATTCAATCTTGCACATGGACAATTCAACTTAGTAACTATTCTCATTATTTAACTAAAATGTGCTCATAAAGTGCTTATTATGATTTATAAATTAGGGACATCTTGACTAACAAAGAGATACCAAAGATGCTAGATGGGAGGCAAAATCAAATTGAAAATTTGAGTACTAATAATGGCTCTTTTTGGGGACATATATTCATAAATGGACGTAGTGAGATCTTAGTTATCTCTAGAGAGAAGACCAAAAAACTTAAAGGAAACATCAATAGAAACATAAAGAAAAATAAAAAGATTAAACATTCTATTCTAAGAGATACTTCATGTTTCTTTTAAGAGAAGAAATTTTTAAGGTACTGGGCATGCACTAGAAATCCTTGGACTTCTTCTTTAGTATTCTATAAGAAATAAGAGTTTTCTCCTCCTTTTGGAATTTTAGTTGTTTTTAATTGTACTACTTTATTTTGAAATAGAACTTCCTTTCCTTCATCCTTCTCCACACAAGCATTCTAGTCTTTGAGCTGATATTCATATTTATCTTCACCTGTGAGAAATTTTGTTATGTCATGGTCATCTTCAAACATTTGCCAATTTTGAATATTGTGTGGTATTGTTGGTCTTGTTTTGATTTCAACCTGAGTGATATCTTCAAAAGGAATATCATTGTGCCTGATAGCCAAGTTAGCCATAAAATCTGCTAGAATATTCCTAAATCTATCAATCCAATTAATTGAAAATGCATCAAAGGATTCCATCTAATCCCAAACTTCATTCGTATAACATTTCAGTTTGGTATTTTTAGTAACAAAACTATTTCTAACTTGAGACGCAATTAGCTCTGAATCTCCAAAAACATTTAATATTTTTATTCCATATTTATTAGAAATTTGCATCCCTAACAAGAGTGCTTCATATTCACTTGTATTATTAGTACATCCAAAAGCTAAGAGGAAAGAGAGTTTAAAATATTTTCCAATAGGAGAAATAAAAACCACTCCAATAACATTCCCCTCTTTATTGAAAGAACCATCAAAATACATTTTCCATATCATTTATTGATCTTCCTTTGCATGAATTTCAATCTACTCATTATTTTACCTTGAAGTTATTCATGTCGATGTGGTAGAAAAAATTCACCTGCTCTGGATCAACATCCTCAATTATATATGATGATCTAGGTTCCTTGTGGATTTTTACTTCCCGACCATTCACTGGAATAGTAGCATAAGATAAATCTAATTGAATATTTCCACCTACTAAATTAGACCATTGTCTAGAAAAGAGCATTCCGTAATTAGTAGATACTTCTACCACAATAATATCAATACTATATGACACTTTGGGACAAGAAGGGAATTTAAATTCTACATTCTTCATTATTCCAAAATAGGCACAAATCTATTATCCATAGCATAAAATTTTCCATAAGAAGTATCAACTTTCATTCCAAGCTTCTTCATAACTTCAGATGTCATGATGTTTACTGCTGCTCCTGAATCTATCATACAATTCTTAACTAACTTGATGTTAATTAGCAATGTAAGTTAAAAAGGATCTACTTGTCTTCCACTTTTAGTGATAGATGTGCCTAAATATATAATCGATGGTACTTCATTTACTTGTTCTTGATTTTGATTCTTTATTTACTTGTTCTTGATTAGATTCTTCTTTAGAAACATTACCTACATCAGATAATACTTTCAAGTTTTCATTCTTATATTCTGAAACTTTCTTCAGTTCAAGCAAAGGAATATAAATTTTTACTTGTGATAATGCATTAGATATAAAAGAATTTCTAAAAGAAGAATTTTTACTAACCGTTGGCTTGTCCATTGGTTTGGTTACCTTTGAAACTTCTACCCGCTATTTTTTCTTTTCGGTGTCATCTCCACTCTTCTTCGAAGTTCTTGTATGGTTATTCTATTTTGGCACTTTGGTAAATATTCCAGCATACTTCCCTTGATCAACATTTACTGTCCTATTCCTTAATAGGTAATTGCTCCTTACTTGTGCCAAGGCTGCACCAATACATGCCCTTTTTACTTCATTTGTCATTCTCCTCAAAGTAGGGGTTTCATCATCTGAGAATACTTGTTGAGCATTGAATTGTTGGTGTATCCTTTTTGAATCATTATCTGGTATGTACTCATCATCAAAGGAACTATAATCATCTCTTCCTCATGATGAATCAGATGAAAAAGCATTCACCGTAGGTTGCTGATCATAATCTTGATTTTCATCCTCCATCAGATTTTGAGAAATCACACATTTTTCAGGTGCATATGGAAATCCAAAAGCATCACACCATGGACCATCTTCAACTAAATGATTATTTCTCCTTAAAAGATTAGGAGTCTCCTTGTGGTTATGCTTTTTAGGTCTACCATCCTTCTAGTTTGTATTGTATGGCATATCATGAAGTCTAGGCTTGCCATTTTTATATGTTGGTGGTTTGTCATTCCTATTTTGCCTTACCATCAAATCTTTGAGCATGTCCATTATTTTTCAAGTCATCCTTTTTAAAAGCTTTGGGACTATACAACTTAGAATCATCTCTTTTATTTACTCGACCAAAATATTTTCTGTACTTTTAATAGTTACAACAATTTTAAAATCTTGTTGTAATGTTGTTGGCCTATGTGATCCGATTTCATAATGATTCTTATTGTCAAAACCACTTAAGTATAAATCAATAAAAAATGAATTAACATGCCTTATATTTTATATAGCAATTTATTGAATCTTTTATTTAACTCTGCAACTAATTTATTAAAATTCTTCTTAATAATGGTTAATTCATGAGAATCAAAAGAAGTATCAGTGTGATCACCAAATTCATTAATGAATTGTGTTGCAAATTTTTGCTAATTGGAAATTGATGCATTGGGGAGTCCTTTGTACCATTCTCCAACATCTTCAATCAGGGATTGCACAAATAATTTCATGAAAACATATTCATAATGAATTTTGAAATCTTCAATTGTGTTCTTTAGGTCAATAAAGTGTTGTTCAATAGACTTTGTCCCATTTCCACTAAAATTTGGAATAGCTATTCTCAATTCATTCTGAATGAGATTCAGATAGCCTATTATCCTACTAAAATCTAAGTACCTGTATCTCTCAATTACCATAGGTTCTTTTAGCCCATCATTATGTCCACCATGATTATTTATTCTTGACCCTCCTTCATTTTGATGATTCATGCCTCCTTGATTTAAATGATTCATTCCTCTATGGTTATGAATGACATTATACTATTTACAAATATTTTTTTGCCTTGGGTTTCTATGGTCACGATTTTCCTCATTTTTTGGTTGTCTCCAATGACCATTTTTCTCATTATTATTATTTTAATTTCTTTCCCCAGTGCTTGATTCAAACAAGGGATTGGTATGACCAGTGTTGAAGACTTGTTCTCCATTTTTTCTATGAGGAGGATTATATCTAGATGCTCTATCATACCTTGTTGTCCTTTCTTCTTCAATTATTTCATTCCTCATCCTTTCATTTCTCCATCTCTCTTGTCTTGGTCTTTCATATTTATTTACTTTTTCTTTTGGTGAAGAGAGTGCACTTCTCTGTATTCCCAACTTCTCTAAGATTTCATCTAGTTGCCTTCTATGAGCTCTATCCATCTTTTCATATTTTGAGATAGTATTAGGCATCTTAAGAAAAATGGCATCCCATTGTTGATCCACTTCTTCTTCATCTGCTTCTTCATGATTTATTTCATACCGAGGCTCATGATATTCCATATCAACTTTGAAAAAGGGATTATGGATTTCACCATTATCTTTTCGACTGTGATGACTTGATGTGGGAGCTTTCTCATTGTTGAAAACTCTTCTTTCTATTTCAAGGAAACTCTTATATCTTGCAAATGTCATCTTTGAGGTCAAACCTTTATTTCAATTCAAGTTCCTTTTAGGACTTAACTAAATGTGGTTGTTGTATGCACCCTAAAATGATCACCTAGACTTTGGACCCCCATTCATCAATTTATCAATTTCCTGAATCAATGCTTTGCAATATTTTCAATTCAAATCAATTTCCTTGATCAAATCGTAATTAATTCAAATATTTTATTATTTCCTAAGGTTTAATCATTTTATCCTAATTTTTATTTAATTAAGAGAACATGCTCCCTTTTAATTAAATAAAAATCCCTCATAAATAAATAAAAAAATCTTTTATTTAAATAATAAAATTACTTTATGCTAAGCCACATTTAATTAAAAGAACAAATCTCTTTTAAATAAATAATTTTTTTTTAATTAAATAATGGAAACCACTTTGTTAAAAATAATAAACAAATAATAAAATAAAAATAAAAAGAAAAAGACTTTTTGTCTACACATTGAATGCACACTGTCCAAGATGAGTGGATTCTCCTTTTGCCTCTTAATCTCTTCCACACATATTTTTTCCTCTTAACCATGTCCATTGATTTCACCTCTTGAGAACCTTGAGCACATGGATCAACCAAGATTTAATCTCCACTATTGCTCATTTCTTTTTGCCTCTTAATCTTGACCATCCAAGATTCTTTATAAGGAGCCCTCTCCTTCTCATTTATGCATGGAGATTTTAGACATCTAAATTTTATATTGTTATGCTACAGGTTTGGAGAGCGATTTTAGAGAAGAATTTGAGCACTTGAGATTGAACATTGCAACTTCTCTTTTCTTGTCTTCTTCCCTCATGCTTCCATGGAAATCCATTTAGATTAATCTTGCATTTGCATATTAGATTAGATTCATATTTCCTTTCATTGAATAATCTTGCATAAGCATTTCCTTTCATAGATTAGTTTTCTTTTATGCATTGTTATAATTTAGAATAGCTTCCATTTTCATTTGCATGCATATTTGATGATCATGGAGACTAGCATTCTTTCTTTTCCTCTTTGAATATTTCATTTTATGGTGTACTTGCATAGGCACAAACTAGGTCTAATATGAGGTCCTCCATTACAAACCCTTGCGCTCCATGAATAGAGAGCTATGAGTCACCATTTGAGACCTCATTCTTGAGCAATCTTGGATTTAATGACTCATAGAAGTGTGTCAACATTTTAGCACACATTTTTGGTGCCCATCATGGGGCAGAATATTCCATTTTTAGCCTCATTTTATTTTTATTTTATTTTTTTGATGATTTTCATACGCTGTTTGTACTTTCATGCATCTTTGTTACGGATTCTTGCATGAGGTTTCTTGCTGTATCGCATGAAGATTTACTAGTATCAGTGATTCCTCACATGACAAAGGCATTTTCTCACATGGCTCTGTGTACTTTGTAATGTCCCCACCAGGGAACCCATAAGGAATCAGGTCTTATGACCAAAAATTGCAACTAACAATTTTTTTTTTGCTAACATTATATCATTACTACTTCACATTTACATTCCTTAAGGTTCCCTTAATGAACTCATTCACTAACATCTTTACATTACTTATCCAAATTGAATTTCATTTCCTTTCTTTACTTTCACATTTTAGAACCTAAGAGATAGGGTAAGAAAATAACATTTCACTTACAAATATAATTCTTACTTTATATACTAATTTCATTTCTCCTTCCTACACATTGAATAACTATTCCTTACAAATTACATCTTAGCATAATAAACATTTTCTTTCATTGCAACATAGGAGAGATAGAAAAGATCATTCAACATTACATTATACATTTCCAACTTTAATCTTTCAAATAACAACCCTTGAAACAAAGCCTAGAACTATCCCTCCAAGTCACGAACCACGAACAGGACCTCGAAAGATTTTTGCCACCCAACCATGTGGAACTTATGAGGTTCCACCCCCCATGCTAGGAGATAGAACCAAGATATTCACAAGGCCCTAAGCAATCTAAGGCTACACAAAACCCCAATCTAAAAGAAATAACATAACAATATATCACTTTACTAATCACAAGGGTTAGGTTCCTAGCATACCCTCTAGGTGAGTGTCATCACATATCTTGTATTTTGGGATCCTTCCTGGCAACCAAGTAACCTCGGTCCCCCCTTTATGAATAGGGATCCATCCTGGTGGTTATCCATGGTCCTGGTACTCCAACAGGACTATGTGGCCATTAATATGTTTTCTTTCATTATCTTTTGTTTCCCCCCTTTTCCCAGATTCATTGTTAGGTTATCACTTTTTACTAACCCACCCATAGAATCATCTGGTAACCACTTTAGGGTTCCAACACCTATGGTGACCCACTCACCTAGGGTACCTAGTCCCCTACCCATACCCACACATTCCATGAGAACATCAAGTACTTTTAAAAGATCCATATTCATAAGTCTAGGGAGCCCTCCGGTGCACTCAGGCCACCCGAACAAGTCCTGACCTTACACTATGGACTCTACCAAAAACCAAGTATGAACAAAAGCTTATGATCAAAACTAGGTATAGAAATTCATAAGACATGACATAAAACTTCCCACATACATTTAAACAACATTCCATAGCTTATTTCAAAAATCTAGGAAAATCTCATGTACCTAAATTTTGGCTAAGTCTGAATTTTTTAGAATTCTCAAAATTAGAAGTTGCATCTTAACTCCTATGAAGCTGAAACCTATCCTAATCATCCTAGAAGGTACCTAATTCCTTTATACAAGTATAACTTAAAGTATAAGAAATTAAAGTACTATGACTTATACTTAAATAAAAGTACTATGACTTATACTTAAATAAATCTGTTATACTTGTATAAATCCCTGTTAACACTAATTTGCTCGGTTGATATAGTCTAGTCGGTTGACACTAGCTTGCTCAGTTCAAATAGTTTGGTCAATTGATATAGACTAGTCGGTTGACACTACACCAACCTTTCTCGGTTGCTACTATGCTGACCAAGCTCGGTTGATACTATACTGACCTTGCTCGGTTGATACTAAACTGACCCCACTTGGCTAATACTAAACCAACCCTGCTCAGCTAATACTAGAATGACCTTCTCAGCTAATACTAAACTAACCTGCTTGACTAATTTTAAGCTGACCTGCTCGGCTAATACTAAGCCAACCTGCTCGGTCAATACTAAACCAACAGAAACTACAAAATATGATTATCAACTATGTCTTGCGGGTAAAACTAGGCATTATGGGGACTATGGTTGCCTAATCTGAGCATGACCCATTTGAGATCTCCTAGTTTCCCTTTAGAAATGGCTCATTAATCCATCCTATCTATCTAACAAATCTATTCTAGATCTAGACAAGAAAAGTGGTGCACAAACTGACATGGACCAGTAAGGTTGAAATAATAGTTCTAAATTCTAGAAGCACTCATGGATATTTTGGAAAGAAGGGAGATAAAAAGGAGAATACTAAGGATCCTAAAAACTTAATTAATCCAAATAAAAGCATCAATTTCATAAAGAAGTCTGTAAGAGGAAAATAGTAGGAAAATGACAGCATTTCAATCCTACACCTTCATGACCCTTCCTATTTCTTACCAGACTTCCCTATTTCATTCAACTTTAGATAAACTCATCCTTCCACATGACCATAAATGAAAACTATATAATCATACATAATTTAATATCATATCATATGCAAACACCTTCATACACAAAGAGAAAGAATGAAGATTCTTCTCAGTTTAGACCCTACCTTGGGTCCTACAGAGAATCCTCTTCCCTTGGCTAGAGAATCTCTACGAAACTTCAATCCTTGAGTAGAAATCCTTCTGGAAATCAACTCCCAGCAATCCAAAAACTCTTAAACTCACATAAAATTTCACCAAATTTTTTTGGAGAAATCAATTATAGACAATGAAAAAGAAAACAAATCTTCCAAAAATTATCATCCTTCCCGCACACAAAAATATTCAAATATTTATCCTCCAACTATGTGGTTGGAGGAGTTGCTTTATGGGAAGCAACTTCTCCAACTTCCATAGTTGGTTGGAGGAACAATCAAATAATTTCCCATAAACACTTAATCAAGGTTTTTAATAAAATTAATTAAAATATCTTTTAAATAAAAGCATAACAAGAATAATAGACAAATACCTTTAAAAAAGAACACATAGCACAATAGGAAAACAAGTAGCCTAACTTCTAGGAGGTCTCGAGTTCAACTCCCTCCTATACAGCCAATTCTAATACAAAGGACATTTTCCTTTTATTATTATTATTTTTACTTTTTTATTTAATACATCCATTGAATATACTTTATTTAACTCACTCTACTTATTATAAACAACATATCATTAACACAATTAATGAAAACATACAATTATTATTATTTATATAAGCATGGATATATGCGTGTGCACCCACATATGAAAATATCTATATAAAATACAAATAATTATAACATAATTATTTATTATACATATAAAATAGATTAATTCTAACACATAACATAAACTCAGACCAACATCAAATCAAGTCCAACACATAACTACATTCCATTTTCCCAACTAGGATAACTTCCTAAACAAAATTATAAGTCCATGGGTAACCTTGAGAGTAACTTGGTTAAATCTCCACACATCAACAGTTCGAGGATTTTTAAGGCACACTCAGACCTATGTAGCTAGGTGGAGACGATGCCTAGTACCTGCATCCTACATCACCAACTGATATGCATATACAAATATATAAATATAAACAGACACCGACAAACAAGGAGGGAGAGTGTGACATCGTGTGGATCTCTCGTAGGAGTAACTACGACTACCCCTCCTCATCCTACACTCACATCAACCAGTGAACATCGAACCATAATAGGATCAATAGGGTTAGATCATAATCATAACACAAATCAATGTAAAATTTTTTACTGATAATTCATTTCTAGCCATTCATCCTTAAATTATAACTCATTTAATATTTTCAAATAAACTGCAGTAACCAAAAATATATGCTCAAATGTCTCATAAAATGCTAACTAAATAATAATCATAGTCCATAAAATCCAAAGTGTCAAAGCAATAGTCCTGTCAGTCTAACATAGGAAGATGCTAGGGTGGGGATTACATACTTTCTCGCACGGAACAAGGTTCTGGCTTGCGCAAACTTTTGACAGCAGAGACCTAAAATTTGCAGATTTACTTTTTGATTGTTGTTTTCTGACATTTAATAGTTTTTGTGATTTATTGCTTTGATTCTGATTACTGAGGCAACATAGCATTGGATTGTAGAGCTTTGGACCTAAGGTGAGTTGCTACAATCTCTATAACATTTGGATTTTGGTTATAAAATGAATCTCTCATGTGTATGGCTTGAGTGCTTATTGCTTTCATAAATCACACTTTAATTTTGGGCTCTAAAAAGAACATAGATTCACTTTCTTGCATGTGTTTCACATAGTAAATAGGCCCTATGAACACTATTTCTGGCGTTCTTGAGAGAGTGGGCTTCTTACAAAGCTCTTCTTGACAATAGAACCCCTTGTAGGTAGGGAGGATATTGTTTCTATCTCACGGTCTTTCTTGGTTTAGTCTTCAACATTGATCGATACATTCTCTCTTGGTCCCACTTAGAGAGCTCGATAGACATTGTTGTTGATATTATGAACCTTGGTGAGGTGGTTTCAATCTTAGTGTGTCAATGAACTTGCTTGCTATGTTTGGGTGAAGTGAAGAGGCTAGAGGATTATGCTCTACTCCCTTTTTGGGTAGTACTAGAAATTCAGATCCTTGAATCTAAACCAAGTCCCCATGTGGTCCTTTTTGTGAGTCACCTTTTTAGAGAGGGTTAACCATAGTGGACATTCCCTTTATTGGGTCAACCACGTGGATGGAACCTCAAGCGGTAATAGCCATTTTCGTCATGGTAGCAATAACCGCTATATAAATATCCTTGTGGAAGAAATCTCCACAGGTGTAGTTTCTTGTTGGGCTATCAGATCTCCTCAGCATCTTTGATTGATTAAATTCTCGCAATGTGTCAAAACCCCAGTGTACCTAGATTGGAGTTCACCCTCTTGAAATTGCAAAATTTACAGAGTCAAACCATTACTAAGAACCATAGTGCAACCAAATTTTTATTTGCCAGGACTATGTGCATGATTGCAAAACATTTTGAGAACATACACAAGTATAATCTTTAAGGAGTAGCATACTAAGTCACTAATCTTGTTCATGTGTAAGGTTTCTTTGTCCCTTGCTCATTGTTTGAAGACATTTGTTGCTTGAGCTCCTTGATTTCTATCTTGCGTGCTTGATTGATGGTAAAAATCTGTTGATGCATATACTTGGTTACTTAAAACAAACAAAAATTGAGTTCCTGAGTTTACAACTTGCTGTTAGGTGGTCTGATCTTGTTTCCTTGCCTAGTTCCTTGCATTCTCTCACATGAGCTTTCATTTCCTCATGCGGACTGTGTATTTTCTCACATGGGATTTCATTTCCTCATGTGTTTTTTCAGTACAATCTTGTCAGAAGTCTCTATTTTCACTTTACCAATCTAATCCAACATTTTCTCACATGAGCTAGGCATATTTTCACACGATCCCTTGCATTTCTTCACGTGGGACTGCATTTCCTCATGCAGACTTGTCCTGCAGTTTGTCAAATAGTGAGTTGATTCCTATCATTTCCAGTCTTCCTTGGTCGATCCAGATTATAGTAGGTCACTTACCTCATTGTTGGAAGCCTGTTTTCACCTTGGGTTCCTATGTCTTGACCTCTTGGATTAGTGTTCTTTGATTTCACAAGTGACCTTGCTTGGAATCGGTTAGTTAGACATTGTCCTTGTTGAGAAAGTAAACCTTTAGATTCTTTGATAACACTCTTGGAGAGTTTTAGTAATATTTTGTCCATTCACTTCCATCCAAATTCAAATTCAATCAAATATAACTTGGGTAAATCATCCTCTTGATCCATATGTGTTAGGGTATTCACCTATTTATTGGGCACCTCTGTGGTAGTGTTGGTTTATGCCTCTTACAAAAAATATATCTTACCACCTCTCTTTTGGACAATTGAGTGCTTTCACTATCCTAGTTTGGTACCAACATTTTTTAGGGTCATCTTATCACCTAGGATCTTTTCTTTCATGTTGGTTACAACAAGATATCAAGTAAATCAAGGAAAATGACCTCAGGTAGTCTTTGATCAATTACCCTTAGTTCAAAATCACCAAAAATGTAAGGGAAAAGAGCCCATCTTTGATCAATCCCCTAGGAATACCTCAGAAGTTTGGTTTGATCCCAAGAGTAATCTTAGAGAGTTGAGCACATCCTTAGCACCTTCTCATTCAAATATGGATATGAGTTACATAATGACTTGATGAGAGAGGGAAGAAATGGATAAAAGTCTTGACAACATATTTGAAAGACATAGAGACACCATTCTGTTTGGCAATTCCTCTAATGAAAATCGACCAATTTCACCCCTTATCTCAACTAGATATTTGGATGCACACCCAAGGGCTAAAAGGGAAATGAAGAAGTCCTATCTCAATCACAACATGACAGTCAAGATGATGAACCTTATGATACTCATGTGAATGCAGCATATACCAATGACTTATTTAAACATTCAAGACCAAGTTCACCACTCCAAACAACTTCAAGATACACAAGTGAAAGACTTAAGAGGATTGAGCATGAAAAGAAAGCCTTCCTAGATGAATAAGCTGCAAAGGAAGAAAAATTTATATTCCTAGAGTTGGAAAGAAGAGCCTTATTAGAAATAGAAAGGAGAGCTACACAAGAAGAGAAAGATAGACTCTTGACTCAACAACTTAATGATCAATACAAAAACACGTGTATTGGTGGTGGAAACAACTCTCCTCCATCCACTCCTTCCAAGACTCCATGAAGTAGAAGATGCTCAAGAACACCTTCATGATCTCCTAGTCCTAGAGGAAGAAGGGCTTCACAACAAGAGCATTATAGGAGACAAACACCTCCTAGGAACTCAAAACAACCTTCACAATGTGCTCACCATGGTTCACAATATGGGGGTAGTAGCTCAAGTTTTGACCTCAACTCCCAAGACTTCATGAAGATACAACAAGAACCACTCTTCCAAAAATATGTGGAGAGATACTTGGAGCAAAACAAGGATAAGTTCCTAGAGATTTTGATCAACAAGGGTGCTAGGGTCCCCTATAATTTTGATGTGGACAAGAAGATCAAGAAGAAAGGTCCATCCCAAGAAGAAGAGATCAAGAAACTTAAGCCTATGATGTAAAAGGTGTTGGCACCCAAGAATGCATTCTCGCTTGATTCAATTTTTCCTAATCCTTTTGACAAGAGTGTGAGCATGAAAGACTTTCCCAAAAAGGTTGAGATCCCTCCATATGACAAGTATGAAGGTAATGGAGATCCACATGATCATGTGCATCAATTTTATATTATAAGTTTTGAGTTCCATCAAGATGACTCATACCTCATGAGATTGTTCCCAAGGAGTCTTAAGGGTCAAGCGATGGAATGGTTCACCAACATAAAACCCCCCCATCAAGACTTTCAAAGAGCTAGTTCATAGATTTTTCCAACACTTTGCTTACAACCTTTCAAGATCTGTCACCATGTTGGACTTATGCAACTTAAAGAAAAATAAAGGGAAATCCTTTGTCACTTTCTTGCAAAGGTGGAGACAACAATTTTCTCGCTACTCTAGGACCATTCCTAAAGTTGAGAATATTGACATCCTTATTAGCAGCTTGGTTCCTAAGATGTAGTATGAAGTTAGGAAAATGGTCTTTGATTCCTTTGACACCATGGTTGAAACCGCATGTAGGATTGAGGATATTTTGAAAGAACAGGGAATTTTGGCCAACAACAAAAAAAACAACAATGGTCAAAATAACAACTCTAATAAGGATAAATGAAAGAACTCACATTGGAATAGGAACAAAAAAATGGTCAATAATGGAGTTGTGGACTCTTCTCAACCCAAAGATCAAGCTATTCTTCACTTGTCTAGTGCAGTTCAAGCCATGAAATTGATTAGTGCCTCTAATCAACAAGAGCACAAGCCAAGATACCAAGATAACCCTAAGAAAGAGAGACGTTAGTTTTCAAAACTTGGTGATTCATATGAGGATGTCTTAAAAACACTCATTGCCAACAATCTTGTGCATCCTCAAGATCTCACAAAGCATTATATACCTGATGTTAAGCCACACTGGTGGGATGAGAAAGCCTTCTGCAAATTTCATAATGGCATTGGACATGATATTGAAAATTGTTGGAAACTTAAGCATATCATCCAAGATCTCATTGAGAATGGAAAACTTAAGATAGATGGATTGAACACCAACACTGATCATAATGCATTCAAAGAGCCTTTGTCTAAGTATGAGAAGGGGGAAACCTCTAAACCTAAGAATGGAAGGGCTGAGATCAATTAAACTTACACATCTACGGAGAATGTTGTCAGCATGCTTGAAGTTGTAGAGGAAAATGTCAACATGATGAGAAATAAAGATCCCTATGGTTATGATCTATACGTGGACTCTCCTCCTATCTTTGATGAAGAACCTGTCATGGTGCTAGGGGGTCCTAACTCTAGAATGTCATCCCAAGCTCTCAATGTTGTCACATGAAGTCAAGGCCCTATTGTCATTAGAGGACCTAGTTCAAGTCAACCTAGTAAACCAAAGCAAGTGGCATCCAAGAATGTCACCTCAAAATCAACAGTCAATCCTAAGTTGAGCTATAATCTTGTAGATCAGTTGCAAAGAACCCCAGCTCATATTTCAATCTTTGAGCTCTTAGAGTTGTCCCCGAGGCAGAAGCAAGTCCTTGAGGATACTTTGTGTGCAGCGAATGTCCCTAACAACTTAAATGTTGATAAATTCCAAAACATGGTTAACCATATTGCTAGGCCTCATTACGTTACCTTTTCAGAGGATGATGATAGAGATTTGAGCCACCAACACAATCTTGCACTTCATATTGAAGTCATGATCTACAAAACCCGTGTGTTGGCACCCTTAAATTTTTGAGGAATGAGACACATTAGCATGCATATGTATCCTGCTTTGCTTTCAGGATGCATGTGGGAACCGGGTGTTTTTCGGGTGGTTTCATGAAAATTCATTTGTCCATTTCCTTTCATATGTTTCAGTGGTTTATTCTAAATCCTAAAGTTGCATGTTGAAATGGGTTTTCATCAGTTCGTTTCTAGGAGGTCCTGAATGCAGAAATTGCTTAGTGTTAAAGTCACCGGGAAGGGGTACTTTGTTGGCTTATATTTCACACACTAAAGAGTGTCATGAAAATTAGAGTATGGGGTCTTGTTCCACATGTTCCATACTACTTATGTTTCCAGTTTCAGGTCCCTGTGATAAGTTTTGACCCTGTTTATTCATCCCCTTCCAGCGGTGTTTTCTAAAATCTGCATTTTCACCTTTTCACAGTTTTGTCGGGAGCCCTATTCGTGATCTTATAATTTGAAATTGATGGATTGGTAGGGAGATTTTAATCACTTCCATACATTTTAGACAAGTTTTACTTCATCCCTGTTAGTTTGTAGCTCATGACGAATCCATTGGGTGTGTTTCCCAAATTGATTCCATTTGCAGTTCCTGCTGTTTGCAAAGATTGTGAAGTGCACCAGTTTGCCAGAGGTCAACTTTGCTCGTTTATAACTTTTTCCCAGTATCACCTATTAGAGAAATTATTGTCTCATTGCATTTCAAACATGAAGTTCTACCTTTAGTTCCGGTTGGAGGTCTTTGCCAATCTATTTGATATCTTTTTGAAGGCATTTCCAAACTGAACTTTCCATTGTTTTCTGTGTATTTTGGGTCTATCTCTACAAGTCCTGATTTTCATGAAGCTATATCTTTTGCCTGATTGACTCCCAGATCTAGATGATGATTGAATCATGTTTTTTACATCTCAATGAACTTATGTGTCAGTTTGTGGCTTCCCAGGGATCTGTTTGGTATTTTTGCCAGGGTGATTTCAAATGCAGTTTATTACTTTTAACAGTGGTTTACAGGGAACAGAATTAAGGGACCAACTTCGAGGATTAATATCTTTCGACTCAGGTACAGTCATGAGATGCCATTTTGGGGAATGATAGTTTATAAATTAGAGAATATGCCTGTCAGAGGGCAGGGTCCGATCAGGTCAGTGTGTCAGTTTTTGAAACCAGTTTTTGGGCATGTTCGCATGATTTTGGTGCTTTTGCAAAACAAGGTTTTTTTAATCTTTTGGCGATCTGGGTTTGTTCGTTCTTCAATTTTGGGATGTCCTGGGGATGTCTGGAGTAGTTTCTAGTCAAGGTGTTTGAATTCGAGAATTTTTCTTAGCAGGGCCCACTCTGGACCCGACTTGCTTCATATAGGTGGATACTTGATTTTTGAACTATGTTGGGATTTGGGCATTGATCATACATATAGGCCAACAAATTTTGAAAGAGAATGAAAATTGCAAAGAGGAACCCCATGGTCTTTGTCATCATTTAGCCTGATAGTGCATTATGGAGAGATCTCTAAAACGCTTTGAAAATGCTGCCAAAAGAAGTCAAGAAGATACACTTTCTAGTGCACTTAGCTATTGTTGCCGGGGCCAATTTCCTTTGGTAGGCACTGGTGGGAATTTCAAAGTTTTGTGGAATAACAATGAGCAGGCTTCTGGTGAACCTTCAGATCCACTCTTCAAGCATGAAAATGTATATGACTTCTTGGAAAATATTGGTATAATACCCCATGGACAAGATGGCTTATCCTCAGAAAATTATCTTGACGAAACTTTATGTGGTGAAATGGATGATGATAGCGAGTTTATATCTCAAAATGCCATTTTTTTAGATAACTCACATGGAACAAGGTGGGAATGTCGACTTGTTGAAGCTGCCACTGTTGACGATGGATGGGCTTCCAGGAAAACAAAGAGCACATCTGACGTCCCTAATAAGATGGATGTGAATAGCTAATGCCAGAGGAAACTTGCGCAATTGTGTAATGAGGTGTGCCAAACCGTTTGTTGGGCACGTTATTTGGTAAAGGGTATTCACGCTATTAGGGAGGGAAATGTAAACAAGGAAGAGCCAGTGTATTAAAACATGGAGGGCAGCCTGCAATGGGGATTGGAAAATTGAATGGAAAGCTTGCACAGAATGTAGATGAAGACTAGCGCAAACACAACTGGCATAGCAATTCGTCCTCACCTAACGTTTCAAAATCAAAGTTCTAAATACAATAGAAGGAGACTATGTGCAGCAAGGGAGACCAAAGAGTGTTTAACAATGGAGGCTACACAATGTTTTGAGAATGCCAGCTCACGCAAAGTTTGGATGAGGCCCTACGCAAGTAAATGGGGCAACCAAGTGTAAAAAGATTGTTGTTGGCACTTTCCAAGCGGAGTGCTGCGTAGATAACATAGTGCGCAATGAACTGGTGGAGGCCTACGCAAATAACTAAGGGGTCTACGGTAGTAAGATTCTCTAAAGGGAGGAATCACACCTTGTGACTGGAGATCTAGGGATACTCAAACGATAAAGGGCACCCACGCCTTTGGTATAAGAGGGGACCCAACGCAATGTGATGCCAGTGCACACAAAGACTTCCTGCAAATAAAGCTCAGTAGATGATGTTTGGGGAGCTTGACATTTTTGTTGGTATTCATGCAAGTATGGGTCTGTGCAAGTGTTTGAGGGCCCTCCAATAATTTGAAAGGGAGTGTTAGCCCATGTTCTGTAATGGATAGAGGAACTCATGAAAAAATAGGCTAGCGTGAGATAAGAATTAGCAGTGACTTGCGAAATTGAATGGGTAAATGTTGCGTAAGTTTAAAACCCAAGTGACATATATCCCACATGAAAGGGGGAACACCAGTTCACGCAATTTAAATATAGCAACACTTCTATTAGGTAGTAAATGAGAAGTCACAAAGGCTCTTTGGCAGGCCCTCTTAGCTGGAGCTTGTAGTGCGGCGGTGGACCCACAAGATTTTGAATGAAAATGCTGAAGGAGTTTTAAAATAGTGAAAACAAATAATCCCACATTCGTGGCAAAGTGATTATTTCAAGTAAATATTAGCAACAATCCAAATAATAAAGGTAGAAAGAAGCAGCGGAGGTTTTGCTCATGCGACCACATGCACTTGCCTTGGTTTCTGTGCCCACACCTAGAAGGAAGCTAATTTTGTAGAGGATGATGATGGAGCTGGACATGTGGCAGTGACTCACTGATTTGCCAAATCAAATCGGGCAGTCAATGAAAATTGAGTGATTCGGAGGTAGCAGTCAATAAACCACTAGTCGCCCAATGATTCAGAGATTAGTGTAGTCACCAGGTCATGAGATTTCATGACAGTCAGTGGCAAACATTCCGTGAATAGGAGAATTAGCTAGTCCCCTAGTTGCCAAATAAACATGGAGTTAGTCAAATTTTCCAGCGACTTAAGAGATATGTTGTGCAGTTTGATCTGAGGTCAAAGGTGAGTTTAAATGGAGTTAAGCCCATTTTAGAGTACCAAGTCAGAAGGTGCCAAGTGGCAAAATCTGGTGTGCCTGTGTAGATAAAATGAATAAAATGTAGAATTAATGTGCAAACATAAGGTATTTGTGCATGAATTATTAAGATTACTAGCAAAATATTACAAAATGAAGGATTCTAATATGAACCAGATTTTCAAATGCATGTTACGGGCAGCTCCTGGAGGCTAAATATAAAGTGTTATATACCGCCGAAAAGCTTTTAGAATGAGGAATCCAATGGCGGTGAGTATTTTCATTTTCAAGCTGATAGATGAGAGTAGTTCAGGTTTGAAATCTAGGAATCAAAATTGGTTGCAAATCAGATTGGAAGTGATTGTAGGATGTGTTTCTATTTGAGAGATCAGATGAGAGAAGGTTGAAGATATTTTTTGCCCAATAGACAGCTGTCAGTTCTGTAACTGACTTTGATTTCGCTATATCTGAATTTTTTTGCTCATTGAACGGAGATGATGAAATGAATGCGGCTAAGCAGCCTCTTGGTTTTGGTTGATTTCTAAAGCTCTTGGTTATGGGATGTTTTGAATCAGGATTTTTTCAATAAAAATATAGTGCAATTCTTGTTTTATGTCATTCTGTCTCTTTAACTTTTGTCTCTGCTCTTGTATGTGTTGTTTGTAAGGCATTCTAGGACATACTGGTTATAAGGTGACTATGTAGTTACTTGTAAGCTTCTTTCAAGGAGGGAGTTAGTCTTGTAAGTAGTTTTAGAGGGCAAGATATTGTCATGAGGATTTGATGAAATGATATGAAAAATGATAAGATAGTTTGTAAGACATTCTATTTGGATTGCATACAGTCTGTAAGGCATTCTGTAGTATTTTACTTTGATTTGTGTCTTGTGAAGTGCATTTTATGACTCTTTGCCCAAGGATAAGGCACCGGTCTTGTATTGGTTATGCAGTTTCATCATCAATCTTAAATTCAAGTCACTTTTCCATTTCTAGTTCAAGAACATAAATGTTTGTCGATTGCATTGAATAGTGCAAGTGCTTTTGGTGATTCCTTGTAGAAGTGAATCAGATAGGTTAGCCTACTTGAGTTTTAAACTCGAAGAGAAGAAGGGTGAATACCCTTGTCACATTTGTTATTTTTCTGCAATGATTTTTTACTTTTGTTAATATCATGGATTGTCTTTTCAAGCTCTGCATCAGTTGCAGAAAATGACATTAGTAAATCATTGCTAGAACCCCTAATCCACTGCAAGGATTTCATTGTGAAGCAGTGAGTCTGGAAATAGGTACACCCACCTAGGTCTATGGAACCCGAAGTGAAGAAGGACCTGGTCCTTATCAATTAGCCTTTTCCCTGTAAGAATTTGGAATTGGAAATATGAGAGTCAAGCTTAATGGCTATATGGTGATTATACATGAAAAATAGCTAACAAAATGGTGACTCTGCTAGGGAATAAAAGGACAACAAGTTTAAGATGCTCAATTCCTTGCTTTGCAAAATCATCCCAGAGTCTGGTTAAGTGAGACAGTTATAGAGTCATATTCTACAAAAAGACATATTCCTCAAAGTTTTGAAAAGTGAGTCAAGTCTATTTGTTGTTTTCTGCAAAGTGTCTGAAAGTTTTTAGTTTCTCCAAGATAGTATCAAAAGGATCTCACTACTGGTGAGTGGTGACTTTGAGTTCTCTGATTTGCACCAGTTTACATATTTGAAGAAAGGATACAAAGAAGGTTAGTTTGTAGTGAGAAGGACATCAGATTTTTGGACTCTTATGATTAGAGGAATCATAAAAAGGCTCTATGTTGGAGATGTATAGGTTGCTGGTTTAGAAAAGTTAGAGCTGGAAAAAGGATCTCAGTCTTTTGCAAACCAATTTCCTCTGCAACAAGGTGGCAGCTCTACATGTTTGGATGTTGATTTGAAGGTGTTTTCAAAGCACACATTTTGCAGCAGCTTAAGTACATCCAGGTATTTCACAAAGTTTTGATATTTTTCCTTATCAAGTGATTGTAGCACTAAAGCAAAAAGGAATCAGGTGTAAAAGAAGTTTACATATTTCAATTTTTACTTGCATTTTTGCAAAATCTGCATGAGATATGTACTTGATAAGAGTGGCAGTTTGTAACCTTTTTAACTGCTAAGATGTCATATTCTTATGATTGGAGGGGTAGTAATTTGTGTGGGGCAATTGGTTTTGAGGGTATCCATGGATATTCGAACCATATTCCATCAAAGGTTAGGGAGTGTTTGCCAAAGTTTACTGGTTTTGGTGAACAATCAGCTAAAGATCATTTAGAAAATTTTGCTAACTTGATAGACGGCCATAACATTTCACATGAGGATATATTGATGAAACTTTTTGTAATGTCCTTAGTTGATGTTGCAAGGGATTGGATTAGGAATCTACCTCATGGCTCAATAGAATCCATGGAAGCATTAGAGGCTTGTTTTATTAAGAGATTTAGTGATTTTGAGCAACTTAGTGATGTAGAGCAGTATGAGGATAAGGAGCACAGTGATGAGCAAGGCATATCTGAATCAAATGATCCTATATCAGAAGATGATCTTGTCAAAGCAGAGACAGATATGTTGAGGCAAAGATTGCAAGAAAAGGTGGTGTTATTTTTGCAAAAACACATGAGCAAAGAGGAAGGTGAGTCACCATATAATTTTTACATAAGATTTACTGGTAAGATAAAAGGCTACGGTATCATTTTTTGTCCTCAGGAATATGTATGGGTTGAGTTATTTGTCAAAATTTGTTTCCCTCATACACTTGAGTTACCAATTTATCAGAAGACAAAAAAATTTTCAGCAAGTTATAGAATGGATAAGCGGTTTAGAGGATGCTTCTTCTAAAGATATATATGATGTTGAAAACAATGATATTGAATCTAAAAGTTCTAAGATTAGTGAAGATGCTGATGATAAAAATGATTCTAATGATAAATCTAACAATGAATCTAAATTTAATGATATTGAAAGTCATACAGATGAATATATGTTTAGTGATGATGAGGAGTCTACTGCTGGTGAAGATATTGCTGATGTTGATATTGTTAATAAGTTATTTGTAGTGAGGATTTTACACAAGAAGATATGATTTCAGAGGTTTCAGTACAAGACTCCAACCAAGAAGAAATTTGTAGCATCATGCAAGAAGACAGTGAGGTAATGAATGAAGAAGATGACTATTGTTCCCTTCACAGTGAACAAATTTCAGAGATTTTATCTTTTGAATATCTTACATATTCAAGAAATGGAAGCTTTGAACTTTCATGTCCAGCACATATTGGTTTTGACAAGGAAAATGAATCAGTGCATTCTGATTCAGACATATGTGATACTGTTTCTTCTTGCACTCCTTTTTCATTAGGCTATAATAGATTTCAGTTTGATTTATCAGATGATGATATTTTCAATGTGGTTGTAGATTCAACAAATGTGGAGATTCCAAGTATTGAGTTGAGTATTTATTTAGGGAATAGTGTGGATTTTGAATCTTGTCTTGATTCTAAGTTTTCCTTTGAACTATTAAAAGGTGGTCAATTAGTGGCTCAAGTGTCAAAGGAAGAAACTAAGTATGTTGGTATTTTCCCTCCCACCCACCACTTTGCTCTGAGTTCATTTAATGATGATAAGTTGCAGGGTGATCCTATTTTTGATGAAGAGGTTATTGCTCCATGTCCTAAGTTTGATGATCATTTTCCAAGTGATAAGGCCTCTCAGATTTTGCATAAAAACCAAGGTATGTTTTATGTTGAGAAACAAATGAAGAATGTGAATGACCTTAATGATGCATGTCCAAGCAATATGACAGAGATTGAGTATCCCTCCTTTTAGTTGAATGGTGAGTTTTTAAGTTGTGGTTTACAGATGAAAGATGATAAATGTCACAGGTATCAAAGTATGTTCTTATCTAATGAATGTGACATGTATATGCCACAAATTGTTTATAAGGACAATCTACCTAATGTTTATGGAAGCTCATATGAAGAATTTGTAGATTTTTTTTCATGTGATGAGTTAATGCAAAATGACAGTGGATTTGACCAGACAGATAAGAGTGGCATTGTTATCATATTTTTAAAACATGGGGTAGAGAGATTTGTGTTTGATAGAGGTAAGAATTGATCTCAGTTTTGGGGCTTTGGGCTTTTTAAAAATAAAGTACATATTGTATAGTTGCTTTCCCTTTCAGTAGTGTAGTTTTCTTTCAGTTGGAACTTGTTTTGGGGAGCCAGTTTTGTGTTGTTGAAGAGAAGTTTGGGGTGATAAGGAGAAAGTTAGTTTTTTGGTGTGGTCTGCTCTTCTAGAAGATTTTGGTATTCTTGCCATGATCTTATGATCAAGCATCCATAGTTAGAGCCACACTATTGGTACCCTTAAATTTTTTAGGAATGGGACACATTAGCATGCATATGTATCCTGTTTTGCTTTCAAGATGCATGTGGGAACCAGGTGTTTTCCAGGTGGTTTCATGAAAATTCATTTGTCCATTGCCTTTCATATGTTTCAGTGGTTTATTCTGAGTCCTGAAATTGCATGTTGAAATGGGTTTTCATCAGTTCATTTCTAGGTCCTGAATGCAAAAATTGCTGTGTTAAAGTCACCGGGAAGGGGTACTTTGTCAGCTTATATTTCACACCTTGAATAGTGTCACAAAAATCCGAGTATGGGGTCTTGTTCCACATGTTCCATACTACTTATGTTTCTGATTGCAGGTCCCTGTGATAAGTTTTGACCCTGTTTATTCATCCCCTTCCAGAGGTGTTTTTCTAGAATCTGTATTTTCACCTTTTCACAGTTTTATCAAGAGCCTTGTTCGTGATCTTATAATTTGCACCTAATGCATTGGTAGGGAGATTTAATCATTTCCTTGCATTGTAGACAAGTTTTACGTCATCCCTGTCAGTTTGCAGCTCATAACGAATCCATTGGGTGTGTTTCCCAATTCGATTCCATTTGCAGTTTCTGTTGTTTGCAAAGATTTTGAAGTGCACCAGTTTGCCGAAGGTCAACTTTGCTCATTTATAACTTTTTCCCGGTATTACCTATCAGAGAAATTATTATTTCATTACATTGCAAACATGAAATTCTACCTTTAGTTCCGGTTGGAGGTCTCTACCAATCTATTTGATATCTTTTTTAATGCGTTTCCAAACTGAACTTTCCATTATTTTTTGTGTATTCTAGGTCTATCTCTACAAGTCCCGATTTTCATGAAGCTATATCTTTTGCCTGATTGACTCCTAGATCTAGATGATGCTTGAATCATGTTGTTTACATCTCAATGAACTTATGTGCCAGTTTGTGGCTTCTCAGGGATCTGTTTGGTATTTTTGCCAGGCTGATTTCAAATGTAGTTTATTACTTTTAACAGTGGTTTACAGGGAATAGAATTAAGGGACTGACTTCAAGGATTAATATCTTTCGACTCGGGTACAGTCATGAGATTCCATTTTGGGGAAAGATATTTTATAGATCAGAGAATATGCCTGTCAGAGGGCAGGGTCCGATCAGGTCAATGTGTCAGTTTTTGAAGCCAGTTTCCGGGCCTGTTCGCATGATTTTGGTGCTTTTGTAAAACAAGGTTTTCTTGATCTTTTGGCGATCTAGGTTTGTTCATTCTTCAATTCTGGGACGTCCTGGGGATGTCTGGAGTAGTTTTTGGTCCGGGTGTTTGAATTTGAGAATTTTTCTTAGCAGGGCCCACTCTGGACCCGACTTGCTTCATATAGGTGGATACTTGATTTTTGAGCTATGTTGGGTATTTGGGCATTGATCATAAATATAGGCCAAATTTTTTTGAAAGAGAATGAAAATTGCAAAGCGGAACCCCACGGTCTTTGTCATCATTCATCCTGATAGTGCATTATGGGGAGATCTCTAAAATGCTTTGAAAATGTTGCTAAAAGAAGTCAAGAAGATACACTTTCTAGTGCACTTAGCTACTGTTGCCTTGGCCAATTTCCTTTGGTAGGCACTGGTGGGAATTTCAAAGTTTTGTGGAATAACAATGAGCAGGCTTCTGGTGAACCTTCAGATCCACTCTTCAAGCATGAAAATGTATATGACTTCTTGGAAAATATTGGTATAATACCCATGGACAAGATGGCTTATCCTCATAAAATTATCTCGAGGAAACTTTATGTGGTGAAATGGATGATGATAGGGAGTTTATATCTCTAGATGCCATTTTTTTAGATAACTCACATGGAACATGGTGGGAATGTCGACTTGTTGAAGCTGCCACTATTGACAGTGGATGGGCTTCTGGGAAAACAAAGAGCACATCTGACGTCCCCAATAAGATGGATGTGAACAGCTAATGCCAGAGGAAACTTGCGCAATTATGTAATGAGGTGTGCCGAACCATTTGTTGGGCACGTTATTTGGTAAAGGGTATTCACACTGTCAGGGAGGGCAGTGTAAATGAGGAAGAGCCAGCATATTAAAACATGGAGGGCAGCTTGAAATGGGGATTGGCAAATTGAATGGAAAGCTTGTGTAGAATGTAGATGAAGACCAGCACAAACACAACTAGCATAGCAATTCGTCCTCACCTAATGTTTCAAAATCAAAGTTCTAAATATGTTAGAAGGAGACTATGTGTAGGAAGGGAGACCAAAGCATGTTTAACAATGGAGGCTACACAATGTTTTGAGAATGCCAGCTCACGCCAAGTTTGGATGAGGCCTTGTGCAAGTAAATGGGGCAACCAAGTGTAAAAAGATTGTTATTGGCACTTTCCAAGTGGAGTGTTGCGTAGGTAACACAGTGTGCAATGAACTGGTGGAGGCCTACACAAATAACTAAGGGGTTTGCGGTAGTAAGATTCTCTAAATTGAGGAATCACGCCTTGTGACTAGAGATCTAGGGCTGCTCAAATGATAAAGGGCACACACACCTTTGGTATAAGAGGGGATCCAACACAATGTGATGCCAGTGCACACAAACACTTCCTGCAAATAAAGCTCATGTAGATGATGTTTGGGGAGCTTGACATTTTTGTTGGTATTTCGCACAAGTATGGGTCTGTGCAAGTGTTTGAGGGCCCTCCAATAAGTTGAAAGAGAGTTTTAGCCCACATTTTGTAATGGACAGAGGAACTCATGAAAAAATAGGCTAGTGTGAGATAAGAATTAGCAGCCACCTGCGAAATTGAATGGGTGAATGTTGCGTAAGTTTAAAACCCGAGTGACATATATCCCACATGAAAGGGGGAACACTAGTTCATGAAATTTAAATATAGTAACACTTCTATTGTGTAGTAAATGAGAAGTCATGGAGGCTCTTTGGCAGGCCCTCTTAGCTGGAGCTTGTAGTGTGGCGGTGGGCCCACAAGATTTTGAATGGAAACGTTGAGGGAGTTTTAAAATATTGAAAACAAATAATCCCACATTCATGGCAAAGTGATTATTTCAAGTAAATATTAGCAACAATCCAAACAATGAAGGTAGAAAGAAGCAGCGGAGGTTCTACTTATGCGACCACATGCGCTCACCTCAGTTTCTGTGCCCACACCCAAGAGGAAGCTAATTTTGCAGAGGATGATGACGAAGCTAGACATGTGGCAGCCACTCACTGATTCGCTAGATCAAACCAGGTAGTCAACAAAAATTGAGTGATTCGGAGGTAGCAGTCAATAAACCACCAGTCGTCAAATCACCAAATGCTAGCGGTTAAGGCGAGGATACTTGGAGATCATGAGATAAGCCAGTCGCGCATTCGCTAGATTTTTGGCAGTCAAGTAAAAACATTCCACGAATAAGAGAATGTGCATAGTCGCCAAATCGTCAAGTGTTGACAATCAAGGAGAAGACATTAAGTGATTTAGAGATTAGTGTAGTCACCAGGTTGCAAGATTTCATGACAGTCAGTGGCAAACATTCTGTGAATAGGAGAATTAGCGAGTCGCCTAGTCGCCAAATAAAAATGGAGTTAGTCAAATTTTCCAGCGACTTAAGAGATATGTTATGCAGTTTGATTCGAGGTCAAAGTTGAGTTTAAATGGAGTTAAGCCCATTTTAGAGTACCAAGTCAGAAGGTGCCAAGTGGAAAAATCTAGTGTGCCTATGCAGATAAAATCAATAAAAGGCAGAATTAATGTGCAAACATAAGGTATTTGTGCATGAATGATTAAGATTATTAGTAAAATATTACAAAATAAAGGATTCTAATATGAACCAAATTTTCAAATGCATGTTACGGGTAGCTCCTGGAGGCTAAATATAAAGTGTTATATACCACTGAAAAGCTCTCAGAATGAGGAATCCAATGGCAGCAAGTATTTTTAGTTTTAGGCTGATAGATGAGAGAAGTTCAGGTTTGAAATTTGGGTATCAAAATTGGTTGCAGATCAAATTGGAAGTAATTGCAGGATGTGTTTCTATTTGACAGATCAGATTAGAGAAGGTTGAAGATATTTTGTGCCCAACAGACAGCTGTCAGTTCTGTAACTGACTTTGATTTCGCTATATTTGAATTTTTCTGCTCATTGAATGGAGATGGTGAAATGAATGCAACTAAGCAGCCTCTTGGTTTTGGTTGATTTCTGAAGCTCTTGGTTATGGGAAGTTTTGAATCAGGATTTTTTCAATAAAAATACAGTGCAATTCCTATTTTATGTCATTTTGTCTCTTTAACTTTTGTCTCTGCTCTTGTATGTGTTGTTTGTAAAGCATTCTAGGACATACTGGTTATAAGGTGACTGTGTAGTTACTTGTAAGCTTCTTTCAAGGAGGGAGTTAGTCTTGTAAGTAGTTTTAGAGGGCAAGATATTGTCATGAGGATTTGATGAAATGATATGAAAAATGATAAGATAGTTTGTAAGGCATTCTATCTGGATTGCATACAGTCTGTAAGGCATTCTGTAGTATTTTACTTTGATTTGTGTCTTGTGAAGTGCATTTTATGACTCTTTGCCCAAGGATAAGGCACTGGTCTTATGCTGGTTATGCAGTTTCATCATCAATCTTAAATTCAAGTCACTTTTCCATTTCTAGTTCAAGAACATAAATTTTTGTCGATTGCAGTGAATAGTGCAAGTGCTTTTGGTGATTCCTTGTAGAAGTGAATCAGATAGGTTAGCCTACTTAAGTTTTAAACTTGAAGAGAAGAAGGGTGAATACCCTTGTCAGATTTTCCATTTTTATGCAATGATTTTTTACTTTTGTTAATATCATGGATTGTCTTTTCAAGCTCTGCATCAATTGCAGCAAATGACATTAGTAAATCATTTCTAGAAGCCCTAATCCACTACAAGGATTTCATTGTGAAGTATTGAGTCTAGAAATAGGTACTCCCACCTGGGTCTGTGGAGCCCGAAGCAAAGAAGGACTTTGTCCTTATCAATTAGCCTTTTCCCTATAAGAATTTGGAATTGGGAATCTGAGAGTCAAGCTTAATGGCTATATGGTGATTCTACATGAAAAAGAGCTAACACTGTGTTAGGCGCGTGTTGATAGATGGGGGTGTTGGGCTTAATATTTGTTCCTTGAGTATTTTGAAGACATTGGGTTAGTTTGAACAAGTCATAGATACCAGAAAGAAGATCACTATCAAAGCCTATGATGAGGCAGAAAGAAGTTCCAAAGGGTTGGTCGTCCTTCCTATTAGGATTGGCCCTGTTGAGAAGGATATTTGGTTTCAAATTGTTGATATTGGTCCTCTGGCATACAATATCTTACTTGGTAGACCATGGATTCATGATATGAAAGCAGTGCCATCTACCTACCATCAGTGTGTTAAGTTCCCCTACAATGGAGTAGATATTTGTATACTGGGGGATAACACTTTATCTGTTAACTCAATTTCAGAGAGTACTCATGTTCCCCTCAATAGAGAAGCAAGAGATTTCAATGTGACCTTGTTTGAATGTAAAGATAAGCTCAAGTCAGTAGATCTCGGCATGGGGGGGTATCAACTCAACTCTCTCACAAAGCTTCTAGTTTCACTTAGGTCTTATGGAAAAGCTTCATAAGAAATGAAACCTTCCTCTTCAGCTATGAATTTATTAGGTACATTTGTAGAGTCCTCGGTGCCTATTCAAGATGAGAAAGAAGAGGTGGCTGTTAAAGACTAGATTTGATAGAGAAGAGAAATACATGCATAGTGAGAACTTCTCTCCCTCTCCTAAGGCTTATGGAAGAGGGTATACTTTTGTCAAACAGATGGGCTATCTTGGACATGGCCCTCTTAGTCAAAGATTGGATGCTAGAGATGAACCTCTTAATCATGCTCTTTTTGGAGACAGGTCTAAGAAGACGGTTGGCCTAAGATTTGTGAATAATAGAAAAAACACTGCTCCTATCCTTAATGAGTCAAATAGTGAAGATGAACCAAAATACATACCTAATTTGACAAATCAAAAATATATGTGCGAAGATTGGGTCCCTTCCACTAATCTCCTTTGGGGAGATTCAAATAATCCATTTGCTCATGCGGTAGTTGTGACCTTAGAACAAGATAAAATAGATGTAGAAGATCCCATCAGAGAATGTCAACATAAGAATATTATTCATTTGATGGAGAGAGATGTTACCCTTGATGACATTAGAGCTTCCACATCAAGATGTCCCAAATGTTCATGGTGTAAACATTAGTCAGGATTCAGAAATAGATTCACATGAGTATGAATGGGAATCTCTCTCTGATTCTTCCATAGTTGGTATGGATGTCGATGTCATCCACACTTATAGTTCTCAACCCGAGGTAGTGTTACCCAATTTTTCCTGTTCCATACAAATTTGGCTAGGCTGGATTCTATCTAGGGTTTGCATTTTAACCCTGTTGAACCTCTGAGAAAATTTCATGGCCTTGTGTCCTATCCTTTGGCCTCTGCAATTCTTTAACTCCCTGGTCTGCAATCTTTTTATTTTTGAAAATGTGACCATTGAAGGCAAAAAACCCTAAAAAACCCTTTGGCCTATTCTATTTCACCATTACTTTTTTGACCACTTAAATCTCCATTTTCCATGTGCGCTTTATATTCTAAGGCTAGTCATGAGATCTCTCAAGCCCTATAGAATATTCCTTTATGTTCCCCAATCCCACAACTACCTTATATCTCTTAATCTCTTGATCGGATGGAATATTCTATTTTCATTCAGTGACTTAGCGATTGCCCTTTTAGTCTCCAGGTCTTAGTAAGTCTTTCTTGAGATCTAGCAACTTCTGTAAAAAATTTGTTAAGAAAAGACCCTATAGTTGCATGGTCTCTAGATGGATTTTTCTTTGGTCACGAGATCTCAGAAGAAGGTTGAAAAGTTAGAAGGTTGCAGTGATTAAGAGACTTCCCTTGGTCACTGAATCTCCAGATACTCTTATTTGAGTAATGAAATAGACTTTATTTGCCAGATCGGGGAATGAGGAAATGATTAAGTTCTATTTAGCAACTAAGTGACTGTGGTCATGAGATCTCCTATTCCTAGTGGTTAAGTCCTAAGCATCCAATGATCTGGTGGGTAGTTATCTTTCCTTCAGTCACATAATCTCTAGACAGTTGGCAATTTTAGTTCTGGAGCGGTTAAAGAGGAAGTAAGATCTATGGCTAGCACATGATTTGAAAGAATATTCTGAGCTCATGAGATCATGCACTGACCATTGATCTTCCTTACAATGTAGTGTTTCAGTTGTCAGTGAGTCCAATGCCACGTAGTCTGAGGTGTTTGCTTCTTATTGGTCACAGAGTTATGATGTGGAGGTATGTCAGAGCGGGCCTAGTGAGTTGTCTTTCAAGAAGATCTATGACTATCTTATGATTGCATGGAATATTCTTATCCCTTGTGATCATACGTCAACCATTGATTTTACTTTAATGCAAAGGCTCTGTCAGGTGGGTCCTCATGTTCTAACATGCTCACGTTTTATTGGCCGGCCAGAAGATGACAAGTATTTGTTAGTGGGACCATTGTCAAAGATCTGCAAGGATGCCAATAAAATGAAGATCTAAATTTGTCTTATAATCTGATGGAATCTTTTGAGCCTTTGTGATTATAAGACGGTCATTCGATCTTCCAAGTGTTCAGGCTTTATCTTGTGGGTTTGTCTAACATGTTAAATTCCTATTGGTTACTAGGTAATATAGTTGGCATCTAGCATGGGTCTGGATTTCTTAAGTGAGGTGGCAGTAAAATAGAAAGATCTAAAGCTGGCGCATGATCCAATGGAATCTTCTGAGATCATGAGATCATGTGATAGCTATCAATTGGGCCCAAGCTTGTAAGTGTTGTTGCTAGATCTCCAGAAAATCTTCACACAACTTGGTGACTGTTAAGGTGGGAATAAAGGTTTGTCACATAATCACCAGAATAAGTTGAGGTTAAATTAAACTTCAAGAGATTCAATGACTAAAGGGAAAAGGAAGGGCCTGAGGTTAAATGTGAGGTTAAGGTTAAGAATATAAGTGGTGCCCAGTAAATTAGAAGATCTGATGGCTATGTTTTAAAGGATAGATCAGATTTGAATACCAACTATTGATAGATAAATCTTGGCACCACCTGTGACCGTCTAATCAATTTTTAAATTCAAATATCTGAGGGTACCAGATTTGAATAGTTATGGTGAGTCTGAGTTGTAGAGAGGTAGATAGATCAAGGCGGCTTGTCTGTAGGCAGATACAGTATAGGGATGGACACATAAACATGATATCTGATCAATTAGGATATTTTCATGGACATTTATGATTAGAATTGATAGAGTTAGGGTTTGATTATTCTAAGAAAATCTATGTAACCCTAATTAGGTTTTTCATAGATTGGGAGATGTATATATTGTGTTTTTGGAGCCTTTTAGAGTAGAGAGTTTACGTTTGTAAAAGGAGAGATTTTCTTTTTGAGGAGTTATCCAAGGCATTCTTTCTGCCCTTTAGCTTCTGCATCTTGTAACCTTTCATTGATGTTTAGATATTGTAGAGGTATTTTGTGACATTCTTTCTATCCCTATACCTTCTTGTCTGAATTTTCTCTTATTAAGTTAAGTATATGTATGTTTTCAGTGATATCTTAGGGTTCTTGATCCCTTTTTCTTTCTGCAATTCATGTGTATTATTGTGGGTGATTTGATTTGAATGATCTTGTGGGTATACTTCAACCCCCTGACAATCTGTCTCATTCCTATACCTATTTGCAGAAGTGGATGTTTGTTTGCAGGTTATAGATTGTGTCCAATTCTTAGGAATGCTATTGTTTGTGAAATTCTCTCTTTTCCTAAATAGCCTCTTTCTATTGTAGACCCTTCTATGAAATATTGATGCAAACCTATTCAATGAGTTATGATCTCCTAGACCTAAGTTTATGCATTGGTTTCATCCTCCATACTATAATTCATACCATCATTTCAGTGTATCACCTAGTAGGATAGTTTTCTTTCAAGTTATTTCCTTTTCATGCATTCCTTCTATCCTTTTCCCCTAAAGATTTACTTTCCTGTCAAGAAGAAAATTAAGGTGATTATCCAAGAAGAACCAGCGTAGAACCTAGAGTTCTCATCTTAGCTAGCATAGGTCCCACAACCTAGAGATGATTCCCATGTTATACTAGGTTATCAAGACCAAGAGAGCTTGAAACAAGGGTGCAAACTTAGTGTATAACAATTATGGCACGCCCGATGGGACCACAAAAAGAAGTTCATTGTTTGAAGATTATGTTATCTCTGATATATTGATTACATAATACAGACCTTTTAGAAGTTTTTCTATCAAGTATATCTGGCGACTCCACTGATTTCATAGATCTAGGCCAAACTTGTTCAAAGTTTATGAGAAAGATTGAGACTAGAAGCTCAAAGCCTACTGAATTTTCAGAGTTGCCCTTAAAAAGAGGCTACAAAGGTAGATCAACCCAGAGAACATCTCCTGCAAGGAGAGTATAGTCTACACCTCTTGATACTTCAAAAAGGACACATTTTCCCTTTCATTTTAGAAGAAGAGGAAGATCTCTAACTAGAGATCTAGAAGAAGATTCAAATCCAACACCAAATACAACTCACATAGTTGCTACTCATCAAATTTCAGCTCCTATAATGGCTAGATAGTTTGCTTTTGCACCTTTCAACCAAGGGAGCCCATTGAACTTTTCTCAACATCTTGATGTGCCCTTGGTGGCACTAAAGAGTCTACCTGATTTCACAGGTGAAGGACAAACTACAGCTTTTGAGCATATAAGAGATGTGACCACTATCTGTAGCATACACAATATAACTCAAGAGGATGTGGCCACCAAGTTATTAGCAACCTCTTTCAAAGGTAAGGCTCTTGAATGGTTTAGAACATTAACTATTGGCTCCATTACTTCATGGGATGAATTAGGAGATGCATTAAGTAAGCATTTTGAGGATAAATCAGACAACTTATCTTTGGTTGAGCAGTTGACAACCATTAAAAGAGACCCTCAAGAACAAATGATAGATTATAATAATAGATTCCTCAAAACATGGAATAGAATTCCAGTCTCAGTAAGGCCATCAGCTGACCACACTTTTCTATACTTCTTGCAAAGTCTGAATGGTCAAATCTCTGTCATGATCTAATCTATGGGTGGTACCTCTTTACCCAAAGCTTTTGACATAGCTGTCAGGGCTGAAAATTGTTTAATCCAGGCTAGTATGATAGCTAAAAGGCCACCCATGCCCATCTTTCCTAGCCTTCAGCCCATTGCACCTGCACAAGTATCCCCATTTACTCCTATTCCCACCATATTAGCACCTCAGGCTAGTACTAGTAGTCAGGAGCTAAAAACAAGTTTTTCTCAAGAGTTGCAAGAGATCAAGAATAGTCAACAAACTAGTCAGCAAGAAATGACAAATCTACTACAAACTTTGACTAAAGAGGTCACAAACCTAAAGAAGCAAGGGCAAGGAATCAGACCACCCTTTCAGCCACAATGCCAAAGTCCTAATCAACAATATCAAAATCAGGGACAACCTTATCAACAAAATAGGCAACCATACCAAGGAGGTTATCAAGGGCAAAGGCAAAATTTTAATCAAAGACCATTCCAATCATACAACCCTGCACCTCTTGATTCTATGAATCCAGTTAGGGACATGGTTCCTAGTCAAAATAATATGGTTATGGACAATGAATGGTGTTTCCCTTGTAATCAGCCTCATAATCAAGCTACATGTTCAAATGGATGGATGAACCAAGCTCTAATGGTTCAAAATGCCTCACAAGCTCAATCAGAAGCTTCTTCTAGTGGATCAGTTCCTCAACAAGAATCACAAGATAATGAGATTTCTCTTTTCAATTGGGAGCAACAGGACTTCAATGGAGTCATTGGTGAACCTTCCATTGCTGCCAACACAAGGTAAAAAAGAAGAGCTCAAGACATGGAGTGAGTAGACTCTAGGACTAAATCTACTACATCTGCAAAACCATTGCAACAAGCTACTCCCATATTTAAGAAGGCTCCTGTCATTGCAAGAAAAGAAGGCTAGACTCTCAAAGAGGTGGAGCCCATCATAGTAAAAGCACAACAAAGAGTACATACTATGACACCTTTCAACATTGTACACAACATGAAGAAGGTGAACATTACTATGTCTATGTGGGACTCTTTGTCTATTCTAGGGCAACCTAAGATTTTGAAGAAAGCTATGACTGAAGTGACAACTCCTCAGCCTACAAAAGAAGCTGCAAAGCTAGTGTTAGTCAACACTGATCAAGAAACAGAGGCTCCAAGTTGCAATTCCAAAGCCAATCCCATGCAAGGTAGGAACTCAAAGCCACCTCCCTTTTATGTATCTTTAATTATTGTAAAATCCTTAGTACATAATTGTATGGTAGATAGTGGAGCCACTAGTACTGTAATGCCCAAAAAGGTGGTTGACCAATTAGGACTTAAATATGAACCCCTCCAAAAGAAGGTTACACAACTTGATGGATCCTCAGTTAATACTATAGGTGTGGCTAAGGATACCAGTCTAATCCTTCATGCTAGTCCTAATTTCTCTATCCTACTTGATATTTATATCATAGATCTCCCAGCCTTATTTTCCATATGTTTATCAAGGGAGTTTATAGCCAAAATAGGAGGCTACCTTTCCTCTGACTGGTCTCACATGATTTTTCACACAAGATACAGTACCAAGGTTACCATTAAATTTGAATAATTGGTAGCACACCATATAAAGCCATATGTGTCCAATACCATCAATACAAACTGCCCTATATTTGATGACAGTGACTTCCCAACTATCAAAGAAGCAAACACTAAGATAGAAAGTATCCCTGACATTTTATTAGATGAACTAGAATTAGAAAAGGTTTTTGAAGCCCAAGAAAATGTTATTTGGGATGCTGGTTTGGGAAGTTATTTAATACAAGAAAGTGCATCCATAGAGCCAAGCCTCCTCAAAGAGGACACTGATTCAGAGGATCAGAGAAATCAAGTTTGGGAAATTTTTTTTGATGGAGCTAGAAGTAGACATGGTTTTGGTGGTGGTGCTATGCTAGTGTCCCCAAAGGGAGAAAGATACTATACAACTTTTAGGTTCAATTTCTCCTACACTAGCAACACTCCAGAGTATGAAAGTTTGGTGAATGGACTGGAATGGGCTAGAAAAAGAGGGCTTAAGGCCTTAAAAGTTTATGGTGATAGTGAGTTAGTATTCAGCCAAGTGAGAGGGATAAGTGCAACCAAAAATGACACCTTGAAAGCATACAAACATAGAGTTTGGGATGCAATTGAAGACTTTTGTGCTTTCAACATTGTTGCTATCCCTAGAAGGCTAAATCAAAATGAAGATAGATTGGCTGCTGTTGGATCTCAATATGAAATTCCTAATAGTATTTCAAAGGAGGAGACCCAACAACATATCAAAGTGATTGTCAGACCTTCTATCCCTGATAATGATACTAATTGGCAAGTGTTTGACAATGATGAGCAAATTCTGCAATCCTTGTTTGAAGAGGATGTCTTCTCAAATCATAACCAAGATAGGCTATTACAAAATTATGGTGACCAAGTGATACAACTTAATTCTAACAAGATGCCTAGAGGTCTTTTCACCTTAGAGACTATCTTCAACAAGGATGATCAAGTCAAGAAGAATAAAGCTAGCCTGGTAGTTCAACAAGAGCATTGTGTTGAATTGGAGTTAGAACCAGGTAAAAGCTTACAATTTGGAAAAGTAAATACTAATTTAGAAAAGTAGGATTACACCCAATTTTTCAAAGAATTCAGTGATGTTTTTGCATGGCAATATGAAGACCTTAAAGGTTTTAATCCAGCCCTTGCTCAACAAACTATTTAATTAGAACCTAATGCCAAACTAGTAAGGCAAAAACAAAGGCCTGTTAATCCCAAGCTTGAGCCACTTATGCATAAAGAGGTGCTCAAATTGATAGAAAGTGGTATCATCTACTCCATCAAGCATACTAGTTGGGTTTCAAACCTTGTTCCTATAAGGAAGAAGAATGTGGAGTTGAGGTTATGTGTTGACTTCAGGGATCTTAATAGGGCCTCTTTAAAAGACTACCATCCATTACCCTCTATGGAGTAAATCTTACAATGTGTCTCTAGATCCGAGAGATTTTCATTATTGGATAGCTATTTAGGATACAAATAGATCTTAGTTAATGAAGAGGATCAATATGAGAATGCATTTACAACCATGTGGGGAACCATGGCTTATCAAAAGATGCCCTTTGGTTTGTCAAATGTAGGTGCTACTTTTCAAGAGGCAATGGATATGGCCTTTAAAAGCCTCATGTACAAATTTGTACTGGTCTACTTAGATGACATAACTGTCTATTCTAAACATGCAGTGGATCATATCAAACATCTGAGGAAAATTTTTGAAAGATGTAGAGAGTTTGGGATATCCCTTAATCCCAAGAAATGTGTGTTTGCAGTTCATGAAGGAAAATTGCTAGGATATATAGTATCCAAGAAAGGAATTATAGTAGACCCTGAAAGGATTGTAGCCATCCTAGAGATACCCTTGCCACATCATAAGAAAAGTCTCCAATCTTTCATAGGAAAGATTAATTTTGTTAGGCACTTCTTTCCTAATATTGCAGATTTATTGAAGCCTTTGACAGCCATGTTAAAGAAGAGTTCAACTTTCAGCTGGACTAAAGAAGGGAAGGCCAATTTCCAAGCCATCAAGAAAGCCTTGACAAAAGCTCCTACTCTATTAAATGTAAATTTCAGTAAGGATTTTATCCTTTATGCATATGGAGGTCATGATGCTATGTCTGCTATGTTGACTCAAGAAAATTCAAAAGGATTGGAGTAACCTATTGCTTTCTTCAACAAAGGTTTAGAAAAGTATGAACAAAGGTACTCTTTTGTGGAAAAACATGTACTTGTGGTAAAGAGCCTTAAAAATTTCAGATATTTATTGACCCATAACAAGGTACACTTGAAAGTTACTCATCCAAGTGTCAAAGAATTTTTGCTTTCCAAGGACCTAAATGAGAAAAGAGCTGGTTGGATTACCAAAGTAATGGAATATGACATTGATATCCAAACCACCAAGCTAGTTAGAGGGAGAGGTCTTTGTGAGCATTTGGTAAAGGATGAAATTTCAAAGAAAGTAGAGAAAATAGATGCACCTTTGATTGTGCATTCTACAGAAGAACATGCCAAGGCATCAGGTTGGTTGCCTAACATGATTCATTACTTGAAGATAGGACAATGTCCTACAGGCCTAGATTTAGCAAAGAGAAGATATTATAGGTTACAATCTATTCCCTTTGTGCTGGTAGATGAGATTCTTTTTAGAAAAGATCACAATGGTGTCCTTTCGAGATGTATTGATTCAGAAAAGATAGTTGATGTCCTATTTGAATTTCATGATGGACCTTCTGGAGGTCATTTTTCTCCTAGGACTACTACTTTTAAAATCATGAGGGCCAGATATTATTGGCCATCTATCTTTAAGGATAGTCATGATTATGTGAGAAAATGCATCAAATGTGCTATGTTTGTAGGAAAAAAAAAATCTTGTAGCTCTGCCCCTTCAGCCAATCAGAACAGAGCAACCATTCATGAGATGGAGCATAGACTTTATTGGTATGATTAACCCTCCATCTAGTGCAAGACACAAGTGGATAATCACTGCAATAGATTGTTTCACTAGATGGATAGAGGTAGTTACCTTAAAAGAATCAAATGAAATTGCTATCTTGAGTTTTTATGATGATATAATCCATAGATTCGGCACTCTAGACTCCATAATATCAGATAATGTGTTGGTATCCATAGGCCTTAAAGTCATAGAATGGGAAATTAGAAATGACATTTATCTAAATACAAGTTCAAATTACTACCCTCAAGGTAATGGTTTGGTAGAATCAACTAATAAGAACTTGATTAGGATAATCAAGAAAACTCTACAGGATAACCAAAGAGATTGGCATATTAAATTAAAATATGCCTTATGGTTAGATAGGATTATGCCAAAGAAGATCATTGGGAATTATCCTTATATGTTAGTATATGGTAGAGAAGCTAAGTTGTCCATTTCAACTGAATTGCCAGCTTTGGAGTTGGCCACTCAATATGTCCTATCTAAAGAGGGAGATCGCTTGCAAATCAGGTATGCTCAGCTAATGGAGTTAGAAGAATTCAGAGACAAATCCATGAAAGATATGGAGTTCCATCAGGTTCAGACAAAGAAAAGTTTTGATAGAAGAGCTAGGGCCAAAGACTTCAAAATTGGAGATGTAGTCCTCAAGTGGGATCAATTCAGATCAAAGTCTGGTAGACATACAAAGTTTGATTCCTTCTGGGGTGGACCATTTGTTATTACAAAATGTAAGGGGCCTAATGCTTTTCAACTATCAACTCTGGGAGGAGATGCCTTACATATTTTAGTTAATGGATTCCACTTGAAGCCTTACTTTGAGGTCAATCCTTCCTTGTAAATCTCTGTAAATATGTTCCCTATTTTCTATCCCTACTTTCTAGTTTAGTTTTCCTGCTTTCTAAGAAGTGCTCGTGCATAGTTTTTATTCCTCTAGTTCTAGGTCTGCCTCTCTGTCAAGGTTCTATGTTCAAAGTGATGACTCCTATGCCCAATGGATTGCTCAAGGCCACTAATCAATGTCTAATAGGTTGACATCCAATAGAAATCACCAAAATGTTACCCTTTTTTTCCTGTTCCATACAAATTTGGCTAGGTTGGATTCTATCCAGGGTCTGCATTTTAACCCTATTGAACCTCTGAGAAAATTTCATGGCCTTGTGTCCTATCCTCTAGCCTCTAAAATTCTTTAACTCCCTGGTTTGCAAGCTTTTTATTTGAAAATGTGATCGTTGAAGGCAAAAAACCCTAAAAAACCCTTTGGCCTATTCTATTTCACCGTTACTTTTTCAGCCACTTAAATCTCCATTTACCATGTATGCTTTATATTCTAAGGCTAGTCATGAGATCTCTCAAGCTGCATAGAATATTCCTTTATGTTCCCTAATCCCATGACTACCTTATATATCTTAATCTCTTGATTGGATGGAATATTCTATTTTCATTCAGTGACTTAGCAATTGCCCTTTTAGTCTCCAAGTCTCAGTAAGTCTTTCTCGAGATCTAGTGACTTCTGTAACAAATTTGGTAAGAAAAGACCCTATAGTTGCGTGGTCTCTAGATGGATTTTCCTTTGGTCGTGAGATCTCAGAAGAAGGTTGAAAAGTCAAAAGGCTACAATGATTAAGAGACTTCCCTTGGTCACTAAATCTCCAGATACTCTTATTCAGGTAATGAAATAGACTTTAGTCACCAGATCAAGGAATGAGGAAATCATTAAATTCTATTCAGTGACTAAGTGACTATCGTCACGAGATCTCCTATTCCTAGTGATTAAGTCCTAAGCCATCCAGTGATCTGGCGGGTGGTTATCTTTCCTTCAGTCGTGTAATCTCCAGATAGTTGGTGGTTTCAGTTCTGGAGTGGTTACAGATGAAGTAAGATCTACGGTTGGTGCATGATCTAAAAGAATATTCTGAGCTCATGAGATCATGTGTCAACCATTGATCTTCCTTACAATGTAGCATTTCAATTGTCAATGGGTCCACTGCCATGTAGTCCGAGGTGTTTACTTCTTATTGGTCATAGAGTTATGATGTGGAGATATGTCAAAGTGGGACCAGTGAGTTGTCTTTCAAGAAGATCTATGGCTATCTTATGATCACATGGAATATTCTTATCCCTTGCAATCATATGCCAACTGTTGATTTTAATTTAATGCCAAGGCTCTATCAGGTGGGTCCTCGTGTTCTGACATGCTCACATTTTATTGGCCGGTAGGATGATGACAAGGATTTGTTAGTGGAACTATTG
This sequence comes from Chamaecyparis obtusa, assembly GCA_027943335.1. NCBI lineage: Eukaryota > Viridiplantae > Streptophyta > Pinopsida > Cupressales > Cupressaceae > Chamaecyparis > Chamaecyparis obtusa. The sequence continues at coordinate 167,960 of BSBK01002433.1, forward strand.
TCAGAGATCTATAGGGATTCCAGTAAAATGAAGATCTATGGTTGTCTTATAATTTGATGGAATCTTTTGAGCATTTGTGATTATAAGACGGTTGTTCAATCTTCCAAGTGTTCAAGCTCTATCTTGTGGGTTCGTCTGACATGTTAAATTCATATTGGTTACTGGGTAATATAGTTGCCATCTGGTGTGGGTCTAGATTTCTTAAGTGAGGTGGTAGTAAAATAGAAAGATCTACGGTTGGTGCATGATCTGATGGAATCTTCTGAGCTCATGAGATCATGCGATAGTCATCGATTGGGCCCAAGCTTGTAAGTGTTGTCACTAGATCCCTAGAAAATCTTCACGTGACTTGGTGAATGTTAAGGTGGGAATAAAGGTTTGTCATGTAATCACTAGAATAATCTAGGGTTAAATTAAACTTCAAGTGATTCAGTGACTAAAGGGAAAAGGAAGGGCCCAAGGTTAAATGCGAGGTTAAGGTTAAGAATATAAGCGGCACCTGGTAAAATAGAAGATCTGACGGCTATGTTTTAAAGGATAGATCAGATTTGAATACCAGTCATTGATAGATAAAGCTTGGCACCACCTATGACCATTTAATCAATTTTTAAATTCAAATATCTGAGGGTACCAGATTTGAATAGTTATGGCGAGTTCGAGTTGTAGAGAGGTAGATAGATCAAGGCAGCTTGTCTACAGGAAGATAGAGTATAGGGATGGACATGCAAACATGATATCTAATCGGTTGCGATATTTTCATCGATATTTATGATCAGAATTGATAGAGTTAGGGTTTGATTATTCTAAGAAAATCTATGTAACCCTAATTAGGTTTTGACTCTTGCCTATGTGCGATTGGGAGATGTATATATTGTTTTTTTGGAGCCTTTTAGAGCAGAGAGTTTATGTTTGTAAAAGGAGAGATTTTCTTTCTAAGGATTTATCTGAGGCATTCTTTCTACCCTCTAGCTTTTGCATCTTGTAACCTTTCATTGATGTTTAGATATTGCAGAGGTATTTTGTGACATTCTTTTTGTCCTTATACCTTCTTGTCTAAATTTTCTCTTATTGAGTTAAGTATATGTATGTTTTTAGTGATATCTTAGGGTTCTTGATCCCTCTTTCTTTTTGCAATTCATGTGTATTCTTATGGGTGATTTGATTTGAATGATCTTGTGGGTATACTTCAACCCCCTGACAATTTGTCTCATTCCTATACCTATTTGCAGAAGTGGATGTTTGTTTGCAGGTTATAGATTGTGTCCAATTCTTAGGAATGCTATTGTTTGTGAAATTATCTCTTTCCCTGAATAGCCTCTTTCTATTGCAGACCCTTCTATGAAATATTGATGCAAACCTATTCAGTGAGTTGTGATCTCCTAGACCTAAGTTTATGCATTGATTTCATCCTCCATACTATAATTCATACCATCATTTTGGTGTATCACCTAGTAGGATAGTTTTCTTTCAAGTTATTTCCCTTTCATGCATTCCTTCTATCCCCTTCCCCTAAAGAGTTACTTTCCTGTCAAGAAGAAAATTAAGGTTATTATCCAAGAGGAACCAGCATAGAACCTGGAGGTCTCATCTTAGCTAGCATAGGTCCCACAACCTGGAGATGATTCCCATGTTATACTATGTTATCAAGACCAAGAGAGCTTGAAACAAGGGAGCAAACTTAGTGTATAATAGGTAGCTGATGAGTCATGTGTAGGATTAGAGGATTTGAACCCACATGTTGCCTTAGTGGATGATTCTTCACTTGTTAGGATGAATCATGGTTTGGGTAGCTTAGAAGGATACTTGATGGACTTCAACTCTTCAGTCACTAGAGATGATATCATTCACATTCACAACCTTGAACCAGTCATTGAATTACCTCTTGTTCATCCTAACCTCATTGATTGATCCCAATACTATCAAGAACCTAACCTCTTAACGTTCCAAAATGACTATGAGATAACTTGTTACTTGAATGCCATTGAACCCGTAGTCTCTTCCACCAGTGAACTGGCTACTAGCATGACAGAGCCAGACATCAAGTACCTTAGTCACAAAATAAAAAGAAAAGAAAATCAAAAGAATAAGAGTTTTGATGGCGAAAACCATAGTGTGGCAGTGTCAGAACAAAAAAAAGTAAAAATAATTGACGTATCCAAGGGTCAAAACCTCTCTGAGGTGCCTAAGGATGAGGTACTTGATCATCTCCCTAACTACTTTCAAGATAGATCTTTAGTTCTTGTTGAGCCAACACAAGCAGTTAATTTGGGTACAGATGAGGCTCTATAGATAGTACACTTGGCTTAGTCCTTGTTCCCACAAGAAAAAGAAGCTTACAATAAGTTCTTACATAAAATGAATATCAATTTTGCATGGACTTATTTGGATATGCCAGGGTTGGACACCAATCTTATCATGCATCACTTGTCCATAGCTCCGGGTGTAAAACTAGTCAAATAAAAATTGAGAAAGATGCATCCTAACATAGCTCTTTTAGTTAAAGTGGAATTAGAAAAACTCCTTGGTGCATGATTCATAAGAGCTATTAACTATGTTGAATGGATATCAAACATTGTACCAGTTTCCAAACATGACAAATCCATTCAAATTTGCATAGATTTTAGAGATGTCAATAGTGCATGCCCAAAGGATGATTTTCCACTCCCTAGTATAGACATGATAGTGGACATGACTGCAGGTTATGAGATTTATTCCTTGATGGATGTTTTTTTTTGGATACAATCAGATTAAGATAGCTCCTAAAGATTAAGAAAAGACTGCATTCACTTGTGCATGGGGTACCTATTATTGGAATGTTATGCCTTTTGGATTAAAAAATGTAGGAGCCACCTATCAATGAGCTATGACAACCATTTTTCATGACATGATGCATAAAAACATGGAAGATTATGTGGATGACACTTTGGCCAAATCTAAGAAAAGAGACACACACTTAGATGATTTAGAAGTCATTCTAGATCGCATGGAATAATTTCAATTAAGGTTAAATCCTAAGAAGTGTGCATTTGGTGTCACCTTTGGAAAACTTATACGATTCATTATTTCAGCAAACGGAATAGAGGTAGACCCTGAAAAGGTCCAAGCAATCATGGATATGCCACCTCCTAGAAACATTAGTCAAATGAGGAGTCTTCAAGGATGTCTTCACTCCATAAGGAGGTTCATTTCATAGTTGGCAGATAGAGCTCAACCTTTTAACAAGAACTTACACAAAGGAGTCAAATGTGCTTGGAATGAGGATTGTCAAAAGAGCATGGATCAAATCAAGAAATACTTGGAAAATCCTCCTATTTTAATGCCTTATGTCCCAAGGAAACCACTTATTCTATATGTTTCAGTGATAGAATCTTCCTTGGGGGCATTAGTAGCTCAACTTGATGAACATGGGAAAGAAAGAGCAATATAATACATTAGTCGTACTCTTGTTTCATATGAGGTTAACTATAGAAGCATTGAGAAAGCTTTCCTTGTAGTTGTGTTTGCCTCCCACAAGTTGTAACATTACATGCTTGCACACACAATACACCTCATAGAAAAATAGATCCACTCAAGTATTTACTAGGTAAGGTTTCCCTCATAGGTAGACTTGCTAAATGGATGATGATCCTTTCTAAGTTTCACATAGAGTACATTGAACATAAAGAAATCAAAGTACAAGCTATAGTAGATCAATTGGCTGATTTCTGAATTCAAGATAGTGCACCTATTCAAGTTGACTTCCCAGATGAGCACCTCATGTATATGACTAAAAGAATATGGAAGATGTTCTTTGATGGATCTTTTATGAAAAATGGTTCAGGAGCTGTTGTGTTGTTTGTTTCTCCTCATGGGTACACGATTCTAAAGTCTTACAAGTTATTGTTCCCATGTACAAACTGTAATACCCCAAAATTGGCACCTATTTAATTTCATCAATTTTGGTGCATTATCTTGATTTTACATCACCAAAGTCCTAGTTCCCTAGGCAATTTTCTCTCTCATATCTGACTTAATTTGACTTGATGTCAATTGCAAAGACCATAAATTGCAATAATCAAACGCTAAAATAATTCCTAAGTCCTAGACTTTATTTGGCTAAATAATCTCTATGATAAGTTAATTTAATTATGAAGTCCTAAGTACTTTTAATTAAATTAAACTCCACCCCCTTTAGCTAAATACCCTTGAAAGGAATTAATAAATATTTAGTTAATTGAATGGACACCTCTTTATTTGAATTTAATAATTCAAATTACTCGAAAGGTCACCTCCCCACATGTGGCAAATTCCATTCTTTTAATTAAATAATTCATTGTCTTTTTGTCTCAATTAGGAATGAAGAGTCCACCGTTTCAAATCAAGAAATTCTTCATTCCTCTTCTGGCTTGGTCTATTTAATGAACCTCTTTTTCTCATTCAAGAGAGCAATTTTTGAGAGCATCCTTACTATAGCATTTTTTAGTCTCATATCTCATTATTTTCAAAGCTCTTTTATTGCATTATCTAGTTTAATTTCTCATATTAGTGTAATTGCATTTCACATTTAGATTAAATTTGCTTACTTGTTCTTAGTCTAATATCATCTTTATTTCAAAATCAAATAAAAATCTGCATTTCATATTTCTTTCAAGTATCTTAGATTAATTGCATCTCATTTTAGTTTAATTTCAATTAGATTGCTCATTTTCATGCTTTTGAAAATCCTCCATTGTTGAATTGGTCTCCCGGCTGTTGGCTCTTGTTCTGAGAGTATTCAAACACCCCATTCACATAGGAGGCAACAGGTCGCCTCACCATGGAATTTGGATTGAGTTCTTCATAATCTCTCCCAAATTCTATCAAGTGAATAATGACCATGTTGTGTTGTGTCTGATTTAGAGGCATTCAGTCACATACATTTTGGCGCCCACCGTGGGGCAGAAAAGATCAATTTCTAGCCTCATTCTTGATTGGTTTTTCAGCTTTACTGTTGGTTTCATGCCTTGTACGGCCACTTATAGCTTGAAAAACTTTTAATATAGTAATTGATGGATAGAATGATGAATCCACTTTCTCATGCTTTTGGTTTGGTTGATTTTTATTGAGAAATGAATAAGTTATGATCATTTTGGTGAAATTGGGTATTTGCAGATTTGAGATTCTCTGAATACAGTCAGATTGAAACATCTAGTACGGACAAATTATGAAGAATCAGGATCTATAATAATATTCATTGGAAAGATACGTGAATTAGCTTTCATTTCCTTTTGGTTTGAGTTATTTTTATGCAGATTTGTGAAAGTTATGGGCGTTTGAGTGAAAACTGGTTTTTAACAATCTGTATTAGAGTTGCAGGCAATGATTTATTCTTAGAAAATGATTTATGAATGGGAAAAATAAATGGCTTACATATTTGGAAACTAGATTCATGAATAGTTAATGTAAAATTGGTTTGGTTTCATTTGGATTCATTTTGAGAAAGATATGATATTCCCTAGGCAGGGTTTGATGTTTAAAATCTGATTTATGACAGAAAAATTGCAGTCTGAAAACATTATTAGTTGAGGAACCAAATGAAATCATAAGATCTTGTAAATTTGGGAAATGATAGTTCTTGATGTTGGCTAAAAACTTCATTCTTTCCAGAAATTTTAATATTGTGATTTTATGGGTCAAATAAATCAATCTTTAAATACTATCTTGAAGACAGCAATGTTACATATCTTACGATTTGTCATTGATTTGTCTTGATTCTATACTTTCGGATGTGTGCTAAATGCTGGATTGCAGATCTTTGGACCTAAGGTGAGTTCTTAAAATCTCTATAACACTTGGTTTGGGCATAAAATTAATCTCTCATGTGTTTGGCTTGAGTGTTTACATGCTTTCATAGAACACATTTTAATTGATGCTCTTAATGGGAAATGAATGAACATAGATTTGCTTTCATAGAAGTTTGTGTTTAAGTGCATGCTTGTCTTTTAAACATTAAGTAATTCTTGGTTTCAAATATCAAAACATCTCATTGAGTAATTGAGGGCATGGATTCATTCCTAGTTTACATGAAGAGTTAAATGCACCACTTTGTGGACTCACTTCATGTTTACTTGGAAAGTTAAATATTCCATGATTCAAACCCTCTTGCACTTATGAGTAGTATTGATTAGCAGTCTTAGATTACTTGTGATTGATCTAGATTGCTATCTTGGGTTATTGGACTCGCTAATCCGCCGGCTCCTCATTTCCGCCCTGTGGTTGCAATCCCAGCGCCACGTTAAAGGGGAGGGGTCTATAGGAAAGAAGCGTTAATTGTTCCACTTGGCAACCCTTTTGTGCTTTTTGGAACTCACTTGTTTTCTAGGGTGTGGACTCACTTTGAGTTTGTGTGAGGAGTTAAATGCACCACTTTGTGGACTCACCTCACATTTACTTGAAGGGTTAAATGCACCACCTTTAGTGCTTTTCAATACTTTTTGATAGAGAATTACTTACTTTTCATTTTTTTAGAAGGCCTGCTTGGGGATTTCATCACCTCAAGGGATGACCTTAACTCCCGTGTTCCGGCAGAGTATAAATATCGGGAGGTGAATCCAAAGACACCTCTCTTGGGAATGAGTTAGATTTCACTCTTGGCTAAGCCTCAAAGAACTTTATACCTTTGAGAAGTGAAGGAGGAGATTTGGGTTACCGTCTCCCCCCGGTTGTGTGATTTCTAATTCTTCTCATCTACGGATTTGTGCCTCACATACCTTGCGTATATCGAGGACTCCTTTTAGAAAAGCCATGTATATCCTTGTAGACAACTTGCTAGGATGTTGTTGTGTTTTAAGTGCCTGCTAAAACATTCTCAAGAACATACACAAGTAGAGTCCTTAGGGAGTAGAAATACTAAGTCACTATTCATGTTCATGGGCAAGGTTGCTTTGTCCCTTGCCCATTTCTTGAAGACTGTTTGCTTGAACTCCTTGATTGCTGTCTTATGTGCTTGATCAATGACATAAATCTAATCTGCCCTTTGTCCATGATTTGTTTTTCTATTTTCCTGTCGTTCACCGTTAGAAACTGGTTGTCCTGAGTTAGGAATCGATCGATCTTTGCTTTGACTCACGTTGTCTCTCATCTATCCATCTTATCTCTTTATGCCTCTTGTACCTCACATTGCGATTGTCTTATCTCAGTTGTTCTAGCCATCTCTTTTTGACAATTCGTACCAGGTCCATCTTGCATCTTGGCTATTCTAGCCATTTATCTCCTTTTCGTTATCTTTGAGACAGAGTCTAGCTTTATCCCGAATCTTTTCTCATTACATCTTTGTTTATGACTGTCATGACTCGAAGTGGTAAGACTTATCCCATTCATAACGCTGATCAAGATCAAAGTAAACCTTGTAATCAAGAGATAGGTCATCCTAAATCTGTTGCAAAATCTGAACTTCGTGAGGAATCCTCACATTCTTCGTCATTCCAAGATTATTACAATCCATTGTTTCAGATACAGTCTGACTTACTATTTCAAGAATATTATAACCCATTGTTTGAAGACCAGCAAGACTCTGAAGGGTCACTTTCTAAAATTAAACCTATTGATCCTTTTGAACCTATCAACTCTTTCACGATCTCTCGTAATACTACCAACAAGATGGGAGATCCAAAACCTTCAAAGTTGGTTTTCAATCTCAGCTCTAACATGCCAAAACCTTCAAAGTTGGTTTTCAATCTCAGCTCTAACATGCCAAAACCCTCAAAGTCTGTCTTTAATCTTAGCTCTAGCATGCAAATAGTCAAAGCCATTGAGAAGGCTACAACAGAAGCTCAACCACCTTCCAGATTTGCTAGAAACAAACCTTGGATCCCTCACTGTGACATGATCATTTCTCCAGGGAGCAAGGATACCCCTAAACCCAAAACTCCCTTTGTCTTGCGAGGCCCTGCACCTCCCTCTTATAACTACACAAAATCTCCAGCTTGTGCGAATGCTATCCCTCGATCTCATGCAAAGATTGTTCTCAAAGGTCCTGAACCTTCGACATCTAGATCAAAACTATCTATGGATAAAGCCCTCACTAAGGAAAACATCCCCAAAGATCTCAATCTCAATCAGTTCCAATCTATGGTGGGTCATTTGACCTCGCCTCATTATTTACCATTCTCTGAGGAAGACGATCACTTGCTGAGCCACCCGCATAATGCTTTCCTGCACACTGAAGTTATGACAGGCCCCAAGAGTATCCCTCACGTCCTCATTGACAATAGTGCTAGCCTAAATACTTGCTCTGCTAAGATGCTTACCCAAGCGACAGATAGTTTTGTTCCTGCCAATAGAGAGTCCATTGAGTTCTATGATGCTAAGCTAAAAGAAATAGAAAAGACCTTGAAGATCAAAGATATTGGCATGGGGGAATATCAGATTGAGTCCATCTTGTCACTGTCAGCTCTCCCTCCATCTCCACATTCCTATGAGGAACCTTCTAAAGAAAGATTTGGTATTAGCTATCAGAGCTATGAGCTTGACCAACCTAGCCACAGCTTGCACTCACATGAAGAAACACAGATTCAGCCTATGACACATGAAAGATCTTTGAATGTTCAAAATTCTGATTCAGACTACCAGAAAGAGTCTTATCTACCTTCTCAAGTGCTTCAAGAACATGATCTTGGTCCTCACCAGGAGGATTTTATACACTCTACTGAACAGATTTCTACTACTGCAGCTACTACTGAATATGTCACTGCCTCTAATGGCACACATACTGATTGGGAGCAACTATTGGATGCTTCCCTTATCTTTGGTATGACTCAAGGTATGCCTATTCTAGATTGTGCTACCACTTCTACTGTTGAACAAAATCCTACTATTGCCAAGTCCAATGGCACACATACTGATTGGGAGAAACTGTTGGATGCTTCCCTTATCTTGGGTATGCCCTGGGGTATGCCTACTCTAGATTGTTCCACCACTTCTGCTATTGAACAGACTCCTACTATTGCCAAGTCCAATGGCACACATACTAATTGGGAGAAACTATTGGATGCTTCCCTCCTCTTGGGTATGCCTCAAGATATGCCTATTCCAAATTACTCTGCTGCTTCTACTACTGAACAAGATCCTGCTGTTGAAGAAACACTTCCTATGTTAGATGACAACAATGAAGAAAGTCTACCTCTGACTATGTCTCTAGCTGAATGGAACTCCATATCAGATGCTACTACAGAAATACCAGTTGATGCTATACACCTATATGCTAGTCTTAACAACTCAGAAAGAGGAGAAAGTTATGATCCTCTAGATCAAGCTATTAATGATGATCCTTTCCACCCTCCTGTGGAGATCATTCCTATGGCTCCTAGGCCATCTACTCCAAGCTATACTCCTACTACTCCAGCAAATCATGGGTATGTAAGACCCCATTCTGTTACAGCTTCATGGAATCTTGGTAGATCTAGAATTGAAATGGTTCCTATTCATGCACTCTTACCACCTGAAAGGGGACCTGACTCTTGGAATAGGTTATCTTGGTTAGGCTTGCATAATATTCCTCCAAACTTATCTGACTCTTCTAAGATGACTCACAATCGACAATGCTCTATGGAAGATTACTTTCTTGATCTACCTGATGCATTCATGAATGATGAGGATGATACTGATATATTTGCACTTGAGCCCATCCCATTGACTTTTCTTCCCCCTTCATCTCCCAGAAAAGTGGATCATCCACTTCCATTTCCACCTCTCCACCTAAACCAGTCGTATAAGCCTCTTTCATCCACCATTCCTGAGTCTTTTGGAAGTAACTTGGATGTACAACATAAAAATAAAAATAATGAGAATCCACTTATATCTCAAGGTCACCATGTCCCATCTAATCGACATGTGACTACGAAGAAAGGAAAGAAACAAAGGTGTTCAAAAGACCGCAAAGGTCCTCAAAAAGAAGAAGACAATCAAAAGCCAGAAAATAAAATAAAAAATGGATCTTGAAATCCATTCTATAGGCATTGTCATCAAAAGCACCTCAAAGTAAAGAAGAAAAAATTCAAAAGCTATGTGGATTCCAAAGAAAGAAAAAATCAAAGTTGTCATTCGAGCTTCCAAAATTCTCATGCTTCCCTCCATTCCATTACTCTTGCCTCTCATACTTTACCCTCTTCACTCCATCTTGCCTTTTCCCAAAGTGCATATCAGTATCTCCTTATTGCTAATGACATGACTAAGAAAAATCTAGAATGTACTCTCCCTAAGCATTTAGAGCGTGGGAAATCTGACGAAGAGTTAAGGTGTGTCCATGAGGATATTTGTGGGTCTCACTTAAGTGATCTTTCCTTGACTATGGATCTCTTGACTGTTGGACACTACTGGTTGGCTCTCCTATTATTGCTACAACATCTGGTTCTGATTCTGCAACTTCTCAGTTGGCTACTGCTACAAATGACTGTGTTCTCAGAGATTCCTACTAAAGGAGAGAAACTCAAAGATCCCATCAATGCTCTTCATCTAAGAAGTTCTACAACTGACATTCTCAGTATGCTCATGTACATACTTATTGATCCTGAAAAAATCCTAAAAATTGATATATTGCAAAAATCCTAAAAATTGCAAAATGTCCTGAAAAAATGATCATCTTAGTGAAAACCTGGCAAACAGGCGCTTTGATGTATCTATTATCTTGGTGAAAACCTGGTAAACAGGTGCCTTGATAATACAAAAAAAAAATGAAAAAATGAAAAATACAAAAAAATGAAATATCAAAAAAATACAAAAAAATATAAAAAAGAGAAAAGTACAAAAAAATTGAAAAAGAAAAAAATGTGCCATTGATGAAAACCTGGTAAACAGGCGTCATGGTAGCAAAAATAGAATCTCTGCCAAGATGGTGAAAACCTGGTAAATAGGCGCCTCTTGTTTTCCTGAAGTAACATCTCATCTCAGCGTCGCTTGGCTCTTAGTTTCCTGCTTTCCTGCTTTAGTTTGTTTCTTGCTTTGGTTTGCTAGCTCATGCCTTCCTTTCAGTGTCTTCAAGATTTTGCTCGACTCTTCATGGATTGGAACTGGTTCACACTTGGGGGCACCTGCTTGGTCTAGGGGGCATTGTCCTATCGCTTTCGGAAACTCTTTTGAGCATTGGTCGCCAGTGGTTCTCACTATGCCTGCCTTCGGATACCTAGCTTTTGTTCGATCTCTCTTCTTCGGGATTTCTCCCTTTTATCAATCACCAGTGATTCTCATTACATTATCTCATTGAGACTTCAAATGTTATCTTTCCGAATTGACTTCAATCCGCTTGCACACGAACTTAAACTGAAACTAAAACTAAGTGTGTGTTTCTTTGAGGCATGTTGAGCTTTGTTTTCTTTGAGTGTTTGTTTGTTTGCTTTCTTTTCTTTCTGCTTGTTGGTTTAGTTCCAATGATCCAAAGAATTCATTTAAGAGGGGTGTCCGTCTGTAAGAGCTTCTATCTCGTATTAGATGGCCATGCGTACCTCGACTCCTTTTATATGGATGCTTTGGTGAGGTTGGTTCTTCTCCTTGTCTTTTGAGTGACTTCTTTCTGCTACTAATGAAATTGTAAACGCTCGTTTTGTTAAGTGAACATAAGGGTCACTGCGAGCAATGTTTGGCAAAAGAAGGAACTCTTGCGTTCTTGGTGTGTTTGTTCGCAAGAGACATTCAGGTCATTCTAGCATTTATGATCTAATGCTTATGTTAACTTGCTAGATTAAAAGGAATAGGTGTTTAGGTCATTCTGGCTTCTTGTGTCTTAATGCTTACACCTCATTCCGACAAATTTAAGACTTATGTCATATTCATATTCTCATGTTGGGGAGAATTGTATGGCATCTTGTGATTGTCCCGTGCTTAAAAGAACTCAATGATGATAAATACGATGAGTCCAACAGCCGAGTTCAGAGGATTGCATTTGTTCATCCTAGGCCTGCATTTAGACTTGCATCTTTCATTCTAGGCTTGCATTTGGAGTGCTTTCTTATTTCTCTCTTGATTTCTTTCTTCTAGATCTGCTCATCAAAGGTTCTCATCTTTTGTCCCAGTCTCATCTTGGATGCATCCATTTTCGGGATCGAAATCAAAATCTGACATCTCTAAGTGGCTAAAAATTGCATTTTAAATATTGGACTCCTTCTGGATTGAATGCTTGTGCAGTCAGCCTTCTGGTGTCATCTTCCTGCCAGATCCTCATCTTTGCATCATGTTCTCAAATCTTTGCTTCTTTTCATCAAGTCAACTCAAGTCAAATTTGGTCAACCATGGTCAACTATGGTCAAACTTGGTCAACAAGACCTCTGCTTTGCTCCATTTCACTTCTGTAGCTTTGCGAATCTAGTCTAATTGCTTTTGCTCTGCAATCTCTTGTTGTTTATCATCCTTCTGACATGTCATCTTTCAATTTCACTCCCGAGGGGGCAGGATGATTACATCATTTGAATCTTGTCGAATCTATTCTTGAATCAGTCTGATTTGAATCATCAGTCCTCATTGCTAGGGGGATCTTCATGCCTCGCATCTTGTTATCTGGAAATCTATCTCTTAGGTATCTGAGCAATCTAACTCAGATCCTCGAGGATCATTCTTCGTTCTGGAGATGGTTCTTGAAATCTTTTGGGTATTGGGGCAATCTAACCCTAATTCTTGGGAGTCAAGCTTCATTCTGGAGATGACTCTCAAAATCTCTTTTAGACCGTTATCTGGGCAATCTAACCCGGGTCTCGGAGGACTAAGCTTCGTATTGGGGCAATCTAACCCTGATTCGGAGATAGTCCTAAATCTGCATCTTCATCAATTGGTATTGGGGCAATCTAACCCCTATTCCGGTTCTCTTTTAAGATCGTTGTCTTCGCAATCTAACTTAGACTTCAAAAAATTCATGCTTTGATCTGCTTTCATCTGTCACTTCAGACTATTCTTTGAATCAACGCGCTGTTCGCACATCAATTCAAAGAGGGGCAAATGTAATACCCCAAAATTGGCACCTATTTAATTTCATCAATTTTGGTGCATTATCTTGATTTTACATCACCAAAGTCCTAGTTCCCTAGGCAATTTTCTCTCTCATATCTGACTTAATTTGACTTGATGTCAATTGCAAAGACCATAAATTGCAATAATCAAACGCTAAAATAATTCCTAAGTCCTAGACTTTATTTGGCTAAATAATCTCTATGATAAGTTAATTTAATTATGAAGTCCTAAGTACTTTTAATTAAATTAAACTCCACCCCCTTTAGCTAAATACCCTTGAAAGGAATTAATAAATATTTAGTTAATTGAATGGACACCTCTTTATTTGAATTTAATAATTCAAATTACTCGAAAGGTCACCTCCCCACATGTGGCAAATTCCATTCTTTTAATTAAATAATTCATTGTCTTTTTGTCTCAATTAGGAATGAAGAGTCCACCGTTTCAAATCAAGAAACTCTTCATTCCTCTTCTGGCTTGGTCTATTTAATGAACCTCTTTTTCTCATTCAAGAGAGCAATTTTTGAGAGCATCCTTACTATAGCATTTTTTAGTCTCATATCTCATTATTTTCAAAGCTCTTTTATTGCATTATCTAGTTTAATTTCTCATATTAGTGTAATTGCATTTCACATTTAGATTAAATTTGCTTACTTGTTCTTAGTCTAATATCATCTTTATTTCAAAATCAAATAAAAATCTGCATTTCATATTTCTTTCAAGTATCTTAGATTAATTGCATCTCATTTTAGTTTAATTTCAATTAGATTGCTCATTTTCATGCTTTTGAAAATCCTCCATTGTTGAATTGGTCTCCCGGCTGTTGGCTCTTGTTTTGAGAGTATTCAAACACCCCATTCACATAGGAGGCAACAGGTCGCCTCACCATGGAATTTGGATTGAGTTCTTCATACTCTCTCCCAAATTCTATCAAGTGAATAATGACCATGTTGTGTTGTGTCTGATTTAGAGGTCACATTCAGTCACATACACAAACAACATTGCTGAGTATGAAGCTTTAACAAATGGACTTAAGATGGCCATAGAATGGAGAATCAAAAAGTTACACATCTATATATGGGGATTCACAGCTGATAATCAACTAAGTCAATGAAGAATATCAAACAAAAGATGAGAAACTAATACCTTACAAGAAAATGGTTGATTCCTTGAAATGATACTTCACATTTGTCACGTTTCAACAAATCCCTAGAGCAAAAAACAAAGCAGATGATGCTATGTCCACACTTGCTTCACTCCTTCAGTTAGAGAAACATGAGTCTAGATTTGAATGCAAAAACCTTATCTAAAATGCCTCTCATCATTCCCTTATCTCTGGTGATTTGTATAGGAGGGGTATAGATGGAACACTTCTTAGATGCTTAGAAAATGAAGAATCTAACCAAGCGTTAGTTGACATTCATGAGGGCATCTGTGGGGGACATTCCAATGGTCTTTCCATGGCCCAAAGGTTTCTTAGGGTGGGATACTATTGGTCTATGATGCAAATTTATGTAGTAGCTTTTGCAAAGTCATGTGAAAAGTGTCAAAAACATGGTAACCCGATACATGCTCTAGGAAGGGAGCTCATTCCTTCTATATCTCATTGGTCATTTCAGCGCTAGGCCTTTGATCTTGTTGGGAAGATTCATCCCAACTCATCAGGTGGACACATGTTTATTATCACTGCTACTGATTACTTCACTAAATGGGTAGAAGTTGTCCCACTTTCTGTTGCCTCGGGCAAGACAGTCTCTCTATTCATTTTGAACCATATTATCTGTCGATATGGAGTGCCTTCTGAGATTATCACTGACAATGGAGGTCAGTTCAAAAATAAGGACCTTAAACAACTCTACAAGAAATTCAAGATTAAACAACATTGGTCCTCCATTTACTTCCTACAAGGAAATGGTCAAGCAGAGACATCAAACAAAACCATTCTTAAAATCCTACATAGAATAGTTTTTAAGAATGGTAGAGATTGGAATTTACAAATAAATCTAGCTTTGTGGGCTTATAGAATGAGTATTCGTACTCCTACTAGGGCTACTCCTTTTTCCCTTACATATGGTTTTGAAGTAGTGTTACCTTTAGAGGTTGAGATTCCTTCACTTCGAGTTTCCCTCAAAGGTCTAGTTACAGATGAAGACTACTGCGCCATGCGACTTCAAGAGTTAGAACTTCTAGATGAGAAACATCAAGCATCATTTGACCATATGAGGGTTTATCAAAAGCACATGTCCAAAGCCTTCAATAAAAAGGTTCACCCTAGAGAATTCCAAGCGGGAGATCTTGTCCTACGTGAAAATCCTAAGAACCAACAACATAGAGATCAAAAGGGAAAATTGAACCTAATTGGCTTGGACCTTACATCATTACAATAGCTTTTGGGATAGGTGCTTATTTACTATCTACTGCAAAGGGAGAGTAGCTCCCTGATCCTATCAATGTCTTGCAACTAAAGAATTTCTATCCATGATGCCCATTTTGTCTGGGGGCATCCTTTGTACATACTTATTGGTCCTGAAAAAATCTCTAAAAAATGATATATTATCTAAAAATTCTAAAAAGTGAAAATGTCCTAAAAAATGATCATCTTAGTGAAAACCTAGCAATATGCGCTTTGATGTATCTCAAAAAAATTATATATTCCAAAAATACCAAAAAAAAAAAAAAAATCCAAAAAAAAAAAAAAAAGTGCCTTGGTGAAAACCTAGAAACAGGCACCTTGGTAGCAAAAATACAAAAAAATTATAAAAAGTCTTGAAAAAAAAAATTGCAATAAAATCCAAGTGGTGAAAACCTGGAAATGGGCACTACTTGAGGCCTTTGCACCCCTATTTCTTAGCACGCATCCTCAAAACTTAGCCTTTCTCCATCATGCCTTGTCCTTATTGCCTTGGTTTGGAATTGGTCTTTGTCTTTGTCTAGGGGGCATAACTATGTTAGCTTTGGTCTCTTGGATGTGTTAGTCTTTAGAACACCTCACAAATGGTGTTTTCAACACCACCCCAACTGTATTTTACAACACAACCCTTGACATTAAGTATTTTTCAACACTTCTCAGTTTGGTCTTACCTAGTTTTGTCATGTGATCTTACCTGCTTGCAAGCATTTGATCCTTATCCTTGAAACTCAGTATTAGTTAACAAACTTAAATTTTTAAACACAACACTTAATGCTTGAGCTATGTCATGATCTTTTCTTTATGTGCTGACTGTTATTGATTTTTTTTGAGTGTCCTTGTCTAAGAAGTCTCTCTGGGATGCATAGCTAGAGGACTTGGGGCATGGGGCATGTTTTTATTTTCTTTCTTCTTGTGGGTGTGGTCTTGAAGCTCTAAAGTGTCTCTTGTTGTTCCCTTGAAACACTTAGGAGATTTGAGGCATTATCCTTGACTATTTTTGTACAACCATTCTTATGGTCATCCTGACATTTATGCCTTGATGTGAGTGTGGTTTTTCTACATTAAATTGGCTAAGGTAACATCAAAGTCATCTTGACCTTTATGTCTTTGATGCTTATGTTAGAATCTTTCCATATTCCAATCCGATATCAATCGCATTCATATCTTCATAGTTGCACTTGTGACTAGTGATGATTGTGTGATTTTTCGATGCCCATTAATAATGGCCCAATGATGAAAATAAGTTCCTTAACATTCTCTAATGAATGATGAACACAAAATCCTATGTTACAGTTGCTCTATTGCAAGTACACCTTTTCATTTCATGTAGCTTGCATTGTTAGACTACATGTTAATTTTCATTTTTAGGCTACATTAGGAGTTTGAGAGGGTTTTCCTTCATCTCTCTTTTGGACTTTTAATCAATTGTGGTCACATTTTGATCTTCATTTCCTTATCTTCTTTTGTGATCTCAATCAAAATTTCCTATCTTAAACAGTTGATTGATTTTGAGGCATTCCCTTTCTTCTCTCCATTTCTTTCCACCTCTTCCAAACTTCTCTCTTCCATTCACTTTCACCCCACTTCTTTTCTTCTAATTCAACCTTGGGGCATAATATTTCATGATCTACCTTGGTTCTGTGATCCTTATATCTTTCATCTTACATCAAGAACCTTATCTTTAGTTTGATTTGATCAAATTTATCAATTCACTATTTCTCCACTATCTCATTTTGATTTTGATCACGAAGGGGCAGTACCTATCAAACTTCAATCCTTGATTCAACTTTATCAATCCTATCAATTGCTTCACTTGGGACAACCTTGCTTGAGACTTGACAATTACCTATTTACAGGGGTGTTGGCCTTGTCTTTTTCAATCAACTTATCTTTGTCCTGATGTGTTCCCGTCCATTAATCACACGTCTGGGTTGATTTGTGATCCCAAATTGATCTCACATTTCAACTTCCATTCTTTGACTACATGTGTTCCCATGAAGATCACACATTAGTGAAAGAGGGGCAAATGTATGCACCCTAAAATGGTCATGTAGACTTTGGGCCCCCATTCATCAATTTATCAATTTTTTGAATCAATGCTTTGCAATATTTTCAATTCAAATCAATTTCCTTGATCAAATCATAATTAATTCAAATATTTTAATATTTCCTAAGATTTGATCATTTTATCCTAAGTTTTATTTAATTAAGAGAACATGCTCCCTTTTAATTAAATAAAAATCTCTTTTAAATAAATAAAAACATCTTTTAATTAAATAATAAAATTACTTTATCCTAAGCCACATTTAATTAAAAGAACAAATCTCTTTTACATAAATAAAAAATCTTTTAATTAAATAATGGAAACCACTTTGCTAAAAATAATAAATAAATAACAAAATAAAAATAAAAATAAAAAGACTTTTTGTCTACACATTGAATGCACACTTTCCAAGATGACTGGAATCTCCTTTTGCCTCTTAATCTCTTCCACACATCTTTTTGCCTCTTAACCATGTCCATTGATTTCACCTCTTGAGAATCTTGAGCACATGGATCAACCAAGATTTAATCTCCACCATTGCTCATTTCTTTTTGCCTCTTAATCTTGACCGTCCAAGATTCTTTATAAGGAGCCCTCTCCTTCTCATTTATGCATGGAGATTTTAGACATCTAGATTTTATATTGTTATGCTGCAGGTTTGGAGAAGAATTTGAGCACTTGAGCTTGAACATTGCAACTTCTATTTTTTTTCTTCTTCCCTCATGCCTCCATGGAAATCCATTTAGATTAATCTTTCATTTGCATATTAGATTAGATTCATATTTCCTTTCAAAGAATAATCTTGCATAAGCATTTCCTTTCATAGATTAGTGTTAGAATAACTGAGAGGGGGGTGAATCAGTTATCCAGTGTCCCAAAACAAAATGTATAATTCAAAACTATTTCTTCAATTTCTGCTTGTCAGTAAACAATAAAACTTTCACTATCTATGCTTTTACCAATTACCAGTCTAATACTATAACAGTTTACCCATCAAATCTAACATGTAACATGTAAAGAATGATAACAAACAAATATCACAATCAACACATAACACAAGAGATTTAACATGGAAACCATGTAAAAGAAAAAACCACCTAGGACTAGCAACCCAAAATTGTTCACTCTTCTAAAGTGAGGTTGGTTAAGACCCAGCCCTGTTGGGGTTACAAACACACTATCAGGTGTGACCTTGTTAGAAGATTTTAGACTAGAAGTTATCATCCAACTAGCATTCACTATGGGGTTGATAGGATAACAATGTTCATTCTATGAATGATACATCATAAGACTTTCAGAGTCTACTCGGTTAAGAGATTTTGACTGTATACAATGGTTAAATATGTAACAATAAATGACCTTCCTTAATACAACTTCAATTGCAGATTACAGATCAATATTTAGTCCATACAAATCCTTCTGATCAATATTTCACTTTAGATTTAATACTGTATCAACTTACTATCCATCGGTAATTGCTCTTTGTAACTCGATAATTATTCTGCAGCTCGGTTCTTACTAACCAGTATGATCATAATGTATGAAGACTATGTTCACGTGATATTCCTACAGTTTCTACTTCTTCCAACATCATCTCATAAAGAAATTTTATTCTCTTATATAGACAAGTAAATCATTTTCTTCTCCACCATCAGATTTTGCTGCTTAACCACATTCATAGATTTTTTCACTTCAAACTTTCTTGGTACTTGTGTCAATAACACATTTCAATCTTCTTCATTAGATCTTTCCTAAATTTCATCAGTTGTCGATCTGTGTAACAAACATTATCTATTACCTTGATGTTATGCACTTTCCAGCTCATCAATCTTATCGGCTAAACTAATCATTTAATTCATTCTGTTCCACTCGGTTAACAAAGAAATGCATCAGTGAACACTACTCAATTAATACTATGATCGGTATACACTATACTCCATCGGTGTATACTAGAAATACTTCATTTACTGACAACACTGCTTTGTGTCTTTCAGCTCTATACTTCATTATAGATGAATGCAACATAATAAATTCAATATCATCAAGTCATAGACTCATCAAAAAGTTATTCAATGTGTTCCTTATCCTCATCTATCATGTACATCTTTCCTCATGTAGATTTATCTATTCTTCATTTCTTTCACCTTTCTTCAGATGTCTCGGTATAGTAACTTAGAAGATAAGTGCTGTCAAACTAGTTGACATCAATGACAACATAATATTGATTTAATCATATTACATATCTAGTCAACAACTCCTCAGTGATCTTTAATCATAGATTCTTCAATTAGATTTGAAATCAGTTGTAGTCCAATAATCTCTCCCTTTGGCATTGATGGCAACTCAAGTAATATGAAATGTACCATACACATACCAATCATATATTCTACAACTTGTAAAAAATTATGTAAGTCAAATAGACTTAATATGTTTAATCACTATGTTACTAAACTAGCATTAAATAATACAGCTTTACCATCCTGTAGTTGTGTTCTTTTCAGTTCTCATATTCCTGCTTTTGTTCTCTGTAACTAATCTTCAATACTCTATCTCATTCAGATTGTCTCTCCCTTAGATAATTCTCATCGGTGCTTGTTCCTTTTCATACAAACCTTGTCGGTGCTTGATCCTTTTCATATTGTTTATCTCTCCCTTTGATAGCAATGCCAAAGAAAAAAAACAAACAAATAATTCTCTCTCCCTCTATATCTATGAATACTGATATTCCAATCGGTTCAAGTTCTCAAACTTAATCACAACCTTGAAAATGATTCAAAGTGTGAACTATGCTACATCAACATGAATGATCTTCTGATAAAAATAGGCTGATGCAACATCCAGATCACCTTAGTGACCGATAGATAGGGGACGGACCCCAAGTCTAGTCCTCAAGTATTCAAATGTGTCCTTCGGTAGTGGCTTTGTAAAAATATTTGCAAGTTGTTCTTTAGATGTGACAAATTCTAACTTCACTTGCTTTTTTTGCACTCGTTCTCTTAAGTAATGATACTTAATAGATATATGCTTTGTTTTACAGTGCATCACAAGATTCTTTGAAATATTAATAGCACTAGTGTTGTCACAATATATAATCACGGGGTCAGTGATTGCCTCATTCATTTCTTCCAACACTTGTTTGATAGATGCAATGTTTGAATAGTTGGTAGCAGTAGCAACATACTCTGCTTTAGCTATAGACTGAGAAATACAAGCTTGCTTTTTACTTGTCTAGGTTACAAGTCTTTCACCAAAGAAAAATGCTCCTCCGATGGTGCTTTTTCTATCATCCACATTTCCAACCCAATCAGCATCAGTGTAAACTTTTAGTTCAAACTTCCCTTCCTTAGGATACCATAATCCATAATTCTTTGTTTTCTTTAGGTATCTTAAGATCCTTTTTATAGATAATCATGTGTGATTCTCTAGGATTAGCAAAAAATCTTGCAACAATTCCCATAGCATGTGCTATATCTGGTCTACTGTGAACTACGTACATTAATTTACCAATCATGGATTAGTAAAGTGTCTGGTTTACCTTTATAGTTTCATCCTCCTTTGTCAATTTGCATCTAGTAGTCATCAGTGTTCCCACAGGTTTAACATCTTCCATGCCAAATGTTTTCAGTACTTCCTTTATGTATTTAGATTGTGTGATGAATATCCCATCACTCTGCTAAATCACATGTAGTCCAAGAAAGGACTTAATCTATGTGAACATAGACATTTCAAATTCCTTTTGCATTTCATCAGCAAATGCCTTGCAGACAAGATCTGAGCC
This sequence comes from Chamaecyparis obtusa, assembly GCA_027943335.1. Taxonomy (NCBI): domain Eukaryota; kingdom Viridiplantae; phylum Streptophyta; class Pinopsida; order Cupressales; family Cupressaceae; genus Chamaecyparis; species Chamaecyparis obtusa. The sequence continues at coordinate 189,143 of BSBK01002433.1, forward strand.
TCCAAAGATAATGTCATCAACAAATATTTCAGAAATGATAATAGTATCATCAGTATCACCTTTCACATACAAATTGCTATTTTCACTTGTTCTAATAAATCCAATACTTAACAAGTAAGTATGCAATCTTTCATACCATGCTCTCAGTGCTTGCTTCAAACCATATAAAGCTTTATGTAATCTACATACTATATTTTTATTGTCGGGATCAACAAATCCTTCAAGTTGTTCAATGTAGACCTCTTCTTCAAGTATACCATTCAAAAATGCTGACTTCACATCCATTTGATAGACTTTGAATTTCTTATGTGTAGCATATGCAAGTAGCATTCTAACTCCTTCTAATCTAGCAATAGATGCAAATGTTTCACCATAGTCAATGCCTTCTTCCTATGCATATCCCTTGCATACCAATCTAGCTTTATTTCTTGTGACTCCACCATTTTCATTCAATTTATTCCTGTATATCCACTTAGTACCGATAACATTCTTATCTTTTGGTCGGGGTACTAAGGACCAGGTTTTGTTCTTCTCTATTTGCTCTATTTCCTCCTTCATTGCATTAACCCATTCTTCATTCTCTAATGCAAATTTCATAGTTTTAGGTTCAAATTCACAAATTAAACATGTACCTTGTCTTGTTTTGCATCGAGTTTTCATTCCAGCATTTCTGTCTCCAATGATTTGTGTTTCAAGATGATGTCTTCTAACAAAAATATCCAAGACTTGATTTCTCCTTTCTTGTTCATCTTGTTCAGGGTCATTTCCTTGCTCAGTAGCTCCATCTTGTTCCTCGATTTGTGTTTCTTGTTGTCCTACATTATTTCCCTACTGATTGGTTGTCACAACTTATGGTGTTAATAGATACTCTGGAGGTTCAATGTAAGTGAATCTACCATAGTCTTCTGGTTCCTTTGTACTTTCCTCTGTGTACTTGTCATCAAACTCATCAACATGAACATTAGTACTTTCAACTATCTTGTTTGTAGTCTTATTCAAACATTTGTATGCTTTACTTGTAGTGGAATATCCTAGAAATATTCCTTCATTTCCTTTAGAATCAAATTTTCCATTTCTCTCATCTTTCAAAATAAAGCATTTACTCCCAAAATTTTTGAAATAACTTACAGTAGGTTTGTGTCCAAACCATAGTTCATAAGGTGTTCAGTTGGAGTCCTTCAGTTGTACTCAGTTAAGAACATACACAGCTGTGCTGACAACTTCCCTCCAATATGTCTGAGAAACATTCTTTTGTAACATCAATGTCCTAGCATAGTCAATTATAGACCTATTCCTCCTTTTAGCAATGCCATTTTGCTGAGGTGTCCTCAATGCTGATACCTATCTTTTGATTCCATGCTCATTACAAAAATTAGTAAATTTATCAGAGATAAATTCACCTCCTCTATCAAATCTTAAGCATTTTATTTCATTTCTGGTTTCTTTTTATACCTTAGCTTTATACCACTTAAACATTTTGAAAACTTCATATTTCTCTTTTAGGAACATAAGAGTCATCAGTCTAGTATAGTCATCAACAAAAAGAATAAAATATCTATCACCAGAATAGCTCTGAGTTCTCATAGGACCACATAGGTCGGTATGAACTAGCTCAAGTATCTTCTTTGTTGAATAGTCTTTGCTTTTAAAATGAGATTTAGTCATCTTACCTTTCTGACATTCATGGCACATGGCATGATTAGGTTTTGTCAAGTTAGGTAATCCTCTAACTCTTTTCTCTCTACTAATCTTGATCATGTTGTCAAAATTCACATGGCATAACCTTTTGTGCCACAACCAGGCATCTTCATCCTTTACTAATAAACTTGTTTGTAGCCTTATTCAAACATTTGTATGCTTTACTTGTAGTGGAATATCCTAGAAATATTCCTTCATTTCCTTTAGAATCAAATTTTCCATTTCTCTCATCTTTCAAAATAAAGCATTTACTCCCAAAATTTTTGAAATAACTTACAGTAGGTTTGTGTCCAAACCATAGTTCATAAGGTGTTCAGTTGGAGTCCTTCAGTTGTACTCAGTTAAGAACATACACAGCTGTGCTGACAGCTTCCCTCCAATATGTCTGAGAAACATTCTTTTGTAACATCAATGTCCTAGCATAGTCAATTATAGACCTATTCCTCCTTTTAGCAATGCCATTTTGCTGAGGTGTCCTCAATGCTGATACCTATCTTTTGATTCCATGCTCATTACAAAAATTAGTAAATTTATCAGAGATAAATTCACCCCCTCTATCAAATCTTAAGCATTTTATTTCCTTTCTGGTTTCTTTTTATACCTTAGCTTTATACCACTTAAACATTTTGAAAGCTTCATATTTCTCTTTTAGGAACATAAGAGTCATCAGTCTAGTATAGTCATCAACAAAAAGAATAAAATATCTATCACCAGAATAGCTCTGAGTTCTCATAGGACCACATAGGTCGGTATGAACTAGCTCAAGTATCTTCTTTGTTGAATAGTCTTTGCTTTTAAAATGAGATTTAGTCATCTTACCTTTCTGACATTCATGGCACATGGCATGATTAGGTTTTGTCAAGTTAGGTAATCCTCTAACTCTTTTCTCTCTACTAATCTTGATCATGTTGTCAAAATTCACATGGCATAACCTTTTGTGCCACAACCAGGCATCTTCATCCTTTACTAATAAACAAGAAGATTGATCCATATCAAGATAGAATAGATTACCTCTGGATTGTGTACTAGTTCTGACAAGTCTTCCTCCATTATCATAGATTCACCTTTTTGCTCTCAAAATTCAATTGGTGCCCTGAATTGTTCAACTGAGCCACACTTAACAAATTATAATTCAATCCATCTACCCAATATGCATTTTCACATTGTAGTATGTCATTGATCATCAGTGAGCCTTTACCTCTTACCATACAAGGTGCATCATTTCCCATTCTCACAAATCCTCCATTATATTCAACAAGATGATCAAAATTCTCTACATCTCCAGTCATATGATGTGTACAGCCACTGTCTATGATCTATGTATCATTTCTTCTTACTTTAGAGATTAGTGCTATCTCTTCATGTTTCTCTTCCTCTTTTGAGTCATCTTTCATAGCAAAAAATACAACTTCTATATCATCATCACAATCAGATTCAGTTTCAATATCTTTGGCTATGTAACATACCTTTTTGCCTTTTTTGTCTCGGTTGTCTCTTTTGATGTGTCAGTAGCCTCTATTGACTCTTCTCCCATAGCTTCCTTCGGATCAGTCTTTGGATCTATCATCATCTTTCTTCTGAGGACATCTAGCAGTGATGTGACTAACTTCTTTATAGTTAAAGCATGCTAAAGGTAGCTTACCTCTATACCTTCCTTTTCCTTTGGGAAATCTTCTAGCCATAAGTGCTTCAAGCTCATCAAGTTCATCATCAGTATTGTCATCACTATTACAATTTTTACTATTCCTACTAGACTTTCCAATCTTCAAAGAAGACATGAAAGTAGATTCAACAGAAGGAACAACACTGTTATCAAAGTTTTTTAATTCAAAGGTTGTAAGTTTACCAATCAGAGTGTCAAGAGTAAGATTGGATGTAGCTCTTGTTTCATGAATTGCAGAAATATTGATTGCATAAACTGGTAGCAAAGTTCTGAGAATCTTGCTTATCACTGTTTCATCATCAATTACTCCATCAGATTCTCTAATGGCATGTACCACCTCTTTGAGTCTATTTGAATATTGGACAATGTTCTCACCTTCTTTCATTCTCATATCATCAAATCTACTTCTCAGACTTTCAGCTTGGGCTCTTTTGACATTCAGATCTCTACTGTATATTTGTGTTAACTTATCCCACATTTTTTTGGTAGTTGTGCATGTCTTGATATCTTCAAATTTAGCATCGGTACAGGCAGTAGCAAGTTCCATCATAGTAACATTGTGTTCATGTTTGTCCTTCAGTGGATCAAGAGTTAAGGGACCAGTGGGCAGTAGTATGTAGCCATTCTCCATCAGATCTAGTGTAGAGTTCCCAATTCCATATATGTGCAGCTTCATTCTACTTTGCCATACTGCAAAGTTTTCTTTGTTCAGTTTTGGTACTTCCCTCTTATACATCTTGAGACCTTTATGGTTAAGTCCTTAAAACTTTGTTTCAAGCAACCAGAGCTCTGATACCAATTGTTAGAATAGCTGATAGGGGGGGTAAATCAATTATCTAGTGTCCCAAAACAAAATGTATAATTCAAAACTATTTCTTCAATTTTTGCTCATCAGTAAACAATAAAAATTTCACTGTCTGTGCTTTTACCGATTACCAGTCTAATACTATAATAGTTTACCAATCAAATCTAACATGTAACATGTAAAGAATGATAACAAACAAATATCACAATCAACACATAACACAAGAGATTTAACGTGGAAACCCTATAAAGGGAAAAACCACCTGGGACTAGCAACCCAAAATTGTTCACTCTTCTGAAGTGAGGTCGGTTAAGACCCAACCCTATTAAAGGTTACAAACACATTGTCAGGTGTGACCTTGTTAGAAGATTTTAGACTAGAAGTTATCATCCAACCAACATTCACTATGGGGTTGACAGGATAACAATGTTCATTCTATGAATGATACATCAGAAGAATTTCAGAGTCCACTCAGTTAAGAGATTTTGACTATATACAATGGTTAAATATGTAACAGTAAATGACCTTCCTTAATACAACTTCAATTACAGATTATAGATCAATATTTAGTCCATACAAATCCTTTTGATCAATATTTCACTTCAAATTTAATACTGTATCAACTTACTATCTGTCGGTAATATCTCTCTATAGCTCGGTAATTATTTTATAGCTCAGTTCTTACTAACCAGTATGATCAGAATGCATGAAGACCATGTTCACGTGATATTCCTATAGTTTTTACTTCTTCTAGCATCATCTCATAAAGAAATTATGTTCTCTTATATAGACAAGTAAATCATTTTCTTCTCCACCATCAGATTTTGCCGCTTAACCACATTCATAGATTTTGCTGCTTCAAACTTTCTTGGTACTTGTGTCAATAACACATTTCAATCTTCTCCGTTAGATCTTTCCTAAATTTCATCAGTCGTCGATCTGTGTAACAAACATTATCTGTTACCTCGATGTTATACACTTGCCAACTCGTCAATCTTATCAGCTAAACTAATCATTTAATTCATTTTGTTCCGTTTGGTTAACAAATAAATGCATCGGTGAACACTGCTCGGGTAATACTACGATCGGTATACACTATACTCTGTCAATGTATACTAGAAATGCTTCATTTACAGACAACACTACTTTGTGTCTTTCGGCTCTATACTTCATTATAGATGAATGCAACATAATAAAGTCAATATCATCAAGTCATAGACTCATCAACTAGTTACTCAATGTGTTCCTTATCCTCATCTATCATGTACATCTTTCCTCATGTAGATTTCTTTGTTCTTCATTTCTTTCACCTTTCTTCAGATGTCTCATTATAGTAACTTACAAGATAAGTGTTGTCAAACTAGTTGACATCAATGACAACATAATATTGATTTAATCATATTACATATCTAATCAGCAACTCCTCATTGATCTTTAATCACAAATTCTTCAATCAAATTCCAAATCAGTTGTAGTCCAACAATTAGTTTTCTTTTATGCATTGTTATCATTTATAATAGCTTTCATTTTCATTTGCATGCACATTTGATGATCATAGAGACTAGAATTCTTGTTTTTCCTCTTTGAATCTCTCATTTTATGGTACTTGCATGGGCACAAACTAGGTCTAATCTAAGGGCCTCCATTATAAACCCTTACACTCCATGAATAGAGAGCTATGAGTCATCATTTGAGACCTCATTCTTGAGCAATCTTGGATTTAATGACTCATTGAAGTGTGTCAACATTTTAGCACATAGTTGTTATATCCCTTACTGAGAGATCTTATACCCCACATATACTTCAATGAAAAGTGTCTAGGATCCTCACTTTCCCTCTTGTAGGACAAACTGTTAATCATAAATTATTTGTAGAGTTTCCACCTCACTTAGAGGAAAATAATGCTTATCGCTTCAAGTTATAATTTCTAGTAGAGTCTCAATTACACCACCAAAGATTTTGGAAAACCTATTAACATCCCTAGTATATTCGCCAATCTATTGGTTCCCAAATCAATATATTGGAAATCCTATGAGCTTGCTTACTCAATTCTAGGATTTTCCAACTGACTTGGCCAACAAATGGGAGTGATCAACTATGATCTTCCTCCCTTGCACTTTAGGCTCTGCAGAACCAAGGTAGGTAGGCCTATACCTTAACAAACTTCTTGGTTCAAAGATTTTTATAGTAGGTAGAAATGCATATAAAACTTACATGATCTTTCAGGATGGCAAGTAAATTATTGAGATAGATCAGATTGTGAATATCACAATCATTTGATAATTGAAGGCTGTGTAAATTCTTTAATAAAATTTATTTTGAAAGAATTCTTTTAAAATATTGCTTATGCAAAGGAGTTTTATGAATTGTAAAATATAAATGTATTTATTTACTGGAAGTGCCTCAAAGATGCTTGATTAAATCACTTTAAGTCAATATTAGACCAATGCCTATATCTTCTACAAAGCATCATCAATTTAATTTAAAATGATCATATATATAACCCTATGAGACGGTTTTAACAACTTACTTTTTGAGTAAGACCATCACCCCAAAGGCATCTCTATGTATAATAGTTAGGATATGTTGTTACAGTTAGTCTTATAGATTTTAACTTCTTGTTGAGAGACCAACAATATAGAATGAAGCCTTGACAACCAATCTTCAAACTGATAATCAAACTGAAATTTATTCTAATAATTATATCATAAGATAGCACATTGGATCATCTAAACAAAATATATTATCACACAGAACTGATCTATATAAATGAAGACAAATACGATCAGAAATAACATAGAAACTAGAATTATATTGAAATAAACATGATCAAATCCAACTGAATATAAACATTGTGATTGTCTTTTCCATTCATGCATCTTCAAGAGACAAGACCAAATGGCATTGTGAATAAACTATAAAAATATAAATAATTATCCCTTAATCTAGAAAAAGACCCCCTCTATATAGATTAGGGTTCGGTTTTACATGAAGGGGCATACCCTTTCACCAAGAGACATAACTAATCCTAACTAACTACTTGACAATTTGACAAAAAAAGACTCATAGACACAACTATTCAAAACCATGCAAAAACAAGGTCTAATTCCCTAGAAACTCACCACATTTCTTGATATGCTCTAGGTATCTCTCAGACGCATAATTTCTTGCATTATGGATGATGTCCCTGGCTATGATTTCCAGCATGATGAACCATTCCATTTATGTAGGCTCTTTCAACTCTATCCTATCAATCTAAGTAGCATCAAGGGTAGTAGTGAGAAGACTCTGGCATTCTCCTATCCACTTGTCTTTGTCCTTAAGATCCCCTTTTTGATCCACAAATGTTGGCAGTCCCTACTTGATTATATCTCAGAACTCTTCATGCTCTTATTCTAATTTTTCATCAAATTTATCATGTTTTTCCATTACTTTATTGATCTCTTGAATTTATTTTGCATCTTCTCCCTCCAAGTTCTTCTCATGCAAATTCACACCCATTCTTTTTTTATCTTGTTATGGGCCACAACATTATCCATATTTTTTCTATATGTCTCCCAAAGGATTTCCAAATTAATTTTCATCTTCTCAAACCTTTTGCTCAATAGAAAGGCAACAATATCATTCCTCACACTTTGCATCTACTTAACCAATTTTTGGTTTTCCTTTCAAACTTCATCATATTTTTTCTTCCATTTTGAATTATCTAGTGTGGGAAACAGAGCCATAGGATGCCACTTCCCTTAAGGATTTCTTCATACATGGATTTTTATTAATCCCTTTCCCTCACTACTCTAATCATTTGTGCTTTTTTGAATTTGGATACATCCACACCTATATCAACAGAGACTATATGATTTATTTCTTCCACTTTCAACTTCATCATGTGCCTAAAAGTGTTGTCCACATGGATAATCTTAGGCCTCTTGTTGGGGGGGGGGGGGGAGGTATAGGGCCCACAACAATAATGCCTCTTCATCTTGATCAAACCTTGATCCACTGAAAACATCATTAACAACTTCAATGTCCATCTTGAAATCCTTATTTTTAAAATTAAGTAAACTATTAAAAATAAATGAGGCACTAAGATCCTAGCCAAGAAACAAAATTACACCTGCCTCTATCAACAATTATCTACCCTTCTATGGAGTCATGGTGGAAACCTCAACCTCTATATCATCCTTGAGTTTTTTCAATAATTCTACCACATTATCCAAGGTTATGTTAGGGATAGATTCCATAATTTTCTTTCCTTTGAAATTATATAGAAAAGACTTAAACTCCTTGGACCCTACAAAAACATCATCTGAAACAAAAGAAGAATATTGATCCAATCTAGTATCTTTGTGAACTTCGATTTTGGTCATAATTTTCTCATCTTTACCTGACTCTTCTTCAACATCCTTTGCTTGTTGTCTAGAAATTGCCTCTCTTTCATCTGGTTCATTTTTTGTTATTTCCTCCTTTGACTCCATTTGTTTGAATTGTTGCACCTTTTCATCAAACTCCCTATTATATTTTTCAATAACTTGGGCCTCATCATCCTTGAGATTCTTGAATATATCTTCTATTTCTACTGCTTCATGTAAGTAATCTCCTAAGCTTTTCTTTTTCTTAAAAGAATAGATATAACCTTTAGGATCATATTTTTTCCTTGGGAAATGTTCAAATAGGTTGAACTCCTCCATCAATTTCTTCTCAATTACCTCATATGCTTTGGTCAAAACAATGGTGAAATTACCAAAGCTTAGAGTTCTTGGAAAGAAGGTCTTCTTGTGTAAATTCCCAAAGTGCTTAGCATTTTAGATACTTAACTACCTCACAATCTCCAAATATGCTATCCTATCTAAAACAACCTTTGATAACACATATGGGGTTCCTTCAAACCCATAAATCCTAAAACATGTGAAATCCTGGTACACATACCAATCTTCCCAATTATGGCTCACAATTTTTCCTTTTTCAAAATCCTTTGGCCTCAAGAAAACTTTAATTTCATTAGAAACAGATCTATCACAAGGAAACCAATGCATCTGATACATTGGCTTCACAATCCATTCTTTGAACTTAATGTAATTTGACCTCATGTACCTAGAATCCCACACAAAAGTCCACAATTGTACTAATTGTTCTTCCGCTTATCTTCTCCTAACATTTAATCTCAATTCATTTGGCCACATTCCATTTTTGTGTCCATAAAAAAACACTAAATGCATCAAAAAAGAGTAATGTTTGAATTTAAGGCATTCATTATTTCTAAGATTCAGAAAACCTTCATGGAGTTTCTCCATGAGCTAAGATGCATAGTTAAAAGGTCTAGGCTCATACATTTGAATGTCTAAGGATAGAACCCTAGGCACAATAATCATAAGATTAGGAACTTTTAACCCTCCCAATTGTTCACAAGACATATATGTATACTTCAAGTAATTCCTAAACATATTTAAATTAAAGGGTGGCCAATCCTATTCTCTAAGATTTCCTAGTATGTTCTTATGAACTGCTAACTTCCAACTAGTGTATGTAGTGTCCATCCTATAATACCCATTCTCCAATTCCATAAAAGATAAGGGATTATTACAACTGGGATCTAGGTTAAATATATCATTCAAAGTATCCATAGAAAATCTAATAAAAATATTTATTCTTGGATCTTTAATGCATCTTTTAGCTAGATCATAATTTCTCACCAGAATCTCCAAGACTTTCAAATTCACAAAGACATTTTAGCGAATTAACTTACCCAAAAATTTTATCCATGGATTACATAACGACACCTCCTCATTTATTATTAAGTGATGAAAAAGGAAAATTTTGTAACCTCTTACCCTAGTCCATAAATCTCTAACATCCTTTTATTTATTTTCCAACTGATCTCTTCCTGAAAAATGTTATTTAGACCATCTAGACTTAGGGCTTGGAGCTTACTTTTGATCAATCATATCTTGGTTCATATTTCTAACTCGACTAGTTTCCTCTATTTTCAACTTCTTTTCCTTAGACTCCATACTTTTTTCTAGCCTTTTCTTTCCTGAGGAGCTGGACACTTCTATTTTTTCAACTATGATCTCTTCCCTGTTTCTTGCTGGCTAAATTTGGTTTTGCAAAATTCTGTGTTGAATAGTCTCAATTATATGATGAATGCATTTAATTGACAATTCAAAATGATATACACTTCATAAATTTTCCTCATGTGAATCCCTAGATCTACCCAATGCCACCATTTAATAGAAATCCTTCACTTTAGTTTTAAATTTTGAACTGATATGATAATGGTTTTTCATCAGTGTAGGTTTCCCCTATAGTTTTATTATTGTAGGATATCCTAACGATGTCATCGGGGATAAGAAAAACCAATTTATACCTTCTTCAATGCTTTTAGATACTCCGATGGGATCCATCGGTATTGGTTTTGCTAATATCCCTTTCTCTTCCTCTGAAAACTTAATGTTCCTCTCCAATTGGCATAGGTCTTACCGATGTGTTCATCGGGCATTAGGGAAACCCAAAATGACATATCCCAATCACCATCACTATGCTGATGTCCTTTAATTCTATAACACCTATTGATAAACCACTTTTATATTCATTAGGATATGTCTTACCACTAACCTTATCGGCTATCAACAAGACAAGATTTCCATTATGTCACTAGTGTTTACTTCACCAATGAGATTCATTGGTGTATGTTTATAAATTTTCTTTTCTTTATTTCCACTTGTCGATGTAACTCATACCGATGTGTCTATTACTTATCACCTTATCTCTGATCGATATATGTCATCCTAATCATATGCTACTATTTTGTTTAAGTATTATCATTGAGTTGAATTTTTTTGATGGTGCCAATTTCAATTGGTATAGCTTCTTTCCTTTTCTTATACATACAAATGTTTATGATTGGCTTGGTGGGTTTAGACAGTTCAAATAGGACTTTCTTTACATGTATGAGATCACTTGTCCTTTTCTATTCACCCTCTGAGTTTTTACATTTTCAATTACTCTCAGAAATATCTGACAACTTTCTCTACTGCAACCTCCAACTTGAAAAGACATTTGACCATCATGCCTCACTTCATTGCTATCCATGAGCTTCCCACCCGATGGTTGGTTTTCAAGAGTCAAGCGCATATGAATTGTTCAATTGATAACTATTTCCTTTTATTCAATCCTGCACATGGACAATTCATCTCAATAACTATTGTCATGATTTAACTAAAACGTAGTCATAAAATGCTTATTATGATTTATAAATTAGGGAAATCTTTACTAACAAAGAGATACCAAAAATGCTAGATGGGATGCAAAATCAAATTGAAAATGAGTGCTAACACAATGAATGAAATAAATAATGCCAAAATCAATACCCTTTTAGAAATCAAATCCAACCCTTTCTACCACCCATTCAAAAATGTGGTCTAACCCTAGTAACATGTTCATGAATGCCCTCAAAACCCACTTAATTGCCTCTGCTTCTTCTACAATCTCTAGTTCCCATCCCAAAACAATACTAATGATGTCCATGTTGATATAGTATTGATGGTTTGTAGTGACAAATTATTTCCCCAATAGCTTTAAAAATGCCTTCAACACCTTCTTGTCCTTGCATTTATACATTCTCTTAAATCTCTACAACTTGAAATCCCCCCCAAAAGCTTGCTGCTAGCGTGTTGTAAGAAGGGTATCATTATTAGCCTCCATTATCACTGCATCACTAGGGCTGAGACACATATAAGAAATTTGTTGTTTCAAAGTAAAATTTTCCATCTTTTGAAGCCATCAACACACCTTCCCTTCCTTTGCATGCTTCAAAATATTTTTTCATCTTTACCGATCTCACATCTTCATTAATGCATCTATGTTGGTGCTAGTATAATCATTACACATTTAAAGATTAAGATTTTGAAAATCTTGTTTATGTACTCCCATTGCAAACATCACAACCCATCTTGATAAAACATTTTGCACCTTGTTATATTGTCTTCAAATATGGGAGATTTTGAAAATTTCAAAATGTGATCATTCTTCTAAAATTACATTAATAAAATTCTATAGATGGCATGCTTGAAAGGTTCCTGCAATAATTGCATTTTCCACGACAAGTGAATCACCCTCTAAATGCATATTTGTTATTTTTTATAGATTGCAAAAATCAGGTATAGCACCCACTATAAATTGCAGTGCACCAAATAATTTTTTAAACATGACTGGTGATACTGGCATGAGACATCCTCTAATACTACATGAGCTGGAGGGAGACAAAACCTCATGACTTCATGCTTCATAAAAGGAAGCTCTCACCAATCAAGTCAGGTCCCCAGCCCCTCTAAATGTAGATTTCTAACTCCTAACCTTCTTCCCATTTTAATAGCCTGTAGTACTTCTAATGATTCAACTACATTACTTGTCCCATTGTGAATTTTATTTGCTTCAAAACTTAGAATATTTTCTTTACAATATCTAGCAACACATCAAATCCCCAATGGTCCTGGGTTACCTTTTGTGGCCCCATAAAAATTAATCTTAACCCAACCTTCCTCCAGTTTACACAATTTGATAACATCTCTCTTACTAAAGACTGGATGCACCCAAATCTACCCATTAACATGCCTAATCTTAATCCCTGTCCATTGCATTTGAATTTATTTATCCTAATCACTATATGACACTGTTGGTTTAAAGCATTTTGAGGTCATAGATCCCACTACTTCTTCTATTAAATTATTAATCCTTAGATACAACCTTTCAACTAATTCCCCTTTCTCCTAAAATATTTTCCTATTCTTCTCCTTCCAAATTTTTGAGATAATTAAAGGACACAACTTCCAAATACATGATAAAGTTGATTTTTTATTCATCTGTGGCCAGCTCCTAAAACAATTTTACAATGTATTAGGTAGCGAGCCTTGCTATCTTAACTTCCCAATCACCACACACCAATAATCGGATTCTACATTGTAATTAAGAAGTAAATGATCATCAAAATCCTCATTTTTCTCACACATTACACACTATGAAGGCCCTAACAACCCTATCCTTTTTCTTCTTTCACCTGTTAAGAATATTTCTCTAAAAGACACCTAAGAGAAATTTCCCACCTTCAGTAGACACTCCTTACTCCAGAATAAATGAACATGCCACCCGTGCTCATTTCTTCTTGGCTCTAATATCCACTATCCTACTTTAACTGAATATTTACCATTTCAAGCCCACACAACTGTATCAACTTTATTTGAGATCAAAATCTATCTGCTATAAAAAATTCCATTCATTAACATTTTCTATTTCAGTAATGGGCCTACATTTCTCACATATTTCCAAACCCAAACCACTCCATCCTCATTCTTTTCACAATCTAGGTAGTCCCTGATTCTACTTCCCCAACATTGTGTTAATAGTAGCTTAAGATGAAAATGTTGATCATTACCTGCCAATATAGGAAGACCATCCCATGAGTCTTCCTAGAATTTTTTCATTCTCCTATCACCCACCTACCAAGTAACATGGTCCTTTATCATAGATCTACAATCAATAATGAAATTCTAAATGGAAGAGCCTCTAGGGGGTCACGAATCATAAAAATTCTATGACTCTCCTTTGAGCCCAAATATTTTTCTGTAAGGATTTTAACCTACAAGTGGTTTTGGTTTTCATAAATGCACCAAAATAGCTTCGCACCTATTTCTATATTCATAATTTTCCAATCACGTAGTCCTATACCTCTTCACGATTTGGTCTGCATATTTTTCCCCAAGCTAACAATGATATTTTGTCTTTCTCCCTCACACCATTCCAAAAAGACTTCCTCATTTTCTACCCAACAATTACATTAATTAATTTTTTTGGGATCCACATACACATCATGGAAAAATTAGGAATAGAAAAGGTGGCTGATTTAAACTTTAGTATCCTCCCTGGCAAAGAGAGCCATTTACTTTTCCAGCCCTCCATCCTCTTTAAGAAGCAGTCAACTAATTTTTTCCAAATTTATGCCTTACTCACTCCAACAAAAAGAGGTGTCCCCAAATATCTACCTGGAAGCCTTCCCAATTTCATATCCAATATTCTACAAATCTCCCTTTTCATTATTAAAGGAGTATTGAAAAAATATATCTCAAATTTCCTCCAATTAAAAAATTTCCTTGACAATCTACTATAGTGATCAATAACTTTCTTCATGATTCAAGCCTCTCTTAGGGATGCCTCACCCATCATAAAAGTGTTATTTGCAAATTGTAAATGGGATTAATACCTTTGGCCACCTTAATACCTTTTCATCCCCTTGTCCTTCAATATTTAGAAATGAGTCTTCCCATAGCTTCTGCCATAATGATAAACAAAATTGGAGATATTGGATCTCCTTGCCTAATACCCTTTTCTCTAGAAAAGAAACCTTGAGGGCTACCATTTACAAGCACAAAATATCTAGGTGTTTCAATAGAGCTTGCTACCCAAGTAACCCAATTCTCTGCAAAGCCTAAACTCTGAAGCATTTGTAGAAGAAAATCCCTATTCACTTCATCATATTCTTTTTGAATATCAAGTTTCACCATCATTCTTTGAGTTTTAACAATTCTAACCGAATGAATAGTTTTATAGGCAATAATGATGCCCTCAAAAATTGACCTATTTGGACAAAAAACAATTTGTTCCTTAGAAATAATAGAATTTTAAAAAAATTTCAACCTATTTTCCATCACCTTAGAAACAATTTTGTAAATAATATTGCATAAAGAAATAGGCCACAAATCAATAAAGGAGTTTACCTCATTTTTATTTGGGACTAAGGCTATAAAGTTTTATTATGATCCTTCAATACAAAAAAGGCTTGCCTTGACTCCTCAACTACTTCCCATAAATATTTTACAAAATTATTCCATAGCTATTGAGAAAAACCTACAGAGAAACTATCTAAACCTAGGGCTTTATCCTCCCCAAGAGAGAAGAGAGCCATTTTGATCTCCTCCATCGAAGTTGGTTGCATAGAAAACTAATTTTACTCCTTAGAAATGAATTTGGGAATGATATTCCATAAATAATCATCACCATCTCTTAGCTGCAACACATTGCCATTTCTAGTAAAAAAATCAACCACTTCCTTATTTATAGCCTCTTGATCCTTTAAAATGCCACCACCATGATCTTTAATAGAGAAAATCTTGTTAAAACTCCTCCTTGCTTTAGTCAAATTGTGGAAGAACTTTGTATTGCAAACACCCTCTATTAAACACATTTCTCTAGACTTTTGAGGCCAAAATATTTCATCCTTCCTCAAGATATCTGCAAATTATTTATTCAATCCCTTTTCCTTCTCAAAGTCCATCCCATTCATGCCATGTTCGATTACCTTTGAGTACAAGTTACTTAATGCCTCTTCCACCCTTTTTTTTATAGAAAAAATACTTTTATGCTTCTCTCTATTCCATCACTTAAGGCATTCCTTTACAATTTGAAGTTTTTTTAAAGAAAATGAAAGTCTTATTGTCCCTTTTAATTGGAACCACAACTCACCATTCTTTTACCAAATCCTTGAATTCATCTGATGTGAGCCACATCTTTTCAAACTTAAATGGACATCTGATAGGAGTTGTATCTTTCTAAAAGATCAAGCTGATTGGGTGGTGGTCTGATCTTGTCACCGGAAGAATTTATGCTTCATGCACCCAATCTAAACCCCCCAAGTTTCCTTCCAATAAAAACTTATCCAATTTCTTAGCAATGTTAAGATAATCACTACTCCTGTTAGTCCAGGTGAAGTGGACCCTCTCTTGAAAGAGATTTCCTTTAAGCCATTTTCTATCACAAAGTCACGTAAATGTTTTTGCATTATGTTCTCCCATCCTAGTCCACCTTTTGTATCTCCAAGATGTATGATTTCTTTAAAATCCCTGCCCATAATGCATAGAGATTCATTATCTCAAAAAGGAAATCCTTAAGATCTATCCACAACGCTCTTTTACCATCAACACTATTAGGTCCATACACATTCACTACTACAAAGGAGGTATTAAGAATTTTAGAGAAGACTTTACATCCTTGCCAATTGTTTCCACTCTACACTAGCTTCAAATACACTTTAAATTCATACCAAAACACTCCTAAACCACTCGAAGCCCCTACTACTTCAACAAAGACGCATCTCCACCAACTAACACACTTTGAGAAAACCTGACATTCATCATTTTAAAGATTTATTTCTTGCAACAACAACACATCCAGTCTTGTTTGATCAATTAATATCTTGATCAAACATCTTTTTTCATGGGTATTACAACCCATGACATTCCAAAAAAGTATTTTCATCCCTCCCAGGAAAAGGCATAGCCTTTTCTCCAATCATAATTTACTCTGATCTGTTGCACATCTAGCCATTTCAAGTAGCTCTATTTCTATTCTGGCTCTCCTCCTTTTCTTCTCTCCCACTTTAACCTTCTTCAAGGGATTAGTAGATTCTCCTAGACTTATTTTCTCCTTAATCCTTATGGAGGCTTCCATCCCCAGAGCATCTAAATGTGTATCCTCCTCTTTAAAGTTTGAGTAGCTATCCTTATCACTAAACTATATATCACCTATTTCTACTTCATCAAAGGATTTTTCTAGCTTTCTAATGGGTGAAATATGGATGTCCTTGAAAATATCCCTCACAAAACCATCCATATTTTCCTGTACCATTAGATCCATTCCCAATGGGAGTACCCACTCCAACACCTTCTAATTTGGAATGGGAGGAAATGAAGAATGCCCTCAAAGATCTCCGTGCTAGGACTAAAAGTAAAACCTTCAAGTTTGAGGAATTTTGTCCCTATCCTTTTGATATATCTATTATAATGGTTCCATTCCCCAAGCATTTTAAGACACCTAAATTTGACAAGTACAAGGGGAAGGGAGATCCAGTTAGCCATGTCAAGGAATTGTACAATAAAATTTCCTCATGTGCTTCTTTCTAAAAAGCCTAGTGGGAATCGATATTGAATGGTTCTATAGGATACCATATGGATATGTGTCAATCTTTGCAAAATTGTTTGAGAAGTTCATAGCACAATATGCACACAACATCAAAAAATGAGCTATCCCTTTTGGACCTATGCAATTCAAAACAAAAGGGAGGTGAGAGCCTGACCGACTATCTGCAAATATGGTAGAACCTTACCATGAGGTTTTCATACCAACAGCTAGAGAAATATCACACCAAAATCTTCATTGACAATCTGCACCCAAAGTATCCCACTTCATGCATATGAATTGCATATAGACCTATCAATATATTAAAGGAAAATGGATGGATATCAAAAAAGGCATCTTGGATGATGGTACCATTAGGCATTACAAGGAAAATCAACAAGACTAACCCAACAATGATCGATTGGGATACTGGAATAAGAACAAAAATATGGTGACAATCGAGGCCATTGACACCAAACATGTTTAGGTTGTCATTGCTGGTCCTAATCCACCTACACCTAAATGTCAGCAACAAGCACCTACCTACCAACAACCCCGACCGCCTTGTCAAACACAAGCCAATACAGCCAATGCTATATCAGTCACTCAAGGTTAGAATAAGCTATGTGTCTAAAATAATCAGAAATGCACATTCACCCCCCTTGGTGAACCTTAGGATGTGATCTTCCATCAAATGCACAATGCCAACTTAATCATTTACCCCCAAACCCAACCATTTGATAAATCAACCCCCGAGCCAACATGGTACAAGTAAAATGAGTATTGTGATTATCAGTATGTTAAGGGACACACTATCATGAAATGCATGAAGGTCAAACATTATGTCCAAGATCTCATCGATAAAAAGGAGATCACAGTCGATGCGCCTACCCAAGCATCACCCAACACCAAGCTCCAGATATACCAAAATGTGTTTCCTCAACATAATGTTAGCAAGAATGCAGCCAATGCTAACCCGCCACCTGAGAACCAAGGAAAAGGTAAATAAGGTGACCATGCTGATGGAAAAGACTATACTACTACCTATATTAATTATGAAAAGTTTGTTGGCTTCATCTCCCTGGTCAAACCTAGTATTAATGTCATACACGTCAAAGGTGCCAACAGTCAATGTGCAGTCACCACACATAGAGGCATGATATCTATTATCAGTTTTGATCCAATGCACACTCTTAATGCATAATATAACCTCCTAGAACACCTTGCGAATAGCCTTGCCCAAATCTCTATTCTTGACCTTCTCTGCACCTCACCAATTCATCAAGAGATCCTTAACAAATCCCTCCAAGAGGCATGTGTCCCTATAGACATTAACACCATCCAATTTGAGAACCTCATGGGACATCTATCCACATATTTCACCCTCTCCTTAAAACCATCCGACATGCCATCCATTGAACCTGATTATAATCTCTCACTCTACATCACGGTTATGGTGAATGACTTTTCTATCAAATGGGTCATGATAGATAATATTTCAACTCTTAACTTGTGAACAATGAAATTCATCCAATAAGTGGGATACATAGAGGTTGATATATCACATGAGGTTATCACCATTTAGGCCTCTGATAACTTGGAGCATACCTCAGAAGGTACCATTTTTTTTCCTATCAAGTTGGACCTAGTAATTCTAGAAACTATCTTCCATGTTGTTAATCTTGATCTTACCTACAACATCCTCCTCGGTTGATCATGGATTCATTCCATAAAATATGTCCCATCCACCTACCATTAGTGCATTAAATTTCCACATCAAGGAATTGAAGTCACCATCCACACTGATCCCCAACCCTTTGCATACTGTCATACATTGGAAGCATCATTTCCCCACTACACCCACTATCCTAGAATTGATATTGGCACTTCCATCACCATTTCATCCTAATCCCACTGTGATACTAGCCTCCACTCTTTCCACTTTCAAGATCAATAATAGAGGTTGTGATGAATATAGTTTGATTGATGTCTTTGTAGTAGGAGCCCTACCACTTGATCGGCATACCCAAGAGAGTCCATGCCACTAAAGCATACCCCCTCAAGAAGAGTCTGAAGTAAAGAAAATGGGGCCCATAAATATTCATTTCACATGTTATTTTGAACAATCAAGAGATGGACCCTGATATCAACAGATGGTTGTACAAGGGTCCCCCACCTCTTAACATTGAGATCCTTGGGTACTATAAAAATAAATACCCTACATCACACAAATGAGCTACAAAAAAATGGAACTATCAAGGTGGCAGTCTAGGACCTGAAGAAGGTAGTGCAAAAGACCCACTGGAAGCCTCACAAAATCCCAAACATCGAGGCCTTGGATTCAACATCAATTTTCCTAATGTTACCCTCTTGAATATTCAAGATGAAATCATGGAAATTGAAGACATCCTTGAAGAGGAAGAGAAGAAATATTACGATGATATATTCGACGATGAAATCTTCTTGGACAACTCTATCCTCTGCCAACCCACCATCAACCTTATTAACCTCCCCCTCATCCATCCCAAACTCATAGATTGGGACCAACTAAGTGTTGCACACATTGATGAGTTTTGAAGTGAAGAAGTGCTCCTAAGATCCATGGGAGCATTAGAGCAACAAAAAAACTAGGGGCACAAGTCAGTATATGTCTACAAGATGGATCCCCAGGGATACTTCAAGGAAGATGAAGTCTTTAGCTACAAAATCAAACACAACCCCTCATCCTGATGGAAACTTGAAACATGTCCATTTCATTCTAGCCCTAACCTATGGATTTTGATTGTGCACACCACCCCCCAACCTATCCAAATTTGCCTCCCATAGTGAGGGTGCAGTCAAGCCATGATATGCTACATGTGCCATCTCTGCTACCTCCATGTTCATTTGATTGCATTATCATCCTTATTTTAGCTCACATTTAATTACATTATTATCCACATTGTAGCTTGCATTTAATTATGTTACCATTCATAGTTTACATTGCATTTAATTATGTTACCATTCACAGTTCACATTACATTTAGTTGTGGTATCATTAACATCTTACATTGCATTTAATTGCGGTATCATTCACATTTTAAAATTTCATTTAGTTGCATTATCATCCACATTTTAAAAATACATTTAGTTGCATTATCCCTCACATTTACATTATATTTAGCTGCATTTATTACCCATCATTTAATTGCATCTATTATTTACTTGCATTCCATCTCATGTTCAGTCATGTTTAAATTGCATTTAGTTGCATTAACATTTAAATCTCAATTTCATTTAGTTGCATTAACATTTAAATCTCAATTGCATTTGGTTGCATTAGCATTTAAATTTCACTTTCATTTAGTAACATTATCATTAATAATTTAAGTTACATTTAGTTGCATTATCCATTCCATTTTCAAAGGTTAAATGATTTAAAATTGCATTCATTTTAATCTTGCATTGTTAAATTAGTTAGATTCATTTTAATCCTGCATTAATCATTTAGATTCATTTTAATCTTGCATTAATCATTTAGATTCATTTTAATCTTGCATTAATCATTTAGATTCATCTTAATTTTACATTGTTAAATTATTTAGATTCATTTTAATATTGCAATGTTAAAATCAGTCAGGTTCATTTTATCTTGCATTGTTGCATCATTTTAGTTGCATTCATTTTTATCCAAAAACATTTAAATTGCATTCATTAATTTGCATTGATAAAACCATATCCACCCTGTATCCACAATACCATATAATAAAACCAAATCAAATATCATAAAACCATATCCACCTACATCCACAAATTATTAGTAGTTGCATCCTACATAAAACACTAATCACACACATCACATCCTACATCACAAACATGTCAGCCACATCTCATAATCATAATCATCACATCCTGCATCATAAACATGTTAGCCACATCTCATAATCATAATCATCACATCCTACATCACATGTTAGTATAGCATAAACCATACATTTGCATCAAGAAAAATGGACCCATAACATAACACATCCCCCAAACTCAACATCATATCTATATGTCGCAAAAAAAAATGAATGTCCCCATCACCCATAATAAATGACAAATCAAAAAATGTTTGAATGTCCCATGAGTTTCCACAAAAAATGAATCAATACATAATATTTGGGACAATGCCCTCAAAAATGATATACATATACATAAAAAATGTTGCAACATATCACTACCTATTTGTCTCTCCTGGGGAGGCTACATATCAATATCCAAAGGAGGTGTGACCTATGGTTGAGCCTATGCCTGGAGCATCTCCACTCTACTAAGAAATAATACACCTTGTACCTGTAAAGGTCCATATGTTGGTCCTATCACCTCCTAACCTCCATCATCAACCTCCATCCCTACCCCGATCCCTCTGCCTCTTCCATTTGCACTAAACCACCGGATGACTGCTACTAGCTCTTTATGTGACCTACCCAGTGGCTCTCCTAACTTTTCCTCTATGACATACCAACCCTAAAGCTTCTTCCCCATGTCCTACTACTCCTAGCCCCCACTCTGATACCTATGCCTATGGCCCCCAATTGATTGGCCAACCTAAAATTCTCTCTCCTCTCTGGTGGTATGAAAACATGATACAACTATCTATACCAACCCACCTACTCTCAAAGGTCTTCCATATCTATCTATAATCTCACCACCTCCTTAGATCCCCTTGCCACACTCCGTCTCCCTCTTGCCTACACTCCAACTAACTATCACAATGCTATATTCCTCTCCCCTACAACCTATCTCTCTCAAACTATATCCCATCTCTCTCTCCTTACAGCTTGTTCCTCTCTAGCTACAACCCATCCCTCTCCCTCTACAACCTTTTTCTCTCATGAATCATCTCCAAACCATCCTACAATGACTATGCCAATTGAGAAATGAGAGCATCTCTCTCTCTAAGTATCTTGTAGTATCTGGCTCATCCTTTCATATGTGGCCTACAAGGATGAAAACTAGGATGTGAGATCTCCTCCTCCCCCACCTTTAGATGATCCAACCCCTAGAGCCCTTGATGGTATTGATGTTAGTAGTAGGCTTAGTGGTACCTATGTGCCATCTCCTCCTCCCTTGCCTCTACCTCCTCCATCTCTTTCTCCTCCTCCTCCCTTGCCTCTACCTCCACCTCCTCCATCTCCTCCTCCTCCCCTATCCACATCCATGTCATCCCATCCTTTGTCCTCTCCTCCATCCCTCTTGCCTACCCTCCTCAAGGCTGACCTCCCTCCTCTCCTACCTCTAGGTGCTACTATGGCTATTCGACCCCTCCCCCTAGCCTCTTGTGTTGATGCTTCCCTCACCCTCTCTTTCTGCAATAATAAATGCTCCCTACCCACTACCCATAGCCTCTGGAACCAAGCATGATACTCCACCATACTCCCCCATTTGCTGGCTGCCTGCCCAATCCCAGTAGATGGCTTGTATGGCCTACAACACCTCCACCAAACCCTCTCTATCTATCGAGGCCCCAAACTCTAACTGCCTCTCCTAAGTAGTCTGCTAATACCAATACTTGATATCTGGTAGGCCCTATGTGTACCCAAACTATCTAACCACCCATTTTGGCCTGTACTTCTATAATATATAGTCCCAACATCCTGTCAGATATGTGGGTGTCATGAAATATGGTAGATGTAGTTGATCCTCTAGCTAGGCTACCAGCCCCATATACAGCCTCCAAGTAATCCCATCTTAGATGTCATCAAGAGTCTCTCTCAAATAGTCTATGTCATCAATATCATGGTATGTCAATGGCTCCCCCCAGCTATAAACCCCAGCTGTAAACTATAGGTTGATCTATCTATCATTCCCTCTATCCAATTAGCATCAACACAATAATGTGCTCCCATTCCCAAACCTGTAGCAAGGAGGTGAAGCCTATGCTCCCCCATGTGTCTCTCCCCTATGGTACATGGACCTGGTGAAGATCTTGGTATAGCTCAGCTAACATGAGAATCCCCCATGCCACAAGTACTTTGACATCCACAATCCACACAATCACTGGGATGAGTGCTAGTGTCACACTTGTCCCTCCCTATCAAGGGCAATGTACCACAAAACAAGCCCACATTCATATAGATAAACTCAATGTGCTAGAGGCACCATTGCTAGATGTATTGCTAGAGATAATTTTCCATGCTAAAGTATCAACACCACTCTCAACCCCACCAATGCTATCACCACCTGCTATTAGGTGGTATCACCTACGATCACCTTTGTGCCTCAAATGGGGAAGTGGAAAATCTTGTATATATCCTCAAGTGTAACTATCATCTCCCCTATCAGGAGATGAAAGGTGACCATCTCTGAATGTCACTGCTCATAGAGTGCAGTCACCATCACCATGTATGTCCATCTATGGGGCATCTGAGCCAAGTATCCAAGCCCATTCATGTCTACCTATGCCTAGTCTGCAAGAGTAAACTACTCTACCACCTCTAGCACTGTGACATGCCTCTCCTGACTAGTTAGTCTATCCATGGACCACTGCAACCAATCCAAGTTAGCTACATCAATTTTCTTTCCTACCAAACTCTAGCGATTCTAGCCCCACTATTCTACCCTGGCCATGTCCCCTCCCAATTTTTTTCTACATCCTCCACTCACAATCTTGTAGGTTTTCCTTGCGATCCTACAAATAACCTAGTTCTCATGATCCTATAGGTGCGGGATCACAAACCCTTTCCTTGAATGTATGGCCATGAGAAAACATTCCCAAAGTACCTCTTCCTAACCCCACTCTATCCCTCATAGGGTCATATAATTTCCCCCTCCCCTAGCCATTTGGTCGGGGATCATGATCTTGCAAAAAATTCATTGTGGGATTGTGATCCCATAGGAAATCCCAAAAAGCCAAGGGATTTGGTGATCTTGCCAAAAATCCCTATTTTTTCCCTCCTGACCCCTTATGCTAACAAATGTTTGTGGGATCACAATCTCGCTAGTCCTGATGGTGATCCCATTGATCCTGAGCCTACAGGATCGCAAACTTGCAAACTAAAACTTAAAATAAATGAAAAAGAGGAAAGTACAAGGGCAAGTTTTTTGATCCTACTTGTCTATTAGGCACTTGATGCTGCCAGATGCTCCTCACAATGTCCTCCCTATGCCTCAATCCACCTCTTCTCACCATCACTATATGCAATATCAGAGCTCAAAAAATCAATATCTTGTCAAGCTCGAATATGCGCAAATGACCTCTTTCTGGCCCTCCTAGCCCTTATTAAGGGCCTCCCAGGAGATGTTTTCACTTGCCATAGCCCCATTCCTCCCCATTCTTCCCATTCTCCCTATTACCCTTATTTTCTTACCTGTTTCACCATCTTTTCACCCCCTCTTACCTTTTTTCTTGCCAATTGCGACAAACCCTTCCTTCCTTCCAAGATGTCATCTGGGCCCTATTTTCTTTCCTGCGGCCCTCTCAAGGGGGCATCACCTAGCCTAAATCTCTCTGCCTATAGTTTGGGGAAACTTCATTGCCTCGTAAATTCTTTGCATCATTTATTATTTTAAACTCTTTAAAATAATGTTATTTTAACACTATGTCGAAGAGGGGCAAAATGTAGACACCTAAATCTAATTACATAATTAATTAATCTTATTTAGCTCTCTTCTATGATATTGATTAATTAAACATTAACTATTTAATTAATTTATGTCATCCCCTAGTTAATTAATTTAATTAATTAACTATAGTCCAATTAATTATCTAAATGGAAACCCATAGTTTGATAATTAATTAAAATCTCATTTCTCTATTAATTAAAATAAATGTATTCATCTATTTAAATTAATTCACAAACCCCCTTTTCCTCCTATTTTTGGAATTAAATAAAGCATTTAATCCAGTTTAAGCACATGGCTCCTAACTTTAACTCCTAAACTAACCTATCCCAACCACCTAACCTTGAGTTCTTACTCAACCTAACCCATTCACACATGCTAACCCTTCTTAATTAGTTAATGACCCATGATTAGATAATCCAATACTCCACTCATTCTCTCTCCTCCCATCACATCCCCCTAATTCTCCCACTTGCCTCCTAATCCAAGCTTAATCATTCCCTAAACATTTGTACAATCATAATCCATAGATTAAGAAATCCTAACCTAACCCAAGTCAACCCTCATGTCACATCCTCACATCTCCCAACTCTCTCACTTCATGTCAACCTTAAATGCTCTTACACATCCCTTACACACTCCATCTCCTACTTGCAAATTTTTCCCCTCTCACATCTCCCAAAATGGTCACATTCCCCCATACTTACCAACCTCTCTCCTTGTGACACATGTCACAATGAGAGGCATTTGAGAAAGCACAATTCATGTGCTCTCTTTCAAATGCATCTCCACCCTTCCTTAGGTTTTCATCTCAATCATACATTCAACCTTCCTCTTGCCTATAAATTGAACCCTCTTCTCCTTTATTTTCATCCACCATTTTATGCTTTGTTATCATGCTATTTTGAAGAGAAAAACTACAAACCCTATCCTCATAATGCCAAAATTTCTACTCATTCGTTGAAGCTTGAGCACACTTTGAGAACACATCCAATCTCTTGGACCAAATCTACTCAACAAAGGGAGCTTGTCTTGGGTTTGTGAGATGTTTGCAAACTTGTTTTCTTGTTCATGCATTTTTTTATAGTCTTAGCATAAGTGTTTATCTATTTTATTTTGTTGAATTCTTTCTTAGTTTAGTATTCCTTAACACTAAATTTTAGGTGATACACAATGGATAAAAATGTGTTCCATTGTCTCTTCCTCCTAGCAACATAGAGAAGAATGGTTAGGCATGCTAAAGCCTCTTCTCTCTAGGTTATCAATAGTAAGAATCTTATTATTTAATAAGATCTAAAAGAACATGTTGATCTTAGGGGTTAGACCCTTCATCCAAACATTCGACCACCAAGGAGGATCTTCCTGAGTAACAAAGATCATATTGATCATAGAGGAAGTAGTGAAACATCCTTTAGAGTTCATCTTCCATATCAAAATATCTTCTTCTTCATTAAAAATCATGGAAATTTTTTTTTTTAAAGCTGAATCAAATCTGGATTGATGATTTCTATTTCCTTCCACTTATCCTTATCCCAATAGTCAACAACATAATGACCAAACTTATTTTTGCAATTCAGGGCATAAGGACCCCATTCAGGATGGGAAATGAGAGGGTCATCATTGAGCCAAAGGGTCTTCCCATAATCTTACTTTCTTACCATTCCCCACCTTCCATTGAGTACCCTTAACCATAAGATTTCTGTTGGACACAGTAGTCTTCCATATTTGTGATCCATTGGGGATAGCATCAAAGTAAATAAAGTTGTCCATAGTTGGGAAGTTTCTTGTATATTTTTTTGACCATATGTGATTCCATTCACCAGTTGAGTGATAAATTCTCCATATCTATTTTGAGATTAAAGCAATTTTTATCACTCTAATCCTCCTTAGACCCAAACCTCCCCTATTCTTTGGCCTACAAACTTTTTCCTAGGCAATAAGTGACAAACATTCTTCTTTTATCCTCAACTCCCATCTAAAAAAAATTTCTTTGGATTTTTTCAATAGCATTTGCATACTTTCCTGGGATTTTAAATAGCCTTAGAACATATATAAGAAGAATTTGCAAAGAGGATTAGAGAATTTGGACTTTCCTAGCTTTACTAAGGAGGGATCCTTTCCATCCAACTAATTTTTTATTGAACTTGTCCACTAAAGAACTCCAGAATGAATTAGGTGGGTTGGTATAGAGAGGAAGGCCCAAGTACATAGAAGGAAGAGAAGAAATTTGACATCCCAGAATATTAATGATTCTAATTTGTCTAATATCAAGAGTATTAATAAAGTAAACACTAATTTTGGCCCAATTGATTATCTATCCAGTGGCTAACCCATACTTGTTGAGAGTTTTCTTAAAAATCTTTTCTAATGTTGCCTTGACATCTCTACTTTGTTTATTTCTCTTGGTATTTGTTCAAATGTTATCAAAACAAAGTATTTCTTCAAATCATCTACCATCCTTTTGTAAGGCATCAACTTATCATCTCTTAGTTGATATTCATCATTGATTTGATTAATGACAAGTTGTGAATCACCATATACCTGTAACTCTATTACTTTCCATTGTAGGGTTATTTTCATGCCTATGACAAGTGCTTCATACTCAGAAATGTTATTATTACATGGAAAGAGAAGTTTTTAAGATTTTGGAATAGTAGATCCTTGATG
This sequence comes from Chamaecyparis obtusa, assembly GCA_027943335.1. NCBI lineage: Eukaryota > Viridiplantae > Streptophyta > Pinopsida > Cupressales > Cupressaceae > Chamaecyparis > Chamaecyparis obtusa. The sequence continues at coordinate 216,505 of BSBK01002433.1, forward strand.
TGTGATCAATAAGATACCTTCTCCTGAACCATGTTGTGTATATGAACCATCAAAATAGTGTTTCCATGTCTTGGCCTCAATATTTATAATTTCTACATTCGGGAATTATACTTGGATATGATATTCCTCTATTAAAGGTGTGTCTACCAATTATAATTGGCCTTTTATTTCTTTCCTATCCACATATTCAATGTCAAATTCACTCAATACTATGACCCACTTTTCCAATCTTCCTATTAGAGTTGTTTTGCACATTAGGTACTTCAAAGGGTCAATTTTAGCTATGAGTCAGATTTTGTGTGATAATATATAATTTTTTAGTTTTTGTGAAGCAAAAATCACTGCCAAACATGCTCTTTCAATGAAGCTATAGTTCAACTCATATTTGACCAAAGTACTACTAATGTAATAGATTGCCTTCTTGCCATTTTCATCTTCTTAAGCTAATAATGCACCTAAGGAATGATCTATTTTTGAAATGTATAATAGTAAAGGGTTGCCTCTTATTGGTGGCATCAATATAGGTGGATTTAAAATATACTTCTTGAGGAGTGAAAAATCTTCTTCACATTGATAACCCCATTTTAATATTGTGTCCTTGTGAAGGAGTTGAGTAAATGAATGACATTTTTCAGCTAATTGAGAAATAAATCTTCTTATGGATTGTAGTCCTCCTTGAGGGATCTCATTTGGCTTATGTTTCTTGGTGCCCCCATTTAAATTATTGCTTTAAATTTTGGATGGTCTACCTCAATACCTTTTACTGATACTATGTATCCAAGTAACTTGCCAGATTGTACCCCAAATGCACACTTTTTTGGATTCAATCTTACTTTAAATTGTTCAAGCCTTGTAAAGATCCTTTCTAAAATTGACAAGTGTTATTCTCTTGAGTGAAATTTGGATAAGATGTCATCTACATAGTATTCTAGGAATTTGTGCATCAAATCATTAAATATGGTAGTCATAGCTCTTTGATAGGCTACTCTGACATTTTTGAGAACAAAGGGCATCACATTCCAAAAAAATGTATATCCACTAAACCCATCCATGAGAGAAGACATAGAATGACATGTTGTCAAATTTACTATTGCATCAATGTTTGGTATTGGAAAATAATCTTTAGGGCATGCTAGATTGAGATCCCTAAAGTCCATGGATATTCTAATTGATTTGTCATGTTTTGAAATCGGTACAATGTTGGAGATCCACTCGGCATAATCAATGGCTCTAATGAACCAACCTTCAATAATTTCTTCAATTCAACTTTAACTAATAATGAAATATGTGGATGCATTTTCCTTAAGTTTTGCTTGACTAGTTTGACTTCGGGCTTGATATAATAAGATTTGGATCCAATCCTGTCATATCATCATAAGACCAAGAAAAATTCACTTGTCTTTCTTTGAAAAATTCAATAAATTCTTCTCTTTCTTCTTTTGATAAGGAAGTTGTTAAATGTATAATCTTAGATTCTGATTCTATACCAATGTTGACATTTTCTGTGGGTTCAATAAAAATAGATGATCTTTCCTCATAATACTCAGGGAAAGTGTACAATCTCTCTTCCTTAGGTGCCATAGTTGGGTTTTCACCTTTAGAAATGTCTTTTATTTTTACTTTTTCTTGGTCTAGCACTGCCATATTGTGGTTTTCACCACTAGACCTTTTTATTTTTTCTTCAATCTTTTCTTTTCTTTCATGACTAAGAGATTGAACACTTTCCACTATAATTTCTCCTTGATAGATTTCATTGGTAGAAGCGAATTCAATGATATTTAGGTATAGGACCAAGGAATCATTATTTAGCAATATTGAGCATGTCATTTGGCTCTATAGAATTCCAATTAATTAGTTTTGGGTATATAAGGGATAAGGTATCATTGTATAGGCTCAAATTTGCAAGATTAAAGGACATGACTTACGTTTGAGGTTTCATATATTGTATCGCTTAAATCTATGATATGTGCTTGCTCTAGGTGTTCCATAGAACTTGGATCAAAATTTTCCTCAATTGAGTCCTCTTGGGTTTCTTGAGGATAAAAGTCTCGTTCCATTATTGGTAACCATTAAGGTACATAAGGTTACCCTATCTGTCAAGATCCTTTTGTTTCTTGTCTTGAAGTAGGTTCTTTATTAGAATCCAACCCTTGATTTGAACTTGAAGTTTTACTTGAGATTAACTCTTAATTTGAATCTTTTCTTTTACCTGAATTAGATGTGTGGTGAAGAATTGATTTGGATTTGATCTATGTGAGCTCAATCCTTAATTACCATTGGTTGATTTAATTTTGTCCATATGTGGTTGGTGAAGAAAATAGGAAAAAATAACTGATTAAATTGATTTTCTTTAGCCATGTGTACCCCTTGAATGGGTTGGATTTGGTTTTGATTTAACTATACAATTAATTTGATTTAAATCAATTGCACAATCAATTGATCTTTTTTTATTTAATTAATCCTTTTGGCTTTGATTTTGATTAATCCCTGATTTTGCCCTTGATTGCTCACTTTGATTTATCTTGACCATTTTTAGGTGTATACACCCAGCAAATGGTTGACCGATTCAGCGATCTACAAACTCATAATGACTTGTTATGAAATTGTAGCTCATTCTCAGTGAACGGTTGAACGATTCAATGATCTACAACCTCATAATGACTTGTTATGAGATTGTAGTTCATTCGTAGTGAACAGTTGACCGATTTGACAATCTAAAAACCTCAAAATAGCTTTTTGTGAGATTGTAGCTGATTCTCAGCGAATGGTTGACCAATTCGGTGATCTACAAACTTAGAATAGTTTGTTATGAGATTGTAGCTCATTCTGAGTGAATGGTTTATTGATTCAGGGATCTGCAACCTCAAAACAACTTGTTATGAGATTGTAGCTCATTCTCAACAAATGGTTGACTGATTTGGTGATATGTAACCTTGGAATGAATTTTTAGGAGATTGTAGCTAATTCTCAAGGAATGATTAACCGATTCAATGATCTGCAAGCTCATAATGACTTGTTATGATATTATAGTTGATTCTCTATGAATGGTTAGCTGATTTAGTGGTTGACAACCTCAAAAAGACTTATTATGAGATTGTAGCTAATTATCAATGAATGATTGACCGATTCGGAAATCTATAATCTCATAATGACTTGTTATGAGAATATAGTTGATCCTGAGTGAATGGTTGACCGATTCAGTGATTTATAACTTGAAAACAAATTAATATGAGATTGTAGCTAATTCTGAGTGAACAATTGACCGATTCGGTGATTTGAAACCTTAGAACAAATTATTATCAGATTATAGTTGCTTCTAAATGAACAGTTGAAAAATTTGATGACCTACAACCTTAGAACGACATGTGAGGAGATTATAGTTAATTCTCATCTTAGAGTTGATTAATTTGGTGATCTTCAACCTTAGAATGACTTATTATGGGATTGTAGCTCATTCTAAATGAACACTTGACCGATTGAATAATCTACAACCTCAGAATGATGTGTTATGAGATTGTAGTTGATTCTCATGAATGGTTGATAGATTCAGTGATTTGCAACCTAAGAATGACTTGTTATGAGATTTTAATTGATTCTTAATGAACGGTTGACCAATATAGTTATCTTCAACCTCAAAGAGGCTTGTGATTAGATTATAGTTCATTCTTAGTAAACGATTAACTGATTCATTGATCTACAACCTCAGAATGACTCATTATGAGATTGTAGTTGATTCTTAGAAAATGGCTAAGTGATTTAGTTATTTACAACCTCATAATGACTCGTTATGAAATTGTAGCTGATTGTCAACATACAATTGACTGATTAAGTAATCTAAAACATCAAAATAACTTATTATGATATTGTAGCTAATTCTTAGGGAATAGTTGACCTATTCGGTGATCTGGAACCTTAGAATGACTTTTTATGAGATTGTAGTTGATTCTTAGTGAACAATTGACCGATTTGGTGATCTACAACCTCAAAATGACTAGTTATGAGATTGTAGCTCATTCTTAGTGAACGAGTTACTAATTCAACAATTTTCAACCTAAGAACAACTTGTTATGAGATTATAGTTGATTTTGAGCAAACGGTTGGCCGATTCGATAATTTGCAACCTCAGAATGCCTTGTTATGAGATTGTAGTTGATTCTAAATGAATAGTTGACTGATTCACTAATTTGCAACCTCATAATGAATTGATATGAGATTGTAGCTGACTCTAAGCAAATAGTTGACCGATTCACTAATCTACAACCTAAAAATGACTTGTAATGAGATTTTAGCTAATTTTGAATCAACGATTGATCAATTCACCAATTTACAACCTCAAAATGGCTTGTTACAAGATTGTAGCTGATTCTCAATGAACAATTGACTGAATGAGTATTCTCCAACCTCAAAACAACTTATTATGAGATTGTAGCTAATTCTTAGTGATTTATTCACCAATTAGATGATCTACAACCTTGGAATGATTTGTTATGAGATTGTAGCTAATTCTTAGTGAATATTTGACCAATTTGATGATCTGTAACCTTAGAATGGCTTGTTATGAGATAGTAGTTGATTCTCAATAAACATTGACCAATTCAAGGATCTGCAACCTCAAAACAACTTGTTATGAGATTGTACCTCATTTTGTTTGAGCTGTTAACTGATTCGGCGATTTAGAAATTTAGAATGGCTTTTTATGAGATTATAGCTCATTCTTAGTGAATGGTTGACCGATTTAATGATCCAAAACCTTAGAAAGACTTGTTAATGTTTTTTTAGCACATTCCTAGAAAATAGTTGACCTATTCAACAAACTGCAACCTCAGAATGACTTGTTATAAGATTGTAGCTCATTCTCATCAAATGAAAGACTGATTCGATAATTTTCAAACTTAGAATGGCTTGTTATGAGATTATAGTTGATTATCAGTGAACGATTGACTGATTTAGTGATCTGCAACCTTAGAATGGCTTGTTATGAGATTGTACCTCATTCTTAGTAAAAAATTAACCAATTTAATGATGTACAACATCAAAACAACTTGTTATGAGATTTTAGTTGATTCTCAACAAAAGGTTGACTAATTTGATAATTTGCAATCTCAAAATGGCTTGTTGTAAGAGTGTAGGTGATTCAGAACAAACGAATGTCTGATTTAGTAATCTACAATGTTAGAATGAATGATTGACCGATTCGGTGATTTGCAACCTCAAATCAAATTCTTATGAGATTGTAGTTGATTCTTAGTGAACAGTTAACCGATTCAGAAATCTACAACCTCAAAATGACTTGTTATGAAATTTTTGCTCATTCTCAGTGATCGAGTTGCCTGGTTCGACAATTTACAACCTCAAAATGACTTATTATGAGATTGTAGCTTCTTCACAGTGAATAGTTGACCAATTTGGTGATCTAGAATCTCAGGATGACTTGTTATGAGATTGTAAGTCATTCTTACTGAATGATTGACCAATTTGATGATCTGCAACCTCAAAAATAACTTGTTATGAGATTGTAGCTAATTCTTAGTGAATGGTGGACTCATTCAACAATATGTGACCTCAGAAAAACTTAATATGAAAATGGATAGATCCACTTAAGTTGGAAACTAAAATTATCAACTTTATAAGTTTTAATATTGTAGTTGATTCTCAACAACTGGTTGACTAATTCAGTGATCTCCAACTTCAAAAAAGATTGTTAAGATATTGTAGTTGATTCTTAGTGAATGATTGACCAATTCAGTGATCTAAAATTTTAGAATGAGTTTTTATAATATTATATTTGATTCTCAATAAACAGTTGACCAATTCAGGGATGTGCAACCTGAAAAGGGCTTGTTATGACATTGTAGCTCATTCTCATCAAATAATAGATAGATTTGGCAATTTGCAACCTCAAAATGACTTGTTATGAGATTGTAGCTCATTCTTAGTGAACGGTTGACCAATTCAATGATCTACAACCTTAGAATGGCTTTTTATGAGATTGTAGTTGATTCTCGATGAACGGTGACCAATTCAATGATCTACAACCTTAAGACTATTAGGAATAGTCCCAAGAGATAACTGAGAGGGGGGGGTGAATCAGTTATCTACAAGATTCAATTATTTATCCAAATTAGTACAGAAGAGCATTAAGAATAAACACAACAAGATAACACTTAACGCAACACCATAATTTTGGTTACGGGGAAACCCAAAATAGGTAAAAATCCTAGTGGGAATTAGCACCCACTATAAACTGCACTAGAGTATAATGATCCTTTTTAGAAGATCTTACAACCCTGTTAGGAGTTGATCTTTACAATGCATGAAGTACAGTGACTTGGTCAAAGGTCAGACCCTGTTAGGAGTCTTGAATGAATAACCCTATTAAAGGTGAGGACACACTGTCTGGGAGCACACTACTCAAATGGTGAAGGCTGCAACCTTCTACATAATAGATACACACTATATCTAGATCTTAGTGAACTATGAATTAGACCTGTTGTCTTGATTAGTTCCAATGAATAGTATACACTCTTTTCTTCTTCACATAGATCTTCAACTGATGATTGATATGGGTTTACTGGCTCAATACTTTTGCACCTTCTTATCCTTCTTCCATGATTCCTTATCAGCAATCATAACTGACCAGCTATAAGTAGCCTTCTCCAAAAGATATAATCAAGTCGGCCTATTAGAACCTTCTTGAAATCATATTAATGAAATAATGCAACTCTCCAACAACAACTCCAATGGCTATACTAAGCATGCAACACAAATAGGACCGCGCAACCCAATATGAGTAGACACGTCGCTTCACACTGTCAACTCCACCAAATTAACTGAAACTTTATTCTCAAGCTGAAATACTTTATGTTCTCTTAACCAAACAACCTTAGCTCATAACCAAACATGAAAAAAAAAAAGTATATCATAATGATAGGCGCAACTACAAAAACAATATAAATGTTGTCGTCTCTCAATAAATAATCTCCTCAACCTATAACTGGCAAGTAGAAACATCATAACTCAACTTCAACTGCACAACTAACTCTGTGCTCATGAACATAGCTTCATTATTATATCTTCAACACAAAAATAAATGTACAAGGCTCCATAGTAACCATATTGTGAATTACATACAAAACTCAGCTTGTAACACTATTAGGAACAATGTTGTTACAAACAACTGCACAACTATCTACACTCATAATCAACCTCTGCGTCTATGATATCATGCTGATAACATGTCCATACAATCATATCTACAAGGCTCTCTATATATAGCTTCAACACACGCTGGTTACCATATGTTGTGATCAATGACAAACATACAGTCAACATTGACAAGCTGAAAAATCACCAACAATCTCCCCCTTTGGCATTGATGGCAACATATGAAATGAAAAACACCACCAATCCAAAAGTATAATAACATTCTGAATAGAAGTAAAAATGGATTCACCTCTATTCAAATATGTGTAAGTATGGATAGATAGATGTGTGGGGAAATATGAGATCTATGACCAAATCCAAATTCCCAAAAGAGAGATCCAATTTGATCAACCAAGAGGTTAATGCACAATCAAAACAATCTATAAAGAATATGAAAGAGAGAGAGAGAGAGAGAATCCAATGTTTCCCTATAAAGGAATTATGCTTGAAATCTGAAATAATTGAAATACAAATACTAACCTCAAATTAGGGAAGATCTGGAAAATGTCAATTTTTGATGTCTGTGTGTACTTTCAGGCAATTTTGTAACTTATTCTAGACAGGAAATGCTGAGATAGAGAAAACCCATAAATCTTTCTCCAAGATGAGCTCAAGTTGACTTTGACCCTCATAAAAGTCAAATACTACATCCTTTATGTAAAGGCCGATTCTAATTCTGTTCGCAGATCTCATAAGTTCACTGAAAAGGGTATCCAAAATCGCTCTCAGATCCAAAATCCTGCACCTATACCTACAAGAAAATGGAGGTTTTTGTTGTATGGGGGGTTTGCCTTGGTCAAACCCTAGTTTATGAATTAACCTTGAAATTGAATTAAAATATAGTGTGCATAAACAAAGTAATTGAAACAAATCACCTCGCTTATGTTGAAGTCCTTGTAGAGGATTCAGATCCTCAAATCCACAAGTAGGAATGCTTCCATGGATGTAGAATGAATGTAGGATGTCTCCAATCAATGGCATTTGATCTTCAACACCAATCTTGACTTGATCTTTGCATAATAGAAGGCTTGAATGAATGTAGAAGGATGGATCATCAAAGGGAGCTCCAAAGAGATTGAATCCTTCAATAGCTAACAATGGATCTCCTTGATGGATAGATGTTGGAACACTTGAATGCTTGAAGACTTTCTTGATTTTGGATATCTTCTCACAAAACTTGATGAAGAGATGTGAATAATGGATGAGAAAATGAGAGAGGAAGGCCTCCTTTTATAGCGAACTAGGGCACAATCCTCTAGAGGGGCCACCTTGGAGAATTAAATCCCAATTAGGTCCTAACCTTTAGAAAATATACCTAGATTAAATGCAATTAGAAGATTTACCATCTTGAAACCCAAAATGGCCAACCAGGAGGTGGGAAAACAAATATCCTGAAAGCCTGATGCTCGAAAATCAAGGATTCTAGAAATTTAAAGGGGGTAAAATTGAGGTTTGGACTGACCTAGTCAAGTATGACCTTGATCCTAACCTAGTTAGGTTTGAGCTCGATCCTGACCTAGTCAAGATCAACCTCAAATTTGACCTTGGGCCCAGATTCAATCAGAACTAGGATAGGAGATCTCGAGGATGCCTAGAGACCTAGAAATGATATCAAACAGGGACAGAATGCCAGGGATAAGCATAAAATCATATGATAAATATGATGAAGGCTAGGAGGACCTATTTCTAAGTCCTACCTAGAAAATAGAGCCATGGAAGAGGGAAATTTAGGAGAATCCTTGAGATCCTATCCCTAATTTCACCTAGAATGAAGAAATCAAGTACAAGAAAGAAGTGGAAAGCAGGGAGAAACCCAAATACATGAAAAGACATGATCAAGGCACTTAACATGACCCTAGACCACTTACTCAGAGGGCTAAATTATCTTATCATGGAAGTGCTTCCATTTTAAGATGATACATTAAGCCCCCACTTTAGTAAGAGTATGGAATCGATGCAAACTCTTGGTAAGGAGATCAGAATGAAAAGATAATCTTATTGTAATCCAAGGGACATGTTAGGCCAATTTTCTATCATTGCAAAATCTTGCAAAATTGGCCTGTTCCATGCAATGTGTTTGTCAAATGTCCTACCTCGTGCTCTTTAGTGTTGTCACCTTACTCTGGTCCAATCTGCATCTGCTAAATCATAAAATCTAGAAAGAGATTCAAATTCTAAGGTCTGCAGGGAAATAACTTTAAAATCTACCACAATGTCAAAAACCCACAGTGTTTCTAAAAGTCCATGATGTTTTCGGTCTATGTGTTTTCGGCCTTCATTGTTTTTGACCCTATCCTTCCTGCTTTTGTGTGCTTATCCTTTGGCATTGAAAACTCTATGTTTTTGGTCTGCCGCTGTGTCAAAAACCCTGTGTTTTTTTGACCTCCCAGTTCCCTATTTGCCAGCTTTCCTATCTGCGCAAGTGCGATGGGTGGTGGGCCTGGGTTTTCAAAGGCTCTTCTTGATTGGCTGTCGCATGGCCGCATGTTAGACTTCTCTGACATGTGATCATGCGACCACCTGCCACCTGTCCACATGGTCCCAGTCCTTCATTGTGTTTGGTTGCCTAGCGGTTTGTTTTCTTCTGGTGACATGGTGACTTGCAATATTCTCAGGTCGCTGAATCCTGGTGGTTAAGGCCCTAGAATCTGGTGACCCGGTGGGTGGTTAAGCTTTCCACAGTCATGATGTCGCTATATGGTGGGCTTAGTATTCCTTAAGTGGAATGACTTTGTGGGAGATCTACGGTTGCCGCATGATCGTGAGGAATATTCTTTTCCCTTGCGATCATGCAACCATCATTCGATCTAGTGTTGATTTGGGTGTGGGTCCAATGTTGGTGACTGGGTGGTTGCAGTGAATGGTGTGATGACATGTGGCATCAAGTGGGCCTAGGTGGGGTCTTCTGGTTGGTCTGAGGTGGTGATGTGGCTCATTGGTGGGCCCATTGTCTTTCATTGTGGAGGTGCACATTTTGTATTGGTGGGGGGTGGTGACATGGTGCCGATGTGGATGCTTGTTGCATGTTCACATAGCCCAATTTTTGGGCTATGCGATCATGCAACCACTAATGGTATCACGGTTGCAGAGTTACTAAGTGGGGCCGCTGGGTTTCTAAAGTGATTAAAGGGCCAGCAGATCTTGTGGCCATCGTATCACCCCCGGGGTAAGGTGTGAGGAAGTTAACTTGGTGGTCTAGCAATAGTTGTCGATGCTGTCTAATGGTGAAGTGAAGATCTTAAAGCTCGCGAGAGTTATAAGATCAATGACCGTGACTTAATATTAATCTGATTTTGAATGATGACCACCGATGTGCTAGGTGCCAAGGATGTAGCCATTTGATTTCAAATTCAAATTTTTTGAGACATTTCTAGCGACCAGGAAGGACTGAAATTGATGACAGGAAGGGCCAGAGTTGGTGAGATTGTTTTTCTCCGCCGTTCTAGTGTGATTGCAGGGATTTGTGCCGTGTGGAGGAGGACAAATTTTCTTGGCTCGAGGCATGATTTCAGAGTGGTTGGTCTGATTTTCTCTCTTGATAGATTAGTGATCTTCTATGCTTTGTTCTAAGAATTATGATGATTGGAGATCATCTTTGATCTATTTCTCTAAGATTTCTTGGTTTCCTGCCCCTGTAATAAATTTTGATGTATTCTTTTGGTTGGTCAGGTAGTTGAAACCCTTACCCTAGCTATTCATAGCTTGTTACATTCTCTCTAAGAATTCCAAGGCAGCTAGTGGTATAAATTGCAAGTGGTTTGATTTTGTAAGGGTTCCTTCTTCTACAAATTTTTGAGGAGAATTGGTTCCAGTGAAGGGTTTTGTTCTGTAGATTTCTCCTTTTCTCTGCATATAGAGTGTTCTTCTCTCCTTGCTGATTCTAAGAATATAATGCATATTGGAACTAATTTGTCTTATGTATGAGAATTTAATACATTCTTACTGTTACCAAGCTATCTCCATTTGAATTTTGAGTCCATTAATCATACATCAAGGGTGTTTGATTTGTCTATTTGCATTGCCTAAGTGTTTGCAAGTGGAGTTGTCTTCACAGGGATAACTGGTTTAGAGTTAGTATTCATGTATGTATGAGCTGAGGTGTCAAGGATATTCCACGCTTGTCTTCTAGTGGATGTTGGTTAATGTGTTATCTGTTCATAGGTCTCTTCTAATGGGAGGGTCAAAATCCTTTGATGGATAATAACATATTTAAATGCATAGGTGGGTACTAAGTTGAGGTTTGGTCATGGTGTGTGATTGATGTCAAGCATCAACACATTGAATCTATTGTTTTTTTGTTTCATAGCTATCTCTTGCAGTAGGGTATTTGACTTGGTGGCTCATTGGACAAGGCACTGGTCTATCAGAGACTTAGGGTATCTTAGGGGTCCCTTCAAACTCATTTTCAAATCATTTCCATCCAGTCCCACCCTTTCCCTTTCTTGTTGTTAGGATAGGTTTCTAGCTTTCAATCTCATTCCATGCAAGTAGGGCTACTGCATGAGACTTTCTATCATTGGGGTATAGGATACCTATAGGGGATTGACTGCTATTCCACATTAATCTGTCTGTAGGCCTTTGGTTTGTCATGAGGTGTCTTGAATGTGCAGATAAGGCAATACTCGCTTGAGTGAATGTGGAGCTCAAAGAAGAAGGAGGATTTCTCTTTATTCTCATCAATTGGTTTGTTCTTCTTGTCAAGCTTGAGTGCCTAACCTATGAGTCTAAGCCCAACTATTTGATTCAAGCTTGGTCCTACAAGGAAAAGAACCAATAGGACAAAGGGAAACCTTAAGCCCCCAGGGACTCAAGTCTTCATCAACTCCTAGATCACAATAAGAGAGACATCTCTAGAGAAAGAAGGTGTCATTACCTCGCCCAATGAGAACTTATGTCCCATTGTGAACCACACAAGAAAAAAGCGCAACTAGAAAGATGGAATTGAACTGCCTAGTGAATGTGGTTGCTCACTAGTCAACCCATCAAGGATTCATTCTTAGGAATATTCTATTCCATAAGAATAAACCAAAAAAAATAAAAATAAATAGATCCAGTCTTAAGGACACCTCTGACCTTAAGGGATCAAAAAATATGTGTATTTGAAATTGGAGGGATCAAGAGATCCTAAAATATAAATCCATGCTTTAAGGATTACTTACTAATCCAAAAAGGGAAAAAAAAAGTATCTTGAAACATAATATGTGTGTATCAAAAAGTGCATGTGTGCAATAGGTGAGCAGAGTGTATGCCCCCATGTTAAAGTCATTGCTAACACTTTAACAGGAGCAATGGCTTTAACGGAAACATAAACAACTCCACTGATTACGTTTCCATGTTGAGATGCCCCCAGATGAAGAAAAATCAAGGGAAATATCATAGAAACATACAAAGAACACAAAAGGGATCTACTTACTATGGGGTTAGTATGATCATAAGATAATATATATATGATATTATTGTAAATGAATTGACATCATTCCCCAAAGAAATTAGAACTACAATCACAAAGGAGGAAAGACCACATAAGATATATGAAGGAGAATCTTTTCGGACCATGACATGGAGACCAAAAAGAATTAGTGCTACCATACCTCGAATCCAAGCAGATTACACAAGGAAACATTTATGAACAATAGCATAATTATGACATAACATTGAACAATGCATAGAAGAATAGAGATACATATAGAAGAATTTGAACAATAGTTTTGATTCCTTCATCACCTTGCACCAATTGAGTAACAAGGATTGTATAAAAGAATCTAAAAATATTTAGCAAACACATTATGGGAGAAGCATAGTATAGTAGGAAAACACACAACAAAGCTACCATGAAGGACAAGTCGATCAAGCGTGCCACCTACTCTCCCCATCTCATTGTATATCATTTAGGGAAGGTGGGCAAATCGCAAGAGGGACTATATCCAACATAGTAGGAATGATAGCTAGTTCCAAACAAGGATCCTCTTGAGAATCACCATGGTCGACACTAGATGTAAGAATCAATTGGGATGAAAGCATATTAGGTAAATCAATGTCAATGTCAATACTTTCATATTCATCATTAACATCATCAGTATCTTCTTCATCCAAATTAATCAAAATAGGATCTAAGATATGAATAGAACCATTATAATCATGCATGTGAACATCATTATTAGTAACAATCTGTTTTACCACATTATGCATAGGTTTTTCTGAGGAAAGTAAAGATCTTTGAGCTTTAGCATAAGCACAATTATTTTTATGACATTCATTAACAAATTGATTATGTTTTGATTTTATTTGAAATAGGTTGAGAATTAGGAACAATCATAGGATCCTTCATAGGTTCTTTAGGAAGATCAATAGGATTATTAACCATAGGAGAAACAATCACAGGATCTTTGATAGGTTCGGTAGAAGGAACTTGATTAATAGAGCTAGAAGTCATAGTTAAAGGAGGTATAGAAGGTGTAGGTAAAAGACCACAATTAAGATCCATAGGAGTTATGCTTAATTCAAGAATCTTATGATGTTTATAAGCTTTATATGATCGAAAAATATTATCAGGTTGAGGAGGACATGAATTAGGTAATGAAGGCCAAAAGAAATCCAGAGTAGCACAATCTCTAGTCCTAGAAGGTTGATATAAACTATGATTAATCATCTTCACTTCTTCATCATGAATGAACTTAAGACACTTATGGATAGGTGAAGCAATAGCATGCATGGCATTCAACCAAGGTAAACCTAGCTTAACTTGAAACTGATCAGAAGTAGGAACAACAACAAAGGTAGTGTTCACAATTTTTCCACAAAGTTCAATTGGTAAAGTAATAGAACTAAAGGATGGATAAAGAAAACTATTGCAAGTTTGAATCCACACATTCGATGTATCGTAAAAGTCACATTGTAAGCTTTTCATGAAAATATTTTCTTCAATGATAACATTGACTAAGGATGTAGGATCAATAAGACAACCATGAGTAGGTTTCTAAGAAATCCTAGCAACAATGTAAAGGGGACCATTAGGAGCTTTAATAGTCTCAGAGTCATCAAAGGTAATTAAAAGTTCCCGAGGTCTTTTATTCTTAAATTGTTGTCGAGGTTTAGGTTGAGTTTTCATTTTAGGTTTAGGTTTTGGTCGAGTTTGAGATTGAACTTGAGGTTGAATCTAAGGTTGAGATTGAAGTTGAGGTTGAGGTGCAGATACAGATTGAACAACATGCTCCACTTGATTAACAACATGATTGAGATCATCCATCTTTGAATCATACACAATTTCCATAGCAGATGGCTGAGCAATAGTATTAGTATCATGTGTAGGTAAAGGGTTTGTATAGATTTGAAGGTTCTGATTAGGAGGAGAGATAGATTTGTTCCCACTACCATCAAGATTATCAACAGATAAAACCTTAGAATCAATTAAGTCTTGAACCTTATGTTTTAAAGAATAACATTTCTCAATATCATGACCATTCTGATGATGATATTGACAAAAAGAATTTTGATCAAAATATTTAGAGGCAATTGTGATAGGTAAAAGAGGTCAAATAGGAGGTAAAGTAATCATATTAGCAGTTAACAACCTATTCATAATAGCATTTAAAGATTCAAAAAGAGGAGTAAACGTACGATTTAATCAAAAAGTAGTGGATGCAGAAGTGGCATTGTGAGATGCAACAACAACTTGATCAACAACTGCATTCATTTGTTTGTTTATCTTGAAATAGTTGTTGAATTTTGGAAATTTGTTTGGATTAGGAGCAACATCACTCTTATCAACTGGAACAAGAGCCATTGGAGTGTTTCTCTCAAATTGACTCACTTGTAATTGATAATGATGAAGCGCTGCATAAATTGTTGAAAAGAGGTAAATTCAATAAGCAAAATCTTATCTCTAATATCCTTTTGCAAATTTGAAATAAACATACGTTGAATATCCATATCAGGAATAGGATAGGAAATCTGAGCATACAAATGCTTAAATCTACCAATAAATTTAGTCAATTTTTCTTTAGCACTTTGTTTACAATGCATCAAATTAGTCAAAGACACTTGCGGGCCAATGTTGTTTTGAAATTATTGAATAAAGGCATTAGCAAGTTGCAGAAAGGAATCAATAGAATAAGGAGGCAAGGAACAATACCATTGTAAGGCCTTGTCATGGAAGGTTCTAGCAAACAATTTGGCTAAAATCCTATGGTCATGAGCATAATCACTACAAAGGATTTGAAATATTTTAACATGATGAACAGGATCTCCTTTTCCATTATAATTCTCAAGATGAGGCATCTCACCTTGCTGAGGAACAAGAGTATGAATAATGTCTCGGGACAAGGGACTTCCCATGTCACATGTAGGAATACTAAACTTGTTTTGAGTTAAGGAAGCAAGTTGTTGCTGTAAGGATGACACAGTCTGAGCCAAAATAATAATTATTGAATCATTAGAGGAAATGGGAGGAGTAACAAAATTAGACAGACTAGGTAAAGTGTAAGAAGCTGCAGGAATAGAAGACACAACTAGAGGAACACTAGGAACTGCAATTGGAAGCGGATTGGAATAAGTGAAAGGAACATTATGATATGAAGGTTGTGATGTAGGAAGAGATACATGAGGAACACTCATAGGAATAGAGGGAACCATCACAGTCACAAAAGAAGGAGTATAGGTTGGAATATTAGGTAAAGGATTAGAAGGAGGTTCAACACTAGTAATAGGAGGAATCAACCCTAAATCTTGAGCTTCTTGAACTAAAGGTTTAACATTTGAATGCACAAGGTGAGTAATACCACGTGAGAGGTTAACACCTTGATTAGTATAACAGAGAAATTTCTTAAGAGCCTTTATAGCTTGAATGGAATCTTGATTATGGTTCTCTTGAATAAGCCAATTACCCATTTTATCAAGTTCAGTGGAAAGTTTTTGGACTTTTTTAGGAGGAACTCTTAAAGTGTCATCCTCATCATGAGATGAGTGAGAAGATTTTTGCTCCATAGTGGGATTGGAATCATGAAGAATCAAGTTATCATTTGAGATCCTAAGGAAAGGAGAGGAAGATTCAGGATCAAAGGCACCCATGAGTCTACGACTTCTTCTAACTAAAATATTATAAGTAGGACTAGTGGTAGTAAAGCTCATAAACCAATGTAATGCAAATGAACTAAACTAATAACACATAAAGCATGAATATGAAATCTAATTAGCATGCAAGATCTAACACAAAGGAAAAATCTAATACTAACAAGATAAAAGGATAGCACAATAAGGCATCCAATTCCACAATAAGAATAGAGAGGAATCTAACACCAAAAAAGAAAGAGAGTAAGCTAGTCAGGTTCACCAAAATGAATAGAAGTAAAAATGGATTCACCTCTATTCAAATACGTGCAAGTGTGGATAGATAGATGTGTGGGGAACTATGAGATCTATTCCCAAATCCAAATTCCCAAAAGAGAGATCCAATTTGATCAACCAAGAGGTTAATGTACAATTGAAACAATCTATAAAGAATATGAAAGAGAGAGAGAGTCTAATGTTTCCCTATAAAGGAATTATGCTTGAAATCTAAAATAATTTAAATACAAATACTAACCTCAAATTAGGGTAGATTTGGAAAATGTCAATTTCTGATGTCTATGTGTACTTTTGAGCAATTCTGCAACCTATTCTAGAATGGAAATGCTGAGACAGAGAAAACCCATAAATCTTTCTCCAAGATGAGCTCAGGTCAACTTTAACCCTCATAAAAGGTCAAATACTACATTCTTTATTTGAAGGCCGGTTTTGATTCTGTTCGCAGATCTCAAAAGTTTTCCAAAAAAGGTATCCAAATTCACTCTTAGAACCAAAATCCTGCACCTATACCTACAAGAAAATGGGGGTTTTTGTTGTATGGGGGGTTTGCCTTGGTCAAACCCCAATTTAGGAATTAACTTTGAAATTGAATTGAAATATAGTGTGCATAAATAAAGTAATTGAAACAAATCACCTCACTTATGTTGAAGTCCTTGTAGAGGATTCGAATCCTCAAATCCATAAGTAGGAATGCTTCAATGGATGTAGAAGGAATGTAGGATGTCTCCAATCAATGGCATTTGATCTTCAACACCAATCTTGACTTGATCTTTGCATATGAGAAGGCGTGAATGAATGTAGAAGGATAGATCATCAAAGGGGCCTCCAAAGAGATTGAATCCTTCAATAGCTACCAATGGATCTCCTTAATGGATGGATACTTGAACACTTGAATGCTTGAAGACTTGCTAGATTGTGGATATCTTCTCACAAAACTTGATGAAGAGATGTGAATAATGGATGAGAAAATGAGAGAGGAAGGCCTCCTTTTATAGTGAACTAGGGCACAATCCTCTAGAGGGGCCACCTTGGAGAATTAAATCCTAATTAGGTCCTAACCTTTAGAAAATATACCTAGATTAAATTTAATTAGAGGATTTACCATTCTGAAACCCGAAATGGCCAACCCAGAGGTGGGAAAACAAATATCCCAAAAGCCCAATGCCCAAAAATCAAGGATTCTAGAAATTTGAAGGAAGGGGGAAAAATTGAGGTTGGGACTAACCTAGTCAGGTACAACCTTGATCCTAACCTATTCAGGTTTGAGCTCAATCTTGGCCTAGTCAAGATCAACCTCAAATTTGACCCTGGGCCCAGATTCAGTCAAAACCAGGACAGGAGGTCCCAAGGATGCCCAAAGACCAAGAAATGATATCAGATGAGGATAGAATGCTAGGGATAAGCATAAAATCCTATGGTAACTATGATGAATGCCAAGAGGAACTATTTCTAAATCCTACCTAGAAAATAGAGCCACATAAGAGGGAAATTCAGGAGAATCCTTAAGATCTTATCCCTAATTTCAGCTAGAATGAACAAATCAAGTGCAGGAAAGAAGTGGAAAGCGGGGAGAAAGCCAAATACATGTAAAGACCCAATCAAGGCACTTAAAATGACCCCAGACCACTTAATTGGAGGGATAAACACTCTTATCATGGAAGTGCTTCCATTTTAAGATGATACACATTCTCCATTTCCTCATAACATTATCCATTTCCTCATAACATTCTCCCAAAAAATGATTTCTTCATCTACTGTGAATGCTCTAAATATCTACCACTACATCTTCTTACTATATACTCCCCCTTACTACATACTCCTCCTTAGGATAGATCAACTATTTATTTTTCATGACTATAGACTCCCCCTTTGACATCAATGGCAAAGGGTTTCAAAAATAATTAAGCACAAGTACTACTCCTGAAGTAGAGTAGTCTACCATTCATCAGTCACTAAGGACTAATGCACTACTACAAACTCTAATTAGATCCAGGGAAGGGAATTACTCCTAGCTTCTCCCTGAGATACTCAAATGTATTCTTCGGCAATAGATTTGTGAATATGTTCGCTAGTTGTTCTTTAGTATTCACATAATCTAGCTTTACTTCTTTCTCTTCAACTTTCTCTCTTAGAAAGTGATATTTTATCTCAATGTGTTTTGTCTTTGCATGCATCATAGGGCTCTTTGACATATTGATAGTGCTATTGTTTTCACAATGAATAACAATAGGATAATCAATCTGGATTCCAAAATCTTTTATCATCTCCTTGATCCAAACAATTGTAGAACAATTTAATGCGGCTGCTACATACTCTACTTCTACTGTTGACTGAGAAATACAATTTTGCTTCTTGCTTCTCCAAGTAACTAGTCTATTTCCAAGAAATACTACTCCTCCTGAGGTTCTCTTTATGTCATCAATGCAACCTGCCCAATCTGCATCTGCATATACATGAAGTTCTACATTCTCTGAGTTAGGATACCATAAACCATAGTCTATAGTTCCTTTCAAATATCTGAATATCCTCTTTACTAGCATAAGATGACTTTTTTTAGGTTTAGTTGCAAATATTCCAACAATATCAACTACATTAGAAATATTTGATCTAGATTGAGTAAGATATATGAGTTTACCAATCATAGACTTATATAGAGTCTTGTCAACTATTGTAGAATCATCATCTTTTGAAAGCTTGCTTCCTTTTATCATAGGGGTTCCTACTATCTTGCAATCATCCATCTTGAACTTCTTCAATATCTCTTTCACATACTTGGATTGATTAATGAATATACCTTCATCTTTTGGCTTCACATTCAATCCCAAAAAGTACTTGATAGGTCCAATCATGCTCATTTCAAACTCTCTCTGCATCTCTTTAGCAAAATTTTCACTAAGCTTGTCATTGCCACCAAACAAAATGTCATAAAAAAATAGCAACTAGTAATAATCCATCAGGTATCTCTCTTATGAATAAGTTACAATCTTCTTCTCCTTTCTTGAATATGATCTTTGTCAAGTAACCATCCAGTCTTTCATACCATACTCTAGGAGCTTGCTTTAGTCCATAGAGGACTTTCTTCAGTCTGCAAACCATGTCAAGTTTGTCTGATAAAATGAATCCTTCATGTTTCTCTATGTAGACTTCTTTCAATTCTCCATTCAAAAATGATGACTTGATATCTATACGATATAATTTAAAGTCTTTGTATGTTGCATGGACTAGAAATAACTTTATAGCTTCCAATCTTCTTATAGGGGCAAATGTATCAGAGTAATCAATTCCTTCTCTCTACACATATCCTTTACATACTAGTCTTGCTTTGTTTCTTACTACTGTGCCATCTTCATTCATCTTGTTTTTGAATATCCACTTGGTTCCAATCCCATTTTTGTCACTAGGCCTGGGAACCAATTCCCATGTATCATTTTTTACTATCTGATCTAACTCTTCTTTCATTGCTTCATGCCAATCTGAATCATTACATACATCTTCAACATTTAAAGGTTTAATTTGTGACAGTAAACATACCGCTTCATTAACTATTGAACTTTTTCCTTTTGATCTTGTCATGACTTTTTTGTTTTGATCTCCAATGATATATTCTTTTGAATGGTATCTGGATGTGAATTTTGGAACATTAGGTCTGACTCTCTCATCTATTTTCTTTGATTCTTCTTCACTTAAAATTTTCATCAATCTTTACATATGCACTTTCAATGATCTTCTTTAATCTCAAGTTAAAACATCTATAAGCTTTTCTTTTAGTAGAGTAACCAAGAAAAATACCTTCATCACTTCTTGTATCAAACTTACCAATACCATCATCTCTATTGATGTAGCACTTGCTTCCAAAGATTCTAAAGTATTTTATTGTAGGTACATTCCCAAACCATAGCTCATAAGGTGTCTTGCCTGTGCTTGGCCTTAATTGAATTTTGTTGATAGTATAAAGTGCAGTATTGACTGCATCTCTCCAATAGGTGTGTGAAAATTTTCTTTCAATCATGATAGTGTGCGCTATGTCAAGTATGATCATATTTCTTCTTTCTGCAATTCCATTTTGTTGAGGGGTTCTAGGTGCACTTATCTATCTTTTTATCCCATGTTCTTCACAATACTCACAGAATTTGTCAAAAGTGAATTCTCCTCCTCTATTTGATCTTAGACATTTTATCTTTAATCCAAACTCATTTTCAACTTTAGCTTTGAATATTTTGAAATTCTCAAATGCTTCAGATTTATCTCTTAAGAACACAACCCACATCATTCTAGAATAATCATCAACAAATAAAATAAAGTACCTTTCACCATAGTATGATCTTGTTTGAGTTGGTCCACATAGGTATGTATGCACTAGATCCAATTTGTTCTTTGTTGAATTCATCTTGCTTCTGAATGAGTTCTTTACATGCTTTCCCATCACACATTCCCTACATATTGTATCAACTAGGCTTGCAATACTAGGGAGGTCTCTTATTTCCTTTACATTGATTGCTTTTACTATATTGTAAAAATTGATGTGACATAGTCTTTTGTGCCATAACCAATTGTCATCTACTTTTGTAACAAAACAAATTGCTTCAAAATTAAGCTGAAAAACATTACCTTTTGTTTTTTAACTTGATGCAATCATTACTCCTTTGTCATTAATGATGCACTTATTGTCTTTGAATTCCAACTAATAACCTTTGTCAAGTAAATTTCCAACACTTGGTAAGTTATGCTTCAAACCATCAACATATAGAACATCATCAGTGTTGTTCTTTCCATCCAAAGTGATAGCTCCTCTACCTATGATAGGTTTAGGAGTGTTGTCTCCAAATCTAACCATGCCGCCTTTGTACTTATCCAGGTGTACAAATCTATCTTTATCTCCTGTCATGTGATGTGAACATCTGTTGTTAATGATCCAGTCAATTTTGATGTCTACTTGTGAAATCAAAGCTAGCTCTTCTGCTTTCTTTTCATCTTCAATATCCATGTCATCAAACATTTTCTCCATATCTTTAATTGCAATAAATCCAATTTCATCTTCTGTTGAATCTTCATATGTTGCTCCATCTTCAGCGTAGTAACATTCTTTTGTATACTTAGGCTTGAAATTAGTTTTGTACTTCTTGACTCTTGTAGGACACTTAGATGCAAAATGATCAATCTTGTTACATGAAAAACATTTAAATGGTAACTAGCCTTCATATTTTCCTTTTCCCTTCCTTTATTTCTTAGCAACCATAGCAATGAATTCTTCTAGTTCTTTATCATCATCTTCATCATCAAAGTTACCAGAAGTGTTCAAAGATTTCTTACAATGATGCTTTGAATGTTGTTTCACTTTTAGGCTCTATCTTCAATCTTGATATCTTGAATGCTGAAATCTTGTTGACTAAGGTCTCTCTCTTGAAGTCTTTTGAAAACTACATAGTCTCATCTAGGATGTTTTTCTTGCTCTCATATTTTTTTGTCAAAGTAGTCATTAATTTGTCCATTATGTCTTCTTCCATGATCTCTTCACCATTGTTTCTGATTTTTGAATCTACTTCATTAATTCTTTAATTATAGGCTTTGATGTTCTCTTTAGGTAGCATCTCCAAAGTATTGTATCTTTTCTTCCATGTCTTTCTGCACACATTCTTGGCTTGGATATCACCTTCAAACATGTCTTCTAGATACTTCCATATTTTGTAGGCTTTATCTACTTTGTTGATCTCTAAAAACTCATTGTCAGATAAGGCACTGATGAGGGATTCTTTGGAAATTACATTTTGAGTGAACATTTCTTTTTGTTTAATAGTTGCATCATCTTTGGCAAGGTCTTTTACAAAGGGAACCTAAACTTCTTGAGTAGCTACTTCAAAAATCTCAAAACCAATGCACTACAAATGTGTTATCATTTTGTTCTTCCAGTCTAGATAATTCTCTCCATCAAACTTAGGACTTTATTTTCTAAAGAACGCCATCTTATCAACCTAAAGTTGTTAAAATTTCTCTCTGAGGCACTTGGCTCTGATACCAATTGTTAGGAATAGTCCCAAGAGATAACTGAGAGGGGGGGGGGGGTGAATCAGTTATCTATAAGATACAATTATTTATCCAAATTAGTATAGAAGACCATTAAGCATTAACACAACAAGATAACACTTAACACAACACCAAAATTTTGGTTACAAGGAAACCCAGAATAGGTAAAAACCCTAGTGGGAATTAGCACCCACTATAAAATGTACTAGAGTATAATAATCCTTGTTAGAAGATCTTACAACCTTGTTAGGACTTGATCTTTACAATGCATGAAGTATAGTGACCTGGTCAAAGGTCAGACCCTATTAGGATTCTTGAATGAATAACCCTATTAAAGGTGAGGACACACTATCTGGGAGCACACTGCTCAAATGGTGAAGGTTGCAACTTTCTACACTATAGATACACACATTTGGCTCTTGGTGAATTGTGAATTAGACTTGTTGTCTTGATTAGTTCCAATGAATAGCATACACTCTCTTCTTCTTCATATAGATCTTCAACTGATGATTGATATGGTTTTATTGGCTCAATACTTTCACACCTTCTTATCCTTCTTCCATGATTCCTTATCAATAATCACAACTGACAGACTATAAGTAGCCTTCTCCAAAAGATATAATAAATTCATCCTATTAGAACCTTCTTGAAATTATATTAATGAAACAATAAAACTCTCCAACAACAACTCCAATGGCTATACTAAGCATGCAACACAAATAGGACTGCACAACCCAATATGAGTAGATGTGCCGCTTCACATTGTCAGCTCCACCAAATTAACTAAAACTTTATTCTCAAGCTGAAATATGTTATGCATTCTTAACCAAACAACTTTAGCTCATAACTAAACATGCATATCATAATGATAGGTGCAACTACAGAAAAAATATAAATACTGTCAGCTCTCAACAAATAATCTCCTGAACCTGTAACTGGCAAGTAGAGACATCATAACTCAACTTCAACTGCATAAAGAACTCTACGTTCATGAACATAGGTTCATTATTATGTCTTCAACACAACAATAAACACACAAGGCTCCATAGTAACCATACTATGAATTATATACAAAACTTAGCTTGCAACACTGTCAGGAATACTATTGTTACAAACAACTACACAAATGTCTACACTCAGAATCAACCTTTGCATCTATGATATCGTGTTGATAAAATATCCATACAATTATATGTACAAGGATCTCTACATATAGCTTCAACACACATTGGTTACCATATGTTGTTATCAATGATAAACATACAGTCAACACTAACTTGCTGGCAAATCAACAACAAAGACAACTTATTTTGAGATTGTAGTTGATTCTTAATGAATAGTTGACCGATTTAGCAATCTGTAATCCATAACAAATTGATATGATATTGTAGTTGATTCTTAATGAGCAATTGATTGATTTGATGATCAACAACCTCAAAATAGCTTGCTATGAGATTGTGGCTAATTCTTAATGAACAGTTGACCAATTTCATGATCTAAAACCTCAGAAGGGCTTGTAATGAGATTGTATCTCATTCGTAGTGAATAATTGAGCAATTCAGCAATCTAGAACATTAGAATGACTTGTTATGAAATTTTAGTTGATTCTCAATGAATGGTTGACCAATTTGGCAATTTGCAACCTCAAAATGACTTGTTATAAGATTGTAGTTGATTCTCGATGAAGAATTGATTGATTCAATGACCTACAACCTTAGAACTACTTGTTATAAGATTGTAGCTGATTCTCAGTACTGAATAGTTGACCAAATTGGGGATCTACAACCTTAGAATGACTTGTTATAATATTATAGCTCATTCTTAGCTAATGGTTAACCAATTAGATGATCTAAAACCTCATAATAACTTGTTATGAGAATGTAGCTCATTCTCAATGAATCGTTAACTGAATCAGTGATCTACAACCTTAGACTTGTTATGAGATCATAGGTGATTCTTAGTAAATGGTTAACTGATTCAAAAATATTCAACCTCAGAATGACTTGTTATGAAATTGTAGAAGATTCTCAATAAACAGTTAATTGATTCAATGATCTGAAACCTCATAATAACTTGTTATGCAATTGTAGTTGACTCTTAGTGAAAAATTAACCAATTTGGTGATCTGCAACCTTAGAAATACTTGTTATGAAACTTATTCAGTTCTTAGCAACCGGTAGACTGATTCGATGATCTACAATGTCATAACAACTTTTTATGAGATTGTAGCTGATTCTCAGTGAATAGTTGACCAATTCACCTATCTACAACGTGAGAACAACTTGTTATGAGATTGTAGCTAATTCTAAGCGAACAGTTGACCAATTCGGTGATCTACAACCTCAAAAACAACTTATTATGAGATTGTAGTTGATTCTCACTAAGTAGTTGACTGATTTGGTAATCTACAACCTCAGAATGACTTTTTATGAGATTGTAGTTGATTATTAATGAACGATTGACAAATTCGATGATTTACAATCTTAGAATAGCTTGTTATGAGATTGTAGCTGATTCTCAGCATATGTATGATCAATTTGGGGATCTACAAGCTTAGAATGGCATGTTATGAGATTGTAGCTGATTCTTAGTGAATGGTTGACCGGTTTAGTGATTTACACCCTCAAAATGACTTGTTATGAGATTGTATTTGATTCTTAGTGAATGGTTGACCAATTTAGTGATCTACAACCTTAGAGTGACTTGTTATGAGATTGTAGTTGATTCTTAGTAAATGATTGGCCAATTCAACAATTTTCAACCTTACAATGGCTTGTTATTATATTGAAGTTAATTCTTAGTAAACAATTGACTGCTTTGACAATATGCAACCTCAGAATGACTTGTTATGAGCATTTAGTTGATTCTTAATACACGGTTGATAGATTTAGTAACTTGTAACCTTATAACAACTTGCTATGAAATTGTAGTTGATTCTTAGGGAATAGTTAATTGATTCGGTGATCTATAGCCTTAGAACAACTTATTATGAGATTATAGCTGATTCTTAGTAAACAGTTGACCGATTGGGCAATTAACAACCTTAGAACTACTTGTTGTGAGATTATAGCTCATTCTCAATGAACGATTGATCAATTCATCAACATGCAACCTTAGAATGACTTTTTATGAGATTGTAGCTCATTCTAAGTGAATGGTTGATTGGTTTGACATTTTGCAACCTCACAACGGTTTTCTATGAGATTGTTATTGATACTTAGAGAGTTGTTGAATGATTCAATAATCTGCAACCTCAAAATGGCTTATTATTGTTAATATGATTTAGAACGATAGAGAGGGGGGTGAATCAGTTGTTCTCAGGTCCAGATGTATAAAACAAACTTTTAAAACTCTTCAACAAATCAGATCTAATAGTCAACAGCTACTCAATCATTATTGATTGCATAACAGAAATATATAACAGTGCAGTCCACTTATCCAATAGCATCTAACTTGTAAAACATAGAAATGTTCAAAACAAAATATTCACACAAGTATCAACACCAGGATTTATAGTGGAAACCCAATTAGGGAAAAACCACTTTGTAACATGCTACTATTATGTTCACTCTTCTGAAGTGAGCTCGGTGAAAAGCCAACCCTGTCAAAGGTTAAAAACACACTATCAGTTGTGACCCAGTTAAAAGATTTAAACCACTCTATTAAAAGTGCACCTTGTTATAGGACTTACATACACTCCATTAGAATGTAACCTTGTTCAAAGGATTTATACCTATGGCTGTTAGATCAACCTCTGTTAAAAGGATTTTGACTGATAGAATGGTTAGAAAGTAGCAGTAGTATTGATCTAAAAAACATATAACTCACTTTGCAAATATCAGATCTAATTCCATACACATATGCTGGCTTACTAACTATGAACCTTTACCATCTCCATCATTGATCTACTTGGAACTCTCTTCAAGCTATCACAACACTTCTCCTTTAGCCTTCTCTGCTTAGACAATCAATAACATCAACAATACTTCCAACATCCACCTCTCTCTTTAACCTCAACTTAGGTTTCCTTAATACTTCCTCTATTAGGTCAATACATCTTTTGCCGCTTAATCTCCTTCGTAGATCTTAGGGTTAGGTTAGATTCATTGAATCCATCCTACATTATGTTCTTCAGCTATTCTTCTAGAAATATCTTGA
The DNA here is from genome assembly GCA_027943335.1 of Chamaecyparis obtusa. Taxonomy (NCBI): domain Eukaryota; kingdom Viridiplantae; phylum Streptophyta; class Pinopsida; order Cupressales; family Cupressaceae; genus Chamaecyparis; species Chamaecyparis obtusa. The sequence continues at coordinate 243,229 of BSBK01002433.1, forward strand.
ATCTCTTAATAGATTTTCAATAAAACATTTTACAATACATTAAATGCTTTCATACAATCAATAAATAAAGTCAACACATTTTACATAATCCAACAATTCAATGATGTCAGTTGGAAATCTGAATTCTCCCTCAAATGCAAAATACTAACGCTCGGTCAATAATGTGTTCAACTTCTCAGTCTTCATTAGAAATCTTGGTCACCTCAAAAACTATTTCCTCAGCTAATACTATCTTCCTCAGCAATTAATTGTTGTTCGATCAACACTGGATTTACTCGGCATATACTAGCTCAATCGACACTAACATCACTCGACTTAAACTAGATTTCTTCACTTTTGCTCAATTAAGCCTACCAATTTAGTCTTCATTCTTACTTAGATAAATAATACATTGTCTTATCATTGTGCCACATAATCAAGTACTCATTGAAGTATCAAGATAACTCAACCTTTTCTTACGTGCTATTGTTACCAACCTTTCCTTTTCTCTTAGCAACAATCAAATAGATATAGTACTTTCTTAAATAGCAACAATCTTACTAGTTAAGGTTTGACATCAATGACAATACAAAAATTGCTTCAATTGTAGTTTCCAACAATCTCCCTCTTTAGCATTGATGGAAACACCATATGAATATGACATGAATTACCAACCAATCCAAAAACTTATTTGGCCATTAGAAATATTAATAATATCCTTAGCTTCATTCTGATACAGAATCAATTAGCCATGCTTGTATGACCGTCCATTGAATTTCTCCCTCTTACTTGATCTTCCATAAAAAATTTCATTATGTGTATTCATCTATGATCATCTCCCTCTTTGACAAAAATTCCAAAGAAGCAACTAAAACATACATCCTACAGTTGTAGATATCATCTTTTCAGTTCAATAACTATATTTTTCCCTCTTTCATCTTTTCTTATGACTGATTCTTGTTTGTGCTATACTTTTCACAACTCTAGGCTGCTCCTAAAGTGTGACATGTCTCTGCATCAACTTGTTAGATATTCTTTGTAGTACATTTGATGCAGTGCTCCTAGCTTGACAAGGCAGCCTTAGTTAGGGGAAGGACCCCTAATTGACTTCTCAGATATTCATGAGCTTCTTTAGGTAAAGCCTTAGTGAATATGTCTTCTAGTTGTTCCTTTGTATTCACATATTTCATGCAGACCTCTTTATCTTGTACCAATTCTCTCAAGTAATGATACTTGATGGAAATGTGTTTGGTCTTTGTGTGCATCACTAGATTCTTAGAGATGTTGATAGCACTTGTGTTGTCATAGAAAATGACAACTAGTTCAGTGATTTCTTCTTTCATGCCTACCAACAATTGCTTTATCCATATCAAATTTGAACATTTCATAGCTGCAACCACATACTCGGCTTCAATATTAGATTGGGAAATGCAATTTTGTTTCTTGCTTATCCAAGAAACTAATCTCTATCTAAGAAAGAAAGCTCCACCACTAGTACTCTTTCTATCATCTACATTTCCTTCCCAATCAGCATTTGTATACACTCTTAGTTCAATCTTCTCATGCTTCTTGTAGTATAATCCATAGTCAGTAGTTCCCTTCAAATATCTCATGATTCTTTTGACAGCCATCATGTGAGTTTACTTAGGATTGAAAGAAAATCTTGCCACAATCCCAATAGGTAATGCAATATTTGGTCTTCTATGTATAGTATATTGTAGCTTTCCAATCATGGATCTATACAAAGTCTGGTTAACTTCTACAACATCATCATTTTTAGAGAACTTTTGTCCAGTAGCCATGGGAGTACTCACTGGCCTTGAATCTTCCATACCAAAGGTTTTTAGTATCTCATGAACATATTTAGACTGGGTGATGAAAATTCCTTTCTCCATCTGATATACTTGTAAACCAACAAAAAATTTGATCTCCCCAATCATACTCATTTCAAATTCAATTTTCATTTCATTTGAAAATTTCTTACACAAAGCATCTTGTCAACCAAATATAATATCATCTACAAAGATCTTAGCTAACAAGATTCCTTTACTTTCTTCATCTTTCATGTCCAGGTTTCTTGTGTCATTTGTCCTTGAGAATCCAATTTTTATTAGGTAGTTGTGTAGTCTCTCATACCATGCTCTAGGAGCTTGCTTTAGTCCATACAATGCTTTATTCAATTTTCAAACCATGTGTCTTTTGTTTGGATCAACAAATCCTTCTAGTTGTTCAATATACACTTCTTCTTCTAATATACCATTTAAAAATGTAGACTTAACATCCATTTGATATACCATGAAATCTTTATAGGCAGCATATGCAAGCAGAGTTCTTACTCCTTCCAATCTAGCTACAAGGGAAAATGTCTCCCCATAATCTATTCCTTCTTCTTATGTGTAGCCTTTGCATACCAGCCTAGCTTTGCTTCTTGTGATATGACCATGCTCATTTAGCTTATTATGAAATACCCACTTTTTCCTAACGACATTCTTATTTTCTGGTCTCGGCACCAGAGTCCAGGTATCATTCTTCTCTATCTGGCTTATCTCTTCATTCATTACTTCTATCCAGTCTTCATTTTCTAATGCCTCCTTTGTTGTCTTAGGCTCAAATTCACATAGTAAACATGTTGGATCCCTTGCCTAGCTTTTGGTCTGAATTCCAATATCTTTATCTCCAATAATCTATTCAAGTTTGTGATGTCTCCTTACATATTGTGCTAGAACAGGTTCTGCTCTCCTTTCATCTTTCTCATTAGGCTCACCAACAAGATTGTCAGATTCAGCTTCTGAATTCTTGGCAACCTCTTCTTGATACTCGATAGCTTCTTCCTATCACTTGACACATTCTTCTTCTCTCTTGGCATTGTTATCTTGATGCTCGACATTTCTTACTCGAGACTCAGCATCAGGTGCAAGTCTATCACTTGCCTCTTCTTCCTCTATATACACAAAAGATCTGTAATCTTTTGGTTCTCTTTTACCATCAACTTCATTTTTCTCTGCATACTCATCAACTTTGACATTCACACTTTCCACAATTTTTTTAGTGTTAGAGTTCAAACACCTCTAAGCTTTACTTTTTGTGGAATAGCCTAGGAATATACCCTCATCACTTTTAGCATCAAATTTTCCATTTCTACTATCCTTTATTATGTAGTATTTACTTCCAAAAATTCTAAAGTACTTTACATTAGGTGCATACCCATGCCACAATTCATAAGGTGTCAGATTTGTACCTTTTTTGATCTGTACTCAGTTAAGAGTATAAACAACTATACTTACAGCTTCTTTCCAACACTTTTGTGCAACATTCTTTTCAATCATTAATTTCTTTGCACAATCCAAAATAGATCTATTCCTTCTCTCTTATATACTATTTTGTGGAGGAGTTCTAGGTGCAGACATCTATCTTTTGATCCCTCTATCATTGCAAAATAGATTAAATTCATTGAATATAAATTCTCCACCTTGTTCAAATCTCAGACACTTCAGGTTTCTACCTATCTCCTTTTTAACCTTAGCCACATACCACTTAAAAATTTGAAAAGCATCAAATTTTTCCTTTAAGAACATTACATGCATCATTCTAGTATAATCATCAACAAACAAGATAAAATATCTAGCACCACAATAGCTTTGTACACCCATTGGTCCACAAAGGTTAGTATGAACCAAATCTAAGATATTCTCAGAAGTAAAATTTTTGCTCTTGAAACTAGACTTTGTCATCTTACCCAACTGACATTCTTTGCACATTGCATTCTTAGGTTTCTTCAATCTAGGTAGACCTCTCACTTTCTTTTTCTTACTAATTTATACCAGATTATCAAAGTTAACATGACATAGCCGCTTATGCCATAACCAAATATCATCAAGTTATGCAATCATACATGTTTCTTCAGATAGGTCTAGATAGAACAAATTACATATTGTCTATTCCCCACTTCCAATCAGTTCACTAGTGGCATCAAATATTTTGGCCTTTCTGTGATGAAATTCCACTTGGTAGCTAGTGCTATTAAGCTATGCAACACTCAGTAGATTATAGTTAAGACCCTCAACCCAATAAGCATTTTCACAAGTGATCTTATCAGTCAGCTTAATCAACCCTTTTCCTCTAACATGACATGGTGCATCATTACCAAATTTCACACTCCTACCTTTATAATGATCTAAGGTATCAAACTTACTCTTGTCACCGGTCATATGATGTGAACAAGCACTGTCAATAATCCATTTATCATTTTTGTTCACATAAGATATCAATGCAATTTTCTCATCCTCATCAAATTCATCTTTCATTGTAACATAGACAACCTCAATTTAAAAATCATCACTATCAATGTTAGTCTCTTCTTCAGCAATATAGCAGGATTTCTTACCTTTTCCTTTGTAGTCCTTGTATCTTTGGTAACCTTTATCTTCTATGTTTCCTTTATGCTTGATGTATCTTTCTTCATCTTTATCATCCCTGTTAGGACATCTAGTAGCTATATGACCAACTTTATTACATAAAAAACATATAATAGGGAGTTTACCTTTGTACCTTCCTTTTCCCCTTTTCAGTCTTCTAGCCATAAGAGCTTCTAGATCCTCAAGTTCTTCATCAAATGTGTCACTTTCACTTTCACTTTCACTTTCACTGATGCATCTTTCTTTTTCCTTCTTTGGCTTACTCAGAACCATTTGTGACTTAAAAGAAGATTCAATATTACCAACAATAAAGTTATCATAGTTAGAAAGTTCAAAAGTAGTAAGCTTACCAACCAAACTTTCCAAAGTAAGAGCATTTGTAGGGTTACATCTAGATTCCTGAATTGCAAAAATTTTAATTGCATAGATAGGACACAACATTCTCAATACTTTTTCTATTATAGTTTCATCATCAATAGTTTGATTTGCTCCTCTAATAGCATTCACAACTTCTTTTATTCTACCACAATATTGTGCAATATTCTCACCTTCTTACATTCTCATTTCATCAAATTTACCTCTTAGGCTCTCAGCTTTTTCTCTCAACATATTTATGTCACCTCCATAAATGTTTGCAAGGGTGTCCCACATTTGCTTTGCATTACTGCAGTCTTTAATGTCTTCAAAGTCTGGATAACTTAGGGCAGACACAATCTCCAACATTGCTTGGTTGTGCTCTTGTTTAGCTTTCATTTCCTCGGTAGTTAGAGGTGCAATAGGTGTGACATAGTCATGCTCAATATAACACTTTGAAAAATCACCAATATCAGCCAAATGCAACTTCATCAAGCTTTTCCATGTAGGGAAGTTCTCCTTATTCATCTTTGGTACCTCCTTCTTATACATCCTGATCATTTTCTTTAAGTACCTTCAAACTTGTTCTCTGTAAGCACCAATAGCTCTAACACCAATTGTTAATATGATTTATAACAATAGAGAGGGGGGGTGAATCAGTTGTTCTCAGGTCTAGATGTATAAAAAAAACTTTTAAAACTCTTCAAAAAATCAGATCTAATAGTCAAAAGCTACTCGGTCATTACTGATTGCATAACAAAAACACATAACAATGCAGTCCACTTATCCAATAGCATCTAACTTGTAAAACATAGAAATGTTCAAACCAAAACATTCACACAAGTATCAACACTAGGATTTATAGTGGAAACCCAATTAGGGAAAAACCACTTTGTAACATGCTACTATTATGTTCACTCTTCAGAAGTGAGCTTGGTGAAAAGCCAACCCTGTCAAAGGTTACAAACACACTATCAGGTGTGACCTGGTTAAAGGATTTAAACCACTCTATTAAAATTGCACCTTGCTATAGGACTTACATACACTCCATTAGAATGCAACCTTGTTCAAAGGATTTATACCTATGACTGTTAGATCAACCTCTGTTAAAAGGATTTTGATTGATACAATGGTTAGAAAGTAGAAGTAGTATTGATCTAAAAAACATACAACTCACTTTGCAAATATCAGATCTAATTCTGTACACATATGCTGGCTTACTAACTGTGAACCTTTACCATCTCCATCAGTGATTTGCTTGAAACTCTCTTGAAGCTATCACAACACTTCTCCTTCAACCTTCTTGCTTAAACAGTCAATAACATCAACCATACTTCCAGCATCCAACTCTCTCTTCAACCTCAACTTAGGTTTCCTTAATACTTCCTCTATTAGGTCAATACATCTTTTTCCACTTAATCTCCTTTGTAGATCTTAGGGTTAGGTTAGATTCATTGAATCCATCCTACATTATGTTCTTCGACTATCCTTCTAAAAATATCTCAAATCTCTTAATAGATTTTCAATAAAATGTTTTACAGTGCATTAAATTCTTTCATACAATCAATAAATAAAGTCAACATGTTTTACATAATCCAAGAATTCAATGATGTCGAATGGAAACTTGAATTCTCCCTCAAATGCAAAATACTGATGCTCGGTCAATACAATGTTCAACTTCTCAGTCTTCATTAGAAAGCTTGGTCACCTCAAAAATTGTTTCCTTAGCTAATACTGTCTTCCTCAACAATTAACTGATGTTCGGTCAACATTGGATTTACTCAACATATACTAGCTCAGTCGACACTAACATCACTCAGATTAAACTAGATTTCTTTACTTTTGCTCGGTTAAGCCTACTAGTTTAGTCTTCATTCTTACTTAGATAAACAATACATTGTCGTATCATTGTGCCACAAAATGAAGTACTCATTGAAGTATCAAGATAACCCAACCTTTCCTTAGGTGCTATTGTTACCAACCTTGCCTTTCCCCTTAGCAACAATCAAATAGATATAGTACTTTCTTAAAGAGCAACAGTCTTACTAGTTAAGGTTTGACATTAATGACAATACAACAATTGCTTCAATTGCAGTTTCCAACAATTATGAGATTGTAGATAATTCTAAGTGAACACTTGACCATTTTAGTAATATATAACCCCAAAAAGACTTATTATGATAGTTTAGTTGATTCTTAGTGACCTGTTCACCAATTTGTTGATCACAACCTCAGAACAACTTGTTATGAGATTTTAGTTGATTTTGAGTGAACAATTGACTTATTCAGTGATTTGTAACCTCAAAATGCTTGTTATGAGATTGTAGCTGATTCTCAGTGATTGGTTCACCAATTCAATCTACAACCTTAGAATGGCTTGTTATGATAGTTAGCTAATTTTGAGAAAATGGTTGACTGATTCGGTGATCTGTAACCTCCAAATACTTGTTATGAGATTGTAGCTCATTCTCAATGAATAGTTGAATGATTTGGTGATGTGAAAACTTAGAACAACTTGTTATGAGATTATAGTTGATTCTTAGTAAATGATTGATTGATTCAATGATTTGCAACCTCATAATGTCTTATTATGAGATCATAGTTGGTTCTCAATGAACATTTGACTGATTTGGCAATCTTCAACCTCAAAGTGGCTTGTTATGAGATTGTAGATGGTTCTTAATGAACAATTGACTAATTCAGTAATCTACAATCTTAGAATGACTTGTTTATAGATTATAGCTAATTCAGAGTGAAGGGTTCACTCATTTGGGGATCTATAATCTCAAAATGACTTATTATGAGATTGTATATGATTCCTATTGAATAATTGACCGATTTAGTGATATACAACCTTAGAGAAACTTGTTATGAGATTTTATTTCATTCTCATTGAATGATCAACTGATTCAGCGATCTACGACCTCAAAACAACTTGTTACATGATTATATCTCATTCTTAATGAATGGTTAACTAATTTGACAATATGCAACCTCACAATAGCTTTTTATGAGATTGTAGTTGATTCTTAGTGAACAACTGATTGATTCACCCATCTACAACCTCAGAATGACTTGTAATTAGATTGTAGATAATTGTAAATTAACTATGTGTTGAAGTTATAAGGCACTAAGAGGTGGGTGAATCAATGCAACCATAGATCTATAAAATATTTTCATGAACTTTCAAATTAACCAACATCCAATGATAAATATAACATAAAAACATAACAAAATATGCATCCACAAAACCAACACAAAGACACTGATATTTTTGTGTGAAAACCCTTGTTAGAGGGAAAAACCATAGTGGGAATTATCACCCACTAATCTCACTAGTGCACCAATAAGCTATACCCTATTAGGAGCATTACAACACCCTACTAAGGAAGGGTATACCCAGTTAAGAGTATTTATAGCATGATTAGAAGCTATAACAAAGTCTATTTAGGAACTACCTTGTTAAGGGATCTAAAACTCCTTCTAAGAGTCACCTAGTTAGAATATTTAGTCTTCACACCTATTAGGATCCCGCTTACCCTGTTAAGAGTAACCTAGTTAAAGGATTTTGACCGCAAGCCTATTAGAAATTGCCTTGAGAATAAACTCAAATAAAGTGACCTGAATGTAGCAAACTCTACCTAATAGATCAGCTTTAGTACTACTCAAATCACTATTCTGATCATACAAACTTTTCCTTCAATGATCACAATCATCACAATAACTAAATTCACATTTAACTTTCTAATTTCATCTCTTATATACATAATTAAGTCAGTGGAACAACCCTAAAACATGTTACTAAATTCAACCTTCAAAATCTATTCAAATATCATAAGCAATCGAACCAACATAGGAAATTGAAATCCTCAAGGTCAACACTCAACAATAGAATTCAAAAATAAAACAATTATCAACTATTATCCAACCACTACCTCGATTTCATCACCTTGACTTGACCGGTTGATTGTCTAAGACAATAACACTGACGTTTCCTCCAAATCTTCATTTGTACTCTAAATCTTCTTGAGTGATCAAATATGTAGATTAACATATCTCTTTAGATACTTCCTGACCAATTTCACTACCATAACATTCCATATCGTCACTACGCATCACATTTACCATGACTGATTGTGTTATCACTAATATACTAGATACTTAGAGAATTCCTTATGAAATCAACTTTGTCACTGGTAAAATGGACTCAATCAACCTAGAAGACTTGTTTCCAGGAATGACAACACTGCAACATTCATCACATGATCTAGGATAGGAACATATTAATCATATGCCAACAATCTCCCCATTTGGCATTGATGGACATACTTAGAAAAAATGCTAAGTGTTTAACTATGAAAAAATAGAATCAACAAGTTCATAGCACTAAACATTTAGAGTTACAAAAAATAACTCCCCCTAAGGTAATTAAAAATATATCATCAATCATGATCTATACTGCTGCTTCTTACAAATACTTAGCCAATTTGCAAAAATATAATTAACAAGTTCAAAGCATCAAAAATTTAGAGCTGCAAAAAATAACTCCCCCTAATTTAATTACAAATAGATCATCAATCATGATCTATACTCCTCCCTCTTACAAATTCTTAACCAATTTTTCATTCTATACAATAGATAACCAAAAGGTAAAATTTTATTTATAAAGAGTAGCATATACCTATTTACAATCTACTGAATACATCTACAAAATTGGTCTTCAAAACCTGTAAGTCATTAACCTAATTCTTTAGTAGGTTCTCCATGATAAATATCCACCCATGAAGTAAATATGCAAGCTCCTCCAATCCTTCTATCGTACACAGAGTAGGTGAGACTGACACCCTTTTGAAAAATATCCAACTTAGGAATCAATAGACTTTGTAACTCTAAAAAAGTAGATATCCTCTTTTTCTGCTCATTACTGTAAGTCTTAAGCTTATGATTGACAACACTTGTTCTCCAAAAATTGTAGCTGAACCATTGATAGGATCAAAATTTTCTACTAATACCCTTAGCTCATATGAAGCTTCACTCCTTTTCCTATCTACATCTTTCAAGAACTATGAAAAGTCAGAGATAGAGGTAAGTTTCTTACCACCTTTCTTTAGATCATCTTTCACTTGGATCACTACAACTTGTAAAGTGTTTCTATCAAGTGTAATTTCTTGAGCCAACTTTTCTGACCTCTTCCTTTCATAGTCTCTTTCTGCTCTCATTGTTTTAGCATCCTCTAGACTTTTCATCTACTCTCTAGTAGTTGTGACCAACCAACCTAAATATTCAATTGGTATGACCTTCTCATCATATTTCACTTCAAACACCAAGTCAAATAGTATATCTCTTATGTTCAGCATAACCTATGCCTCTTGTTTCATCTTCTCCTTCTTTTCTTTGTGCTTAATGGCCATAGAAATATATATCATTTCCTTAGGACTCATAGTACTCAAATCTATTTTTCCTTTAATGGAAGGTATATCTTCATCCATACCAACAATGCTAGAAGACATAAACAGGGAAGTTGTTAGCTTTTTTGTCTCCCTATCTATGGTCTTCTCCTTATGTTCATCTTTAGCTTCTTCATTTCCACCTGTTGCCTTCATCACCAGTACTTGTTGTTGTTGATCATCTACGGGTGTTTCAATTGATGAATCTTTGTTCATAACTTGACCGGTTCCTCTATTCTTTGTCTCCTTTTCTTATTTTTCTTGTGCATCCTTGGGTGCTTCCTCTTATTTCTCTATACTGTCCCTTGGTTCTTTAGGAATATCCATGATAGTAAAATCACTTGTGGTGTCCATGGTATCTATGGTCTCATCCAAATAAATATTATCAAGTGTGACATTCAAATAATTTATGGTCCACCCTTCATCGATAAGAGCAATCACATCCTATTTCTCACTCTCTTCTCCTTTCTTCTGCTCCTCTTCCACTTCTTTATGTTATTCATCCTTATTCTCCTCAACAAGACCTAAGAGATTTTTCAAAATTTTCTCTGTTTCATATTTGCACTAATTGAGAATCACCAATCAATAGTCTTGTAGCTCTTGTCTTAGCCTTGAATGCAATTCTAACCTTATCAAAAGTTTCCTTCATTTCTTCTTTTATCATTTTAGGAATTAAGCACAACAAAACATACTAAATTATTTATTTATGTTTCTTTAATGCTTCCTTCCATGTAGCTTCAATCTTATCATACAAGAAGTAGGAATTTGTCCTTGCAAATGAATACAAACCTAACTTAACCTATGCATACTTCCTACAACAAAATCTTCAATTTTCCTTTGATCTTCCTAACTAAACTTGTCATAATGCTTGTTGACACCAACACGTATACCCACCATTTAACTTCATTAATGATTCTATCAATAGAAATAAACTTAATAAAATGAGGCTTAACTGATTTTGCATTAGGGAGTCCAACCACCTTTTGATTTATTACCTTGAGCCTTTAAATATTTTTTTCCTTCTTCTGACTTTATTCCTCCAGCTTCCTCTTATACTTCTTTGTACCCTTTTTCCTTCTCTTTCTTCTTCTTCCTAGCAACCTTTTTTGTAGCAGTAGTTTCCTTTTTCTTTTTTGGGCTCAGGCTTAGTTGGTCTTACTGGCCTCTTCACATGGATCTTGGCTGGAGGAGAGGGTTTCTCCTTCTTAATTATTGTGTCACTTCTTATCTACCTACCATTTAGAGCTATGTCAATTGTAGAAGGAACTACATCTACATTTTCATCTGTAGTAGCTATAGCTGAAGTACCAAATTTATCAGCTTCATGTCTAGCTCTTGCCTTATCAATAGCTTCTTGTGTGAAGCCTTTATGTTGAAAGAATTTCTCAACCTCCTTTCTAACTTTCTTCTTAATAATTGGTTTACTAAATGTCTGCAACTTCAAGATATTTCTCCCTATATGTCCCAAACCTATTTACAGTAGGATTAATAGGGTTCTTCATCATCTCATCAACATAATCATTTTCTATATCAGCCTCCAACTTGTAATCCATAGGCATAGCCCATGAAGTCCTAAGTACCACTTCCTCCATTTGACATGCATCAGTATCTACCATAAAATATATGTCATCCTTATATTTCTCAACAAAATGAGATGGTATTCTTTCCCTTTCATACATTTTCTTTTGGAAATCTTTAAAATATCCCCATACCTTCTCACAAAACTGACTACCAAGCATCTTAACATAGTTTCCCATTTGTACCACAACTAGTGTACCATCTACCCAATTAATAGAACCAACACTAGGAAAGAAATTTTGGAAGTATAAAAATAGACCTATAAGCAATTAACTATACTTGAACACTTTCCTTTTATCTTTCTTGATCTTCTCCATGTTTGGAAAGAATTGATCTCTCATCACAACACACAAATCATACTCTGCATCTTCCTCACTATCCTATATGCATTGTAAATTGAAACAATAGGTACAATGTTTATTCTTCTTGAGTAAAAAATTTTGTATCTAATCATCATGGATGCAAATCTAACTTCCTCATCTAGGATAGCATTAATTTTCACTACATTCTTATCCTATTTCTATTTGGTCATTTCTTTGACTACGTCTTGTGGAGTAGATCTTAGTTGCGGTATCTCTCCAGTAGCATAGAAACCTATTACAACATGAATGACCTCTTTTATGATCTTTTAAGGTTGATAAATCCACATAAATATGTCATGAACCCTTCTCAGCACATATCTAACCTATTCTTCCTCGAAATCAAAAGGAAAGTGAGTTGTGTGCTCAAAAGCCTTATTTGTGATCACTCTATATTCATCTTTCAATACCGAACATTTGCACAAATATTTGTATAGAGATCATAAATGAGTTTCCCCTAAGTCTTTGATCTTACAATGAATGTATGATCATCTTCCATATGCATTACACCATAGGGAACACTAGTTAGGGAACCCTTTGGATCATTCTCCATTAATTTGTCTGGATGTCTCTTAAATATTGGCCTAGGTTGCTCTATGATGTCAATGACAATAGGAGTATCCATGCTAAAAATAATATATTTTAAGCTTAGAGATATCCAATAAATACCTTTTGAGTCACCGCTCAATGACTGGTGAAAATCCTCAGAAATTTCTTCACCAGAATCACTTCAAAACCTTTTGTAGTCATTTCAATCGCTATCAATCTTCTCAAACTTCACTTCTATTACTATTGGCTATAGCTCTTGATTGTGTAGGTGAAAAACAAGACCTAAAATCACTTTTTTATCTTCCACCACTCTTAATCATTAAATAAATCACCAGTTGAAAGCTAATAGCATGTGCCTTCACAAATCTTGTTAACGATCATCCAAATCTTCATGCAGTTATACAAAACTTTATACCATAATATAAAACAACCATATGCATCTAAATATATAAATAAAACTTACCGCACATGCATCTAGGGGGTCTTCAATGGATTCAATAATACTTGCTCCCTTCAAAGATGACTTAGTTTGATGATAAATTATCCACAACTGATGAAGATGTGCAATCTTCTAATGATTTTACTTCACTCTTATTTTCCCAAATCTTACTCATCTAAGTCTTGGTCTCTTCAAAATTCACAATCTACTTTCCCTTTTTCTTATCTTGTTGATTAACTAGTTGGTTCATATTGTTGTTCCTTGATCTATAAAACCTTCCAATGTGTCATATCTTATGATAGTGGAAACATTCCATACCATTTGATCTCCAAGGACCTATATTGCCTCTATTTGTCTTCAATCTGTAGTTAATAGCCACGTGACCATAGTTGTGACAATGTGAACAACTAACATCCTACTCATTCCTATTTTAATAAGCATTCTATCAATTAACTTGTACCCATTGATTACTCATCCTTGTCCTACACTCATTAGCTCTATGACCATATTTGTAGCAATTGTAACAATAACCATAAAAAAGATTTGGTCTAGCATTAGGTCTGATGCTTGGAACACTAAATCTAATATTTGTCCTTGTGAAAATTAAAACAAATTGATTTATAAGATCTCTTACCAGATTTCCTTTGATTCACCTTAGGTGTTTCTTTGACATCTTGCTTGTAATTTTTAGTCCTAGAAGACTCACCAACTTCATAGCTGGCGTAACCTAAACCATGACCTTCTCCGTGCATTCTCTGATTATTCAATTGTTCATCTAGCTTTGCAAAAATTTCATTGAATTTCTTGATTAAATCATTTGCAACCTTTAGCTCACCTTTCAGTTGCTCATTTTCTTTTCTCAAAATTTGATTCTCCCTTAGGGATTCTTGATTCTCTTCATTTATCTCATGTACATATGCATGCAATGTGTCAACTTCTTGTTCATATTTGAAGAGCTCATCCCCCTTGGCTTTTAGGGACTCTTCTACAATTTTACTTTCTTCTTCTGTTATCTTTATTTCTTCCATTTCTTCACCTATTCTGATTGACAAAGCTTCAGACTCTCTTTTGATGTTATTCTTGTCTTTATGATGAAAGGTAGGGAGCAAGAGGTGCCAAGCAATGGTGCACCCTAATGAGCCAAACCTATGACACACATGCAGAAGAAACAAACAACAATAGTGAGAGAGAGAATACCAGATCTTTCATATATTATTATCAATTTGAATCATATATGCCAGGCTGTAAGACCTTCTCATTTACAGCTTGATATTATACTGAATCTCAAAAGTCCTCAAACATGTGAGGATCTATCACAATCTCAAATCTAATGTCTACTATCTTCTATCTCCCAAAACCACTGCCTAAACTACAACCAAACATCTACATTTATACAAGAAGCTACTGAGCTGAGTCAGCCTTTAGATCCACAATCAATAGAAGTAAAGGTCAAATCTAGGACCACACACTTCCCAATGATGGATTCCAACATTAAATCCATAATCCAATATAAATGTAAAAGTTGGCCACAACAAGAAATAAAACTAGACCCATCAGTAGGCAAGATAACTGAGCAACAGATAGGCAATGCCAAGTGCCAGTGAAATAACCAACCACCCAGGAGAGAACCGACCAACTTGGTCAAAGTAGAAACTGAGCAATACAGACAAACTCCAAATTCTTTTTGGTGACATAAGATTGCCAAGGACCCAAGATGCTCCTACATCAGACACCTGGGGTTATTTTGAAATGATTCTCCAAATCATTTGGTAGGTTTGGTTTGAGCTGCATCCAACTTAGACTGTGACATCCAAGAACTATCTTCCATTGGTATATTCTTCCACTAAACTAGATATTCTACGTACTATTTTCCTCTTATACTCTTGTCAACTCTTTCCTTCAAAATTTGTTCAACTTCATCATTCTACTTCTTAGGATATTCTATCGGTACTGTCACTTCTTCATCAGGTTCATGATACTCATACAAATCAGTAATATTAAAAATTGGTGATATGTCCATGTCATCAGGTAACTCAATTTCATATGCATTTCCTCTATCAAATTTCTTCAGAATCTTTCAAGGCCCAAACTTCTTCATCTTCAGCTTTCCATATGTTCTAATAGGAAATCAACCTTTCTTCAAATGAACCATCACTTCATCACAAACATCAAAAGTTTTATGTCTTCTTAATCTATTAGCTCTATCTTTGTATTTCTGATTACTATCTTCCAACTTCAGCTTCACATCTTCATGCAATGTCTTCATGTACTCAACAAACTTTACTCCTTCAACACTTTTCTTATTCTCATCAGCAATGTTTCTCAAATCAGATATTCCTCTTAATTGTGTGCCATTCACAATCTCAAATGGTGTCTTTCTAGTACTCCTATTCATTGAATTATTATTAGCAAACTCTGCTTGTGCTAACACAGAATCCCAATTACTCGGTGTGTCCCCAACTAAGCATCTCAAAAGATTTCCCAAACTTTTGTGCACAACCTTAGTTTGTCCATCAGTTTGTGGGTGAAATGTAGAACTATATTTCAACTCAGTGTCAAATTTCTTCCAAAGTGTTTTCCAAAAATAACCAACAAATTTATTGTCTCAGTCAGAGATAATACTCCTCAGTAATCCATACAATCTAACAATTTCATTAAAGAAAATATCTGCTACATGTACTACATCTAATGTCTTTCTACAAGGTATAAAATGTGCCATTTTAGATAATCTATCCACAACAACAAATATAGAATCATTACCTCTTACTGTCTTTGGTAAGCCAAGAACAAAATCCATACTGATATCAATCCAAGGTTTCTCAGGAACAACAATCGGTGTATACAATCTAGTATTCTGACTTACTCCTTTTGCAACTTGACAAATTCCACAACTTTTCACAAATTTCTGAACATCTCTATACAACTGTAGCCAATAGTATTTCTCCTTAAGCAAATTCCATGTTTTATTAATACCAAAATGTCCAGCCAAACCACAACTATGTTTCTCTTTTATCAGATTAGTTCTCATTACTCCTCTTGGTATACATAACTAAATACCTTTAAACAACATACCTTCTTGAATGAAATATTCATCCCACTTAGTGTCTTGTTGATCTTGAATAGGTTCTCTGCACTTTCTCCATGGCTTAGAAAAATCAGGGTCAAACTCATAAGAATATCTCATCTCATCAAAACCAAGAACTTCAATTTTCATCTCGGTCACCAAAGATCTTCTTCTACTCAATGCATCAACAACTCAGTTAGTGACTCCAGTCTTATACTTTATCACAAATGTATAACTCTGCAAATACTCAACCCATTTCATATGTCTCTGATTCAACTTATTCTGACTACCCAAATATTAAGTCTTATGATCAGTATACAACACAAATTCACTCGGTATCAAATAATGTCTCCATTTCTTTAGTGCTTGAACAATAGCATAGAATTCTTGATCATACACAGAATATTTCATTCTAGCATCATTCAAATTTTCACTAAAGAAAGCAACAAGTTTACCTTCTTGACTCAACACAGCTCCAATTGCACTTCCACTTACATCACATTCTACTTGAAATACTTTATTAAAATCAGGTAATTCCAAAATAGGTAATTTAGCAAACTTCTTCTTCAAGGTCTCAAAACTTCTATCAGCTCCATGTGTCCACTTGAATTCTCTTTTGTCTCCTCTCATAGTCTCAGTCATAGCATTATAGATTGAACTAAAATTCCTGATGAATTTTTGGTAAAAACTTGCCAAACCATGAAATGATCTTACCTCACTAGCATTCACAGGTGCAGGCCAATTCAAAATAGCTTCAACCTTTTTAGGATCCATCTTCAAACCATTAGCTAAAATTACAAATCCCAAATACACAATCTCTTCTTTCATGAATGAACACTTTTTCAGATTTATCAGCAACTTCTCCTCTTTCAATCTCTGCAAAACTTGTCTAACATTCAACAAATGTTCTTCTCTAGTCTTACTGAATATTAGAATATCATCAAGATATACAATCACAAACTTACCCAAGAATTTCTTCAAAACTTCATTCATCAATCTCATAAAAGTACTTAGTGCATTACTTAAACCAAAAGGCATAACCAACCACTCATACAAACCTTCTTTTGTCTTGAAAGCAGTCTTCCATTCATCACCTTCTCTGATTTTGATCTAATGATACCCACTTTTCAAATCAATCTTTGTGAAATACTTTTCTCTAGTCAAACTATCCATTATGTCATCCATTCTCAATATAGGAAATCTATACTTCATTGTTATCTTATTGATTGCTCTAGAATCAGTGCACATTCTCCATTCTCCATTATTCTTTGGTGCCAATACAATAGGTATTGTACAAGGACTCAAACTTTCTCTGATGAAACCTTTCTCCAGCAACTCTTGAATCTATCAGTTCAATTCATGATTCTCCGTAGGTGTCAACCAATGAGGTGCCTTATTCGGTAAACTAGCTCCAGGAATTAGATCCATACAATGATCAATGCTTCTTTTCAGTGGCAAACCATCAGGTACATTATCAGAAATGATATCACTATACTCAGTGAGTAACTTATCAATCTCCTTAGAGACATTATCCTCTATTTTCTTACTCAGCTTATTAGGAATCATAGCAAAACATACATCATTCCTCTTCAAAGAGTTAAGAAACTTTCTTCCTTCCATCAAAAAAACTTTCACAGATGTGCAAACATGTATACTTATGCAATCTCCTATCATATATAGCATGTCTATCATATTGCCAAGCTCTACCCAACAAAATATGATAATAATCCATAGGCACGATATCACACAACACCTTATCATAGTACCTTCCAATCTTCAAATTGACATAACATTGTTCACTTACCAGGAGTGTATGCTCATCTTTGATCCATGAAATTTGATAGGGCTTTGGATTTACCAATCTTTCCAACTGTAATTTTTTGACCATCTCTTCAAATGTTGGGTTCTCCAAGCTACCACTGTCAATGATTACCTTCCAGACTCTGTCAGAAACTCTACATCTAGTCTTGAATAAAATTTTCCTTACCAGATCTTCCTTCTTGCTTTCATTCCACAATGCTCTCCTTACCATCAAGTTATTTTCTTTCTCAGGTTCATTCAGTGAGTCTTCTTGTGCCAAAGCATTTCTACTGCTACTAGCCTTCTTACTAGCTTGTGTACATTCAAAAGATCTATGTCCTTCTCCACAGTTATAACAAGTTCCTCAGAAACTTCCTCTGCCATAACCACCTCGGTAGTTACTGACTCTACCTCTAGAACTTTCACCTTTCCACTCTGTCTTTCCTTTGTCCAAATTTGTCTTTTTTGGTTCAGATCTACCATTTTCACCATTAGATCTACCTCTTCCTCTAGGCAATCTACCACCTTGACCTCTCTATCTTTGCTCATGTCTCTTGTTCAATTTCTCCTTAGCCTTCAAAGCAAATTGATAAGCCTCTTCAATGTTCTCCAATTTGACCATACTAATTTTCTCTTGGATGGAAACTCTCAAACCATTCAGGTATCTTCTGGTTCTTTCCACATCATCTTCATCATGTCCATATCTAATATCTAATCTATAGAATTCCTCAATATACTCTTTTACTGAGCTATCCTTCTATCCCAAACTTTGCATTCACCAAACTAGGTTAATCTAATAATCACAGGGTAAGAACTTTCCTTTCAATTTGTTCACCATTTTACTCCATACCTTGATTTTGCCTTTTCCTTTCCTTTTTCTATCCAGCTGCAAATGTTCCCACCATAAGGATGCATGACTTTTCAACTTTGTGCTTGCAATATTCACCTTCTTATCCTCAGGAATGTTTACATATTCAAAATAATTTTCCATCTCAGTGATCCAGTCCACCAATTCATCAAAATCCAGCTTTCCACTATATGCAGGAGAATTAAAATGTGGTGTTGACTTTAGACTCATCAAAGCCTTCAAAAATATTTCTTTGCCTTGATCCATAACAAGATTAGGTTCTGCATTCTCCCGTTCTTCTTCAATTTCATCATCACTAACATCTTCAAGATGTCCGCCTCTTCTTTGGGCTATTTCTATTGCTTCTAATCTAGCAGCAATCTATCTTAGCATATCTACCAATCCTAGATCTGTATCTTGCCTCCCACGAACCACCTTGACAACCCTCTATAATTGCAGGTTAGATCACAATCTACTACCCCACAACAATTCAACTAGGGCTTCAAGAGGAACCTACAAACCTAGATCCATAGACCTAGATCAATATCTCACCTCACTCTGATAGCACCTAACACAAAGTAGGGAGAAAGAGGGGCCAAGAAATGGTGCACCCTAATGATCCAAACCTATGACACACATGTGGAAGCAATAAACAACAACAGTGAGAGAGAGAATGCTAGATCTTTCATATATTATCATCAATTTGAATCATACATGCCAGGCCATAAGGCCTTCCTAGTTACGGCCTGATATTATAATGAATCTCAGAAGTCCTCAAACATGCAAGGATCTATCACAATCTCAAATCTAATGTCTACTATCTTCTATCTCCCAAAACCACTGCCTAAACTACAACCAAACATCTACATTTATACAAGAAGCTACCGAGCTAAGTCAACCTTCAGATCCACAATCAATGGAAGTAATGGTCAAATCTGGGACCACATGCTTCCCAATGATGGATTCCAACATTAAATCCATGATCCAATATAAATGCACAAGTCATCCACAACATGAAATAAAACTAGACCCATGGGTAAGCAAGATAGCCAAGCAACAGACAGGCAATGTCGAGTGCCAGTGAAATAACTGACCACCCAGGAGAGAACTGACCACACTCGGTAACCAAAAGAAATCAACCAACTACCGACCAACTTGGTCAAAGTAGAAACTGAGCAATATAGACAAACTCCAAATTCTTTTTGGTGACATAGGATTGCCAATGACCCGAGATGCTCCTGCATCACTTTATGCAGTTGCTCATTCTCTTGAGACAATTCTTCCAAATCTACTTGAGATTCCTCAGATCCACTACCTTGAGATAGTTGTTCAATGAGATCTTTTCTTTCACTCAGTTTTTCAACAAGTTCCTATTTCTTGGCTCTTGATATCTTCAACTGATCTTTCATATTTTCAATAAATTCTTTAGGATCTACAAGTTTCCTTTGATATGTCAAATCCTCCATGTCTTCCTTAAGGAACTTCCCCAAATTATTATGCTTCTTCATGGGAAATTGGCTCTGATACCAATCGTTAATGTTATAAGGCACTGACAGGGGGGGTGAATTACTACAACCATAGATCTACAAAATCTTTTCATCAACTTCCAAATTAATTACCATGAAATTCTAAATATAACATAAAAGCTTAACAAAACATGCATCTACAAAATCAACACAAAGCCACCAATATTTTTGTGGAAATCCTTGTTAGAGGGAAAAACCATGGTGAGAATTATCACCCACTAATCTCACTAGTGAGCCAATAAGATCTTCCTTGTTAGGAGCATTACAAAACCCTACTAAGGGTATACCCAGTTAAGAGTATCTATATCCTGGTTAGAAGCTATTACAAAGTCCTTTTAGGAACTACCCTATTAATGGATTTAAAACTCCTTTTGAGAGTCACCTAGTTAGATGATTTAGTCTTCAAACTTGTTAGGATCTTGTTTACCCTATTAGGAGTAACCCCAGTTAAATGATTTTGATCACAAGCCTGTTAGAACTTGCCTTGAGAATGAACTCAAATAAAGTGATCTTAAGCCTTGAGAATGAACTCAAATAAAGTGATCTTAAGCCTTGAGAATAAACTCAAATAAAGTGATCTTAATGTAGCACACTCTCCCTAACAAATCTACTTTAGTACTACTCAAATCACTAGTCTGATCATACAAACTTTTCCTTCAACAATCACAATCATCGAAACAACTAACTTCAAATTTAACTTTCCGATTTCATCTCTTATATACATAATCAGGTTGGTGGAACAACCCTAAAATGTGTTACTAAGTCAACCTTCAAAATCCATTCAAATTGCATAAGAAATCATGCCAACCTAGGAAATTGAAATCCTTGAGGTCAGCACTCCATAATATAATTCAAAAATAAAATAATCATCAACTCTTATCAAACCACTACCTTGATTTCATCACCTTGACTTGACTAGCTCATTATTTAGGCCAATATCACTGGTGTTTCATCCAAATATTCATTTGTACTCTGAATCTTCTTGAGTGATCAAAGATGTAGATTAACATGACTCTGTACATACTTCCTGACCAATTGAACCACCATAATAGTCCAAATCATCACTGTGCATCACATTTACCATGACTGACTATGTTATCACCGATACATTGGATACTTGGAGAATTCCTTATGTAATCAACTTTATCACTTGTAAAATGAATTCAATCAACCTAGAAGACTTGTTTCTAGAAATGAAAACACTACAAAATTCATCACATGATCTAGGATAGGAGAATCTTAACCATATGCCAACACAATTGACGGATTCAGTGATCTACAACCTCAGAATGACTTGTTATGAGATTGTGTTGATTCTTAATGAAGGGTTGACCAATTTGGTGTTTTGCAACCTTAGAATGGCTTTTTATTAGATTGTAGTTGATTTTAAGTAAATAGTTGGCCAATTTAGTGATCTTCAACCACAACATGACTTATTATGAGATTATAGCTTATTCTAAGAGAATGGTTGACCGATTAACCAATCTGCAACCTAAGAACCGCTTGATAATTGATTTTAGTTGATCTTGAGAAAATGGTTGACCAATTCACTAATCTGAAACCTTAGAATGACTTATTATAAGATTGTAGCTAATTCTTAGTGAACAGTTGGCTTATTCACCAATCTACAACCTCAGAATGGTTTTTTATGAGAATGTAGCTAATTCTCAGCAAATGGTTGATTGATTCTATGATCTACAACCATAGAATGGCTTGTTCAGAGATTGTAGATGATTTTCAGTGAATGGTTAACTAATTCACAAATCTACAACCTTAGGACAACTTGTTATGATATTTTAGGTGATCAATATAATCAAATTTTGATAATCTATTAGAATATAAAATGTAAGCTTTTGGTTTTGGTTGTGTAAGTATTTTCAACATTTTGGATCACGCTTTGTGATCCATCATTGTAATGTAAGTATTTTTCATCTTTGGCACTCTCCTTCATCCTAATGATGGATCATAGAGTGTCATCTGAAATGTTGATGCTAAAAATACTTACACAATCAAAATTGGAAGCTTATATTTTATATTGTAGTTGATTCTGAGAAAATGGTTGACCATTTTGGTGATCTAAAACTTTAGAAGAACTTGTTAATAGATTTTAGCTAATTCTCTGAAAACTATTGATTGATTCGATAATATGCAACCTTAGAATGGCATGTTATGAGATTGTAGCTAATTCCCAACAAAGAGTTGACTAATTTGGTGATTTGTAACCTAAGAATGACTTGTTATAAGATTCTAAGTGATTTTCAATGAACGATTGACCAATTTCTAGATCTGCAACCTTATAATATTGTAGACACCTTAAAATCCTTTAGAAAATAAAGTATTTTTATTTTCTAAAAAATCCCTGATGACATCATCATTTATTAATTAATTATTTATTTAATTAATCAATTTATTTTTATACCATTGAATCCCTTTATCTTAATTAAAAATATTTAATTAAGGAATCCCTCCCAAAAATGTTTAAATCTTATTTAAACATTATCTCCTTATTTATTAATTATTTAATTAATAAATTGACCAAAAACCCCAAAATAAATAATTTATTTACTTTTTGCCCAAAATTTGGCCAATTTCCTTAAGACCACTAACCTCTTCCAGAATTTTCTAATCTTTCTTTAATTTCGATTAAAGGCTAATTCTCTCATTTCCTAAACCTAATCCCAACTCAAAATATTTAATTAAGATTAAATATTTAATCCTCATATTTGTTAAATTCATTTTTAATTAATATTCTCAAACCTAAACCATGGAAATAAATAAATCTTTATTTATTTCCTAAAATCCATGTTTATCCTAAGGAAATTCTAGACTCTTCTAGAAAGTCCTAACCCTAATCCTAATCCTACTCCCTCCCCTAATCTTGTCACATTCCCTAACCAAGGTTAGACAACTCCTAAGCTTAACCCAAAGTCAACAAACCTCTAGAAACTTTTCTTACATGCATTAAGTGCATTTAAGACCTCCTTATCCCTCTTACATGCATTTATCATGCATTTAAGAAGCCCCTCACCCCTTTCTTACACCCTTTGACCTTAGGCACATTTCCCAAATTGTGCACATTCCTCCCATCTTTCAACCCAATGCCCTTATGACACTTGTCACAAGGAGGTGGCCTTGAACTAGCACAATCCATGTGCTCCCCTTTGAATGAATCTTGGCCTCTCTTAAGGATTTTGATCTTGGCCACTCATTCTCCCTTCCCAAATCCTATAAATTCTCCTCATTTCCAAGAGAAAAATAACCATTCACCTTTTATTTCAAGCAATGTTATAATGCTAGAATAGCTCTAAATCATTTAGCTTTCATACTAATTGTTAGTCTTTCATCATTTTCCACCTTTCTTAAAAACACATCTTAGCATAGATTTAATGGATTAAACTAGTTTCTTCCATTGTTTTGCATAGCATATCATCATCATCACATCTCTATTTGGTTAAAATGCATCTTAGCATAAACATCATGTAGCTTAATCTTCATTTCAGCATCATTTGATCCTTGAGGCCTTAGGGGCAAATCAAGTGTTCTATACCTATTTTGTGCCATTTATGGGGTTTTTATGGATCTCAATCCATCCTAAAATGCATAAGGAACATGCTCCAAGTGCTTAGAGAGCACACCCACATCCCCTTAAGCAAGAGCAAATCAAACAGTGCTTGGGTGCACCTATTTAAGCTCAATCTGAGGTGGCTTAGTTTAGAGTTTTACTTGTTTTTGATTGATTTTATGCTAGACTAATATCTAACCTTTGTTTGGCTTGAAGTTTTTCAAAATAGGTATCCTCAAAAGCCTAGTCTACATTCTGGCACACCCAGTGGGACCCCTGTCCTGATCAACTGCTTCAAAATCAACACTTCTTGGCTATTTTTCTCAAATTCTCTCCAAAAATCTAGCCTATAACATTTATTTTAGGTCCAAAATTGTGCATTTGTGGCCTACAATTGTGCATTTGTTAAAAATTTGAAAATCTGTGCATTTATGCTTAAAAATTGCGCATTTGTTAATTAAACTATGCATTTGTCCTGATTTGTTGCACATTTGTCATGATTTGCTGCACATATGTCAAACAGAGCTATGCATATGTATTTTGTAAAAAACTTGCATTTTGATAGCATTTTTGCACAAATAGGTGTAGTTGCGCATACATACTCTGTTGTTGTGCATATAGGCAAAATTAAAACTGCGCATTTGTCACCTTTTCCTGTGCATCTATGATCTGTATCTCCGCATTCATTCCAGAGAGCAGTAAACTGATATTTTTAAAGTTCTTTAAAATTGATTTTTCTTGTAGATTCTAAACTCTTGTTCTTTTTGCAGGTACAAAATCAATCAACATCAATCCTAAAAAGTCTTTCAAGTTGCTAAAATGAACTTCAATCATGCAAACTAGGACTTTAGAATTGCATTCATGCAAAATTAGGAACATTTCAAAGCTTTGGGTACTTAAAAAGAATCACAAATCTGCATTCTAAAAAATCCAAAATCATGTCCTAAAATTTCTATTTAGTTGAAGACTAACATCTTTTTATGGGCAAATCGTGAATGGTTTTCAAATTTCATGCATCAAAGCTAAATTAGGAACTTGTCATTTTTGGAACTGAAAAATCAAAGCAAATGGTCAAAACAAATCTTGAATGAAACTAAAGGAATGAAGCTAAGTCCTAAGAGTCATTGTCAATTTGAAAAAACAAACATACTCTTGAATGCACTAAAAGAAATGAACATCTCTATTCCCTCTTTTGTTTCAATTCAAGCAAGCACACAATCAAATCTTGAATGCCTTAAAGGATAAAAAACAAAGCACTTCAAAGTTCTTAAATCAACACGCAAATCTCAATCTTGAATGCTCAAAGGAAAGAACTTGCAATCGCTCAAATCATTTACCTTTTGGAGAAAGAACAAATCAAACCTTAAGCACTTGTGTCTTCAATTTCAAAGTTCAATCAAACTTAATCAATTTGGGAAAAAGAACAACTTGCTTGATGTGCATTTAGGAGCTTTCATTTTTTGTAAATCCTTGTTAAAGTAAGCAACGTAGGATAGTTGAACTTGGACCAGTTCACTTGTTTTACTTTTAGTAAGGCCTGTCCAAGGAGAAAAGCGCTTCCTCCTCAAAGAAAAACCTCAAACCGATATCCCCCCTAGCCAGTATATAAATAAAGTGAAGGCAAAAAGTACTCACTTATATCTCCTAATCCACAGGCATTTTGTGCCAAATGCAAATGTCTAGGGATAGGTAAATATTCCTCCCCCAGTGTTGTTGGCTAGGCTCTTAAGTGAGTCACAGGTGGTTAGCATAACCGGGTATGGAGGCTCCACAGAACTATTAAAAACCTAATAAAATAGAGGCTACCCTATCTACATCTGAAAGTATCAAAATCCTTGTGCAAGGACCGATTCCAAGGGGTTTATCGGGTCACCTCAAGATTACTCACCATTTGTATTCCCTTCTAGGGGGTACCAAGCTGTGGGCAAGCGATTTTGATACTCACCTTCCTTAGGTAGATCTGTTTGAAGTGCTTGACAGTCAATACTCCGTGAAAACATTGTTGGAACATACACTTTCAAAGCTTTATCAGAGTCAATTATCTTGTTTGTATCCCACAAAGTTGCTTTGTCCCTTGTGGAGATTGCTTTTTCAAAAATCTTTGTTGAAATCTATCCTTTGCCATTAGGAAACATAAAATTGATCAACAAACCCAGTTTAAGATACTCAGAACATTTTGCAGAGAAACCCTTGGAATTAGATATCCAAAAGAACCTTTTGTCCCAAAACCAAACTTATCAGAATTTCCCCGAGTTATGCCCAATTTGATCAAACATCTGAAAGCTAAGTTACCTAAATCCAAGGATTATCAAGAGAAGAAAGTTGTAGAAAGAAACCTTAAGAGCCATCAATCCTCTATCCAAGCAACCCAAGCAGAAGAAAAATATCAAGAAAGGCTTGATAATATTGGCTATAACACAAGAGTCAAAAAGTTTTCCTACCGATTCTGAGTGAACCATCGCTACATCAGTCTTGAAAGAGAAGATTAGATAGGATCCATCACATGTCCATTCTACCTTCAGATCTCAAAATCCTATCTCGGTAGTCCTTCATCCTAGTCTCATCCTAGTTTCATCCCTGCATCATCACCAAATCCTTAGCTGCATTCACCGTCATCTTTCTAGTAGCATCATAGATCATCCATCTCAATTTCATTTGCATCATCCTTTTAGAGAGAGCATTGTTCCATCATCCTTCACTATCATTCCATTAGCAATCCACAATCAGAATCCCAAATCCTTGATCCAAATCCAGCATCCTTTATCCAAAACAGAGTCCACCATCCTTTGCACCAAAATCCAGAGATCCAAATCCATAAGCACTTAGTGTTCAAAACCTTTGAGTTGTTTCCATCCCTTATCCTAAATCAAAAATCATCCCCTTTTTTGACAGAGCATTGTCTAAAGGAAATCCAACTTGTCCTTGCATAGCCTCATCATCTCGAGTAAGAGATTGGCTTATATTGATAAGAATTGAGTTGACCAAAGATCATTAGTCTATCCTAGGTTGGCCAAAATCCTACCACTGATCCTCCATCGGGAAAAATAATAGCTGATTGTTGACACTTAGTAATCTTCCACCAGCATCCCACCAATCCTCCATCCAATCTTGACCCAAATCAGAGCATCCCACCAAGCCTCCATCATCACCAAGCTTTTTTACCAATCTTCCACCATCTCCCATCAATCTTCCACCATCCTTGATCCAAATCCAAGCATTTCACCAATCCTTGCATTGCATTCTAGAAATTCATCATCCTTAGAAGTTCCTTAAGCTTGCATCCATCATCCTTTAGAGTTTTTTAGGAAACATCTTGCATCCATCTAAGCATCTGCATCTTCATGCCTGTCGAGACAAGATCTGGATCTAGAAAATGAAGGAACATGAATCCTTATCCAATCACTAGTTCATCTGATCCCAACATTTTTACCAGTGTAATGATAGCCTATGATCCCCAAATACAAACTAGAAATACATGGGATGATCCCAATATCCCCTCAGCTCCTCTGGTAATAGAAACATTTGTGAATCATCCAAAGAATCCACCAGTAGTCAATGCACTCATGGCCCAAAACTAGCAAAGCATGTTCACTAACTTTGCACAAGCTCATACTTCCATTCCACCATATCTCCATCCTCACATTCCCATAAGTACTATCCAAATCCCAGCACAAGTATACTCTCCATTTATCCAACCGTTCCTTGATCCAACCTTACAAACATCACAAGAAACCTCCACCATTCCCCTTCTTCTGCAAGGAAGCTTTGCAAATCCTGTAACACAAGCTATAACACCATCTGCTCCATTCCCTATTACAGGTACTTCATCATTCGCCATGGCTGCTCAAGCTCTTGCACAAATCCAACGCTTGTCCCAGAATCAACTCCCACCTCTTACACAAACCTTTGCACAAGAAGTTCCACCATCTTCCATAGGCCAAGCAACACTTTTGACTCTGGGAGGGATGCAATCATCCTTCCCCTTCACTTTACAAGCTTCCACATCCACACCTTTTGTGTCAGGAGGGACACAATCATCTGTTCCTTTCAATCCCCAAGCTTTAGCATCCACACCATCATTTCAGGGCTCAACTCAATCGTTTCCCTCTTTCACCCAGCAAACCTCTACATCATCTACTCCAGGGGCAGCGCAATCATTCCCCTTTCAAAATTAGCAAACTTCCACATCACCTTTTTCATGGGGAACATGAGCATCCTCTTCATTTCCCCCCCAACAAGCATCTACCCAGGCACAAGCCCAGCAAAATGCCTTCACCACAGGAATGCCTTCCATGGGTTTTTCAAAACCACCATTCATGTCCCAAACTCCCATCACATCTACCTTCCCGACATCCACTACAATATAATTCCCACCTCACACTGGTCCTTGTTGGGGTCTCACTCAAGAAGACATGAAATCCTTTGGAATACCAACTCACTCTCCTACATCTGTATTTGCAAACCAACAAGCCACCTTCTCACAAGCAGTACAGCAGCAACCATCTCAACCTCCGCCAACCTCATCCTTCATGAGCTATCCATTCCCAACACCTAGTGCTTTTCAGCAAGTTCATCCACCTCACCAGCAAAGTTCATCCCATTTCGCAAAACTATCTTGCCCAGTCACCCTTTGCTTCGGGCTTCCCTACATCAGTTCCACCCTTAAGTAATATGGGAATGCACCTGACTTATATCGGTCAACCACAGAGCCAAGTTCAGCAAGGACCATCTTACCAACAAGCTGCATCATTCCACCAACCACCCCCACAGCAACCATACTTCTAGTCACAGCAACAAACCCCCATCATTCCCCAATAGCAACAAGTTTCCTCCTATCAGTTACACTAGCAAGTCCCAGTCATCCCACAACACTAGCAAGTAGTCTCATATCCATCACCGCAATATCCCCCTATGCCACATCAGTAGTATCCTCCCCAGCAAACATCACTCCAAAATCCACTCCAATCTACCTATCCCGTTGGGCCATCTTTGTATCCCACTCCTCAATACCCACCTCAAATGGGAGTACCCACTCAAACACCAATCAATACTAAGTGGGAAGCCATGAAGAACACCCTTAAAGAGCTTCAAACCAGTACTAAGAACAAAAATTACAAGTTTGAGGAGGTGTGTCCTTATCCATTTGACCGATCCATTGCTGCTATACGTTTCCCTAAGCACTTTGAGACCCCTAAGTTTGATAAATATCAGGGGAAAGGAGATCCAATCAATCATATTAAAGAATTCTATATGGCGTGCCAAGAAGTGGCTTATAGTGATAACTATCTCTTACGCCTATTCCCCAAAAGCTTGGGAGGAACTGTTGTTGAATGGTTCTACAAAATACCATGTGGGACTATCACAACCTTTGCTAAACTTTCTAAGAAGTTCATCACCCACTATGCCCACAATGTTGAGAATGAGTTCACCTTGTTAGATCTCTGCAATTCAAAATAGAAAGAAGGAGAAAGCCTAGCAAAATACTTGCAACGATGGCAGAACCTTACCACCAGGTTATCATACTAGCCACCTGAAAAGCATTTGACCAAAATCTTTATTAATAATCTACATCCTAAGCTGTCCCACTTCATGAGGATGAATTGTCTCCAAACCTATCAAGATATCAAGAGCAAGGGGATAGGTATTAAAAAGGCCCTCCTAGATGAAGGCATGATTTGACACTTCAAAAATGATGTCCAAAAACCTAGCAATGATAAATCTCGTTACTGGAATCGTAACAAGAACATTGTTATTGATGGAGCCACTGATACCAAGCATGTCCAATTTTTCATGGCTAGTCCTCCATCAGCTCCTGCATACCAACAATAACAAGTGCCCATCTATCAACAACCTCCTCAAGTCCATCAGCAACCCACGCAACAATATCATTCTCAGAATAATCAAAAGAATTATCAGCAGCAAGCCCATCAATCTTATCAAGGTAATCCAAACAATCAGGTCAATGTCGTTAATGTTGCTCCCAAACAACACAAGCCTAGAGCTCAGAACAATCAAAGGAAGACCTTCACACCACTAGGTGAACCTCTAGATGTTATCTTTCACCGAATGGCCAAGGCCAACTTGATCATGTTTCCACCAATCTAGCCAGTTGATGATACCACTCCCAAGCTCGATTGGTACAAAGATCATGAATACTATGATTTTCATCATGTCAAAGGACACACTACTTTGAAGTGTATGAGACTCAAAAACTATATCCAAGATCTCATTGATCAAAAAGAGATTCAAGTAGACACACCCGCTCAAGCCTCGCCAAATGCCAACTTACAAATTTATCAGAATGTGTTCCCACAACACAATGCTGGGAACAACCAAACTAATACCAATCATTCCTAGAATCATGGCAAGGGTAAGCAAGAAGATCACACTATTGCCTATATCAATTATGATAATATTGTTGGATGTATAACCCAAGTTGAGCCCACAGTCAATGCCATCCATGTCAGAGGAGTAGATCGTCAATGTGTTGTTACTACCCGTAGGGGTCAAATCACTATTGCTGGTGCCCGTCCAAGGATAGTACAAAATGCACACAATGCACAATATAACCTCATAGAACATCTTGGGAATACACCATCCCAAATATCCATCTTGGACCTTCTCCGCACTTCACCTCTCCATTAGGAGATCCTTGACCAAGCTCTCAAAGAAGGACATGTCCCCACAGATATTAACACCACCCAGTTTGTGACCCTTGTGGGACATTTATCCATAGCCTGTGCTTTATCCTTCAAAACATCCAACATGCTAGATGTTGCACCTAACCATACTCTCCCTCTCTGCATCACCATCATGGTTAAAGACTTTTCCATCAAACGGGTCTTAATAGATAATGGCTCAGCCCTGAACTTGTGTACTTTGAAATTCATTCAGTAGATTGGGTTCACACAAGCTGATATAGCACATGAAGTAATCACTATCAAAGCCTATGACAACTTGGAGTGTACCTCTAAAGGTACTATTACTTTTCCTATCCAGCTAGGCCCAGCAACCCAAGATACCATTTGCCATGTTGTTGATCTTAACCTACCATTCAATATCCTCCTCGGCCGAACATGGATTCATTCCATCAAGGCTGTACCATCCATGTACCATTAGTGCATCAAATTTCCACATCATGGCACTAAGGTTACCATCCATGCTGATCCCCAACCCTTCGCATACTACTGTGCAATGGAAGCGTCATTCCCTCACTCCACTCATTGTCTTGGAACTAACATTGGTACTTCTATTGCCAGCTCATCCCGATCCCATTGTGATCCAGAAACCATTCTCACCTCCACCCTCTCTTTCGTCAAGATCAATAACTAGGGTTGTGGTGAATATAGCCTACATGATGCATTTTCTGTAGGGGCCCTCTCGCTTGATCCACATACTCAAGGGTGCCCGAATCACCAAAGCAAGCCTATTGAAGAGCATCATGAAATCAAAAGAATGGGACCTATGACTTTTGAATCCCATGGCACATTAAACTTTCAAGAAATGGATCCTGACATTAATAAGTGGTTGTACAAAGATCCCGCACCACCTAAAAAACAACTTCTTGGCTACTTCAAAGATAAATATCCACAATCGCACAAGTACACTACTGAGTAGTGGATCTACCAAGGTGGTGGTCTAGGACCACAAGAAGGTGGAAGCAAAGACCCAATTATAGCATCCAAGAATGCACAACATCAGGGTCTTGGCTTTAATACCCCTCACCTGCATATACAAGGGCCCAATACCGCAACTAGGGGCACCAACATGACTAGTGTTCCCCTCTTAAAAAGCCAGGATGACCTCGTAGAGATCGAAGACATCCCTAAAGAGAAAGAAATCAGATCCTATGATGATATCTTTGACAATGACACCCTCTTGGGTACTTCTATCCTCTGACAACTTGCCATCAATCTCATAGAGCTTCCCCTCATTCACCCTCAACTCATAGACTGATACTAACCAAGCATTTCACACATCAATGAGTTCCAAAGCACGGAAGCACTCCTAGAATTAATGTGGGCATCAGGCCCACAATCAGTTCACAATTTAGAGTCAACTCACATCTATAAGCTTGACCCAAAAGGATACTTTGGAGAGGAGGCAAGCTTTAGCTGCAAAAGAGAAATAGAAAGAGTAAAACATGAGTCCTTATGTGAAAACCCTTTTGGGGCACATTTTGATTCCAAAAAAGTAAAAATAAAGAGCATATCTTCTAGTGAAAACTTGGCAATTCAAGTGCTAGAAGATGAAGACTTGCCTCTTCCTCCCATCCAGGATTACAGACCTAGCAGTCACCTATCATCATAGAAGAAACCAAGCCAGTCAACTTAGGTACAGAGGAATGTCCAAGGATCACCTACATTGCAGCCAACATGACAGAAGGTGAAGAAATGGCTTTCACTGCGCTACTTCAAGAAGCTACTAGAAACTTTGCATGGTCATACGCACACATGCCTAGACTTGATCCTAAACTTGTTGTTCATCATCTAGCTGTAGACCCCAATGTTAAGCCAGTAAAGCAGAAGCTACGCAAAATGCATCCCAAAGTAGCTCTATTGGTAAAATCAGAACTAGAAAAGCCCCTGGATGCAAAGATTATCAAAGCTATAGATTACTCAGATTGGATCTCCAACATGGTACCTATCACAAAGCCTTCTGAGGACATTTGAATTTGTACAGATTTTAGGGACCTAAACAAATCATGTCCTAAAGATGATTTCCCACTACCTAACATAGACATGATCATAGATCTTACAGTGGGCCATGAAATGTTGTCACTAATGGATGGTTTCTCTAGATACAATCAGATTCATATAGCAACAAAAGACCAACACAAAATAGCATTCACCACTCCATGGGGTACCTTTTGCTATAACATGATGCCCTTTGGTCTAAAGAATGCAGGAGCCACATATCAGAGAGTAATGACAGCAATCTTCCATGACATGATCCACAAGATCCTAGAGGACTATGTGGATGATATTCTTGCAAAATCAAAGACACGCCATGAACACCTTGACATTCTTGAGAGTGTGTTTGATCACCTACAACACTATGGGTTATGGCTCAATCCAAAGAAATGTGTCTTTGGTGTTACATCTGGAAAGCTCCTAGGTTTCATAGTATCATGAAGAGGCATAGAGATTGACCCTAAAAAGGTCAAAGCAATAATAGAAATGTCTCCCCCAAGAACACTCAGACAGCTCAGAAGCCTACAAGGAAAGCTTCAATCAGTACATCGGTTCATTTCTCAGCTGGCAGACAAGTGCCAACCTTTCACACATCTTTTATGCAAAGACACAAGCTTCAAACAAGATCCCATATGTTAGCGAAGCTTTGATAAGCTCAAGGAGTATCTAGCCAATTCTCCAATCCTAGTACCACCAGTTCCAGGATGCCCTCTCATACTCTACATCTCAACAACCACTACAGCACTGGGGGCATCCTAGCTTAGCATGATGATAAAAACAAAGAGAGAGCCATCTACTACATTAGTTGAACTCTTGTTGGCTATGAGCTTAATTACTCACCCATGGAAAAAGCCTACCTTGCAGTGGTTTTTTCCACTCAAAAGCTTAGACATTACATACTCAATCACACAATCAGGCTCATTTCAAAAGTGGACCCTCTCAAATATCTACTATCAAAGACAACTCTCACAGGCCGTATGGAAAAATGGGTCATGATACTCAGCAAGTTCGACATCCAGTACATAGATCAGAAAGCAATCAAAGGGAAAGTCATTGCCGATCAGCTAGTAGAAGCACCACTGGTGGATGCTTATCCACTAATCATGGAATTCCCTAATGAACACTTATGTATGATCGAAGAACAACCCATGTGGAAACTATACTTTGATGGCTCCTACACATCACATAGATCAGGGGTAGGAATCCTATTCATCACACCTCAAGGTGACTACATCCCCAAGTCATTCAAGTTGGGATTTTCATGTACCAACAACATTGCAGAATATGAGGCACTCATCTTAGGTCTCAAAACAACCATTCAATGGAATATCATAGAACTGCAAGTTTTCGACGATTCACAACTGATTATCAAGCAAGTCCTAGATGAATATCAAACAAAGGATGACAAGCTGCTACCTTACAAAGAACTCATGGATAGATTGAAAGAGCATTTCTTGAATCTATAGTTTACACAAATACCAAGACTTCAAAACAAAGCAGCCGACGTAATGGCAACTATTGGGTCCTTGTTAGAAATCCCACGTGACACATCACAGTATGAATTCCTAGTCGAGCAGCTACATACACCAACTTATGAGAATGCCGATGCATAAATGGTGTGTGTCTTGGTTGGTCCCTAGTCCCTGTGGTACCATGACATCCATGCATATCTCAAGAATGGTATCATATCTCCCCATCTCACCAATAACCAATGCCAAAACCTTATTCGCAGAGCTTCCCGCTACACTCTTGTAGCCAACACCCTTTATTGTCAAGGGTATCACAATATCCTCTCTAGGTGTTTAGATTCAAATGAGGCCATCCTAGCTTTACAAGAGGTCCACGCTGGAATTTGCAGTGCCCATACAAGTGGCATGGTTCTAGCTAAGCAGTTGCTTCGAGTTGGGTATTATTGGCCAACCATGGAACATGATGCTTGTGAGTTTGTTAGAAAATTCTTACCATGTCAGTAGCATGCAAATTTGATTCATGCACCAGCACAAGATTTGCAGCCCATTGCACCACCTTGGCCATTTTCATGTTGGGGCTTCGACCTTGTCAGCTTAATCACTCCCCTTTCCTCAGATGGACACAAGTACATAATCACTGCCACAGAGTACTTCACCAAATGGGTTGAAGCGATTCTGCTCACCCTCAATACTGGCATCCAAATATCCAAGTTCATCCTTTACCACATCATTTGCCGCTTTGGCATACCATCTACCATCTTCACTAACCATGGCACACCTTTTGAAAACCAGCATGTGGATGATCTATGTGCTAGACTCCACATCCATTAACGTTTCTCCAATCCATATTTCCCTCAAGGAAATGGCCAAGCTGAGGCAACCAACAAAACTATCTTAAAAATCCTCAAGAAGGTTGTCAATGATTCTGGTCGTGACTGGCACCTCCAAATTAATCCCACCCTTTGGGCCTACCGTATTTCTTATCGCACTCCCACAGGCACCACCCCATATTCCCTTGTATATGGTGCCAAAGTCATTCTGTCGATCAAGGTCGAGCTCCCATCCTTGCGAGTCTCCATGAAGAACTACACCACTGATGAAGACTATCATGTGGCCCGTCTCACACAGCTAGAGCTGTTAGATGAAAAGAGACAACAAGCCTATGATCACCTGGTTGCATACCAAAATTTACTCAAAAGGAGTTATAACAAGAAGGTCCATCCCAGACAATTTCAGGTCAGTGACATGGTCCTCAAAGAAAATCAGAAAGTCCAAGCAAATAGAGAAAAGAAAAGAAAGTTTGAGCCTACATGGTTGGGCCGCTATGTTGTCACAGCATGCTTCAACTCCGATGCCTATCAACTATCTACACCAGAAGGTGCACCTTTGAATGATCCAATCAACATCATACATTTGAAGAGGTTCTATGCCTGAACCGGATCTACATATTCAGAAAATCCATAAAAATTGGAAAAAGCAGAAAAATACAAAAAAAGCACAAAAAAGAAAAAGAAAAAATTATCGTCCAATGGTGAAAACTTGGCAATTCAAGCGCCTTGGACAAGTATGTTGGTGAAAACCTGGCAAATAGGTGCCATACATAGTGGACCAAGTCATTATCTGTTAAACTCCCATCCCCCCATCCCAACATCTCAATCCTTTTTCTACCATCCCCATCCCCATCCACCATCCCCCAGCATTCCTCTTTTTCATAATCCTCCAACAAATCTGCAATCCTACCTGCACCTATCTTGTACCATATTTTGTACCATATCCTGTATAGCACCATCCTTCTTGTACCATATCCTGTATCGTGAGATCTTCCTATCCCCAATCTTGAGATTCTGTACATATCCATTGTATATCTTTTTTTCGCTTGTATACATATCCTCGCATCTTGTTGTACATATCCTTGTCAGTCCTGCAGCAACATTTGATCAGAACACTTTGTCCTACCCAGCCTTGTACTTCAACAATATCAATTGTCAACTATTCTTGATCCCAGTGATTATTCTTTGACTTCATCATTTGCCAGCAAACAACAACACTCATTCTCCCATCAATTAGCAGGTCCTTGAGGATGTATCCTTCCTCCTGCAAGATCCAATCTTCCACCAATCACACTCGGTTTGTGTCGATGCATCCTTCCACACGTTCAGACCAATCTTCCCACCATCAATCCAATCCATCACATCAAATCTCTCTCCTTGGCAAAGGATGTCTTTTTGGAGTTATCATTTTGGTCTTGGATTTTTTTAATCTTTTACGGCTTCTCGTTGTTCTCTACTCAAGGTCACCACGATCCTTTATATCATGGTGCACTGCAAATGAGGATAATCTAGGGAAAGCTCTTTTGATCTTTTACTTCTTCCTGTGAATCAGTCATGTGTTTGTGGTTTCTTCAGCATCATTTCTACCATGCCTCCTTCTCAAGATCATGTGTGATGCTGGGGCAACCCTGCGTGTCTTTTTTAGTGTCAGTCCTATGCAACACTAGTGACAAGGCCTCATGTTCCCAGTATCCTTGGCAGGTCTCTAGCATTGCTATATTAAACTAGGTTGTGCTCTCCACATTTGCACTTGGAGCTTCCCCCAATCCCCTACATCTTGCATCATCTAGATTAATCTTGCATCTTGCATCTCTCATGTAGCTACATCCTACATTTTGCATTTCATCTCATCTTGCATTCACCCATCTTTGCTCTTGGGAGTTTGGTTATTTATCTCCCCTTCTTCCTAGGTCCTTCTTTCTTTGTTTCCTTTCGAGAAAATTTCACAATGTTTACTCCTTGCGTTATTTTCTCGAGGGGGCACAATCCCTCATTCCTCTAAATTCTAGCCTTGGACATCTTATTTTTCTTGTCTTTGACACCATGCCACTTGGGGCATCACATCAAAGAGGGGAAAAATGTAGACACCTAAAAATCCTTTAGAAAATAAAGTATTTTTATTTTCTAAAAAATCCCTGATGACATCATCATTTATTAATTAATTATTTAATTAATTAATTAATTAATTTTTATGCCATTGAATCCCTTTATCTTAATTAAAAATATTTAATTAAGGAATCCCTCCCAAAAATGTTTAAATCTTATTTAAACATTATCTCCTTATTTATTAATTATTTAATTAATAAATTGACCAAAAACCCCAAAATAAATTATTTATTTATTTTTTGCCCAAAACTTGGCCAATTTCCTTAAGACCACTAACCTCTTCCAGAATCTTCTAATCTTTCTTTAATTTTGATTAAAGGCTAATTCCCTCATTTCCTAAACCTAATCCCAACTCAAAATATTTAATTAAGATTAAATATTTAATCCTCATATTTGTTAAATTCATTTTTAATAAATATTCTCAAATCTAAACCATGGAAATAAATAAATCTTTATTTATTTCCTAAAATCCATGTTTATCCTAAGGAAATTCTAGACTCTTCTAGAAAGTCCTAACCCTAATCCTAATCCTAATCCCTCCCCTAATCGTGTCACATTCCCTAACCAAGGTTAGCCAACTCCTAAGCTTAACCCAAAGTCAACATACTTCTAGAAACTTCTCTTACATGCATTAAGTGCATTTAAGACATCCTTATCCCTCTTACATGCATTTATCATGCATTTAAGAAGCCCCTCACCCCTTTTTACACCCTTTGACCTTAGGCACATTTCCCAAATTATGCACATTCCTCCCATCTTTCAACCCAATGCCCTTATGACACTTGTCACAAGGAGGTGGCCTTGAACTAGCACAATCCATGTGCTCCCCTTTGAATGAATCTTGGCCTCTCTTAAGGATTTTGATCTTGGCCACTCATTCTCCCTTCCCAAATCCTATAAATGCTCCTCATTTTCAAGAGCAAAATAACCATTCACCTTTTATTTCAAGCAATGTTATAATGCTAGAATAGCTCTAAATCATTTAGCTTTCATACTAATTGTTAGTCTTTCATCATTTTCCACCTTTCTTAAAAACACATCTTAGCATAGATTTAATGGATTAAACTAGTTTCTTCCATTGTTTTGCATAGCATATCATCATCATCACATCTCTATTTGGTTAAAATCAATCTTAGCATAAACATCATGTAGCTTAATCTTCATTTCAGCATCATTTGATCCTTGAGGCTTTAGGGGCAAATCAAGTGTTCTATACCTGTTTTGTGCCATTTATGGGGTTTTTATGGATCTCAATCCATCCTAAAATGCATAAAGAACATGCTCCAAGTGCTTAGAGAGCACACCCACATCCCCTTAAGCAAGAGAAAATCAAACAGTGCTTGGGTGCACCTATTTAAGCTCAATCTGAGGTGGCTTAGTTTAGAGTTTTACTTGTTTTTGATTGATTTTATGCTAGACTAACATCTAACCTTTGTTTGGCTTGAAGTTTTTCAAAACAGGTATCCTCAAAAGCCTAGTCTACAAATATCTTGTTATGAGATTGTAGCTCATTCTCACCAAAAGGCTGACCAATTTGGTAATCTATAACCTCAAAAAATCTTGTTATCAGATTATAGCTCATTCTCAGCAAATGGTTGACCGATTCAGTGATCTATAACATTAGAATGACTTGTTATGAGATTGTATCTCATTGTCAACAAATGGTTGACTTCAGTGATTTCTAACCTAAGAATGGCTTTTTACAATATTGTAGCTCATTATCAGTGAACGGTTGACTAATTTGATGATAAGAAACCTCAGAATGACTTACTATGATATTATAGTTCATTCTTAGTGAATGGTTGACCAATTTTATGATCTACAACCTCAGAACAATTTTTTATGAGATTGTAGCTTACTCTTAGTGAATG
This sequence comes from Chamaecyparis obtusa, assembly GCA_027943335.1. Taxonomy (NCBI): domain Eukaryota; kingdom Viridiplantae; phylum Streptophyta; class Pinopsida; order Cupressales; family Cupressaceae; genus Chamaecyparis; species Chamaecyparis obtusa. Next base: position 282,117 of record BSBK01002433.1, read on the forward strand.
ATTGACCAATTCAGTTATCTACAACCTCAAAACAACTTGTTATGATATTTTATCTCATTCTGAGTGAATGGTCGACTGATTCAGTTATCTGCAACCTTAGAAGGGCTTGTTATACGATTGTAGTTAATTCATAGAAAAAGGTTGAACAATTCAATGATTTGTAACCTCAAAACAGCTTGATATGAGATTGTAGTTAATTCTCATTGAATGGTTGACTAATTTGTTAGAAATGGGAAATACTAAGAGGGGGGGTGAATTAGTATTTCACAAACTTTTACTTTTATCCAATTATGGATATAAAAATTTAACTTAAAGCTTGCATAACAAAGTAAACTAAGGAAACTGAATAGCAACCATAGCAATAAAGTAAATGAACTCATAACACCATGTTTGTTCTCAAGGAAACCATGGTTAAGGGAAAACCCTAGTGGGGATGATACCCACAACTGATCCACTAATCAAAAGTATCCGGTTAAGGATATTAACCCTATTAGGAGTCTATTACATACATATAGTGTTTATGTCCTGGTTAAATGGCTCTAGGCCTTGTTAGAAGTCTCAAGCCTATTTGGAGTTTCTATTAAAAAAAGAATGATTTGCAAGATGAGCTCATTGCCCAAACATGCAATAGACAATGATATCTTCAAATACAAAGGTAACGTACATAACCTTTTACTATTGCCGAATAGCTTTCCTATTTTGATTTAGCTTTCTAGGCTCTTCACTTTCATATACAAAGTTTACTTGTTTTCCTTCTTACATTATACAACTTCACATCATAATTTTCTTATTACATTTTCTATATGTAACATATGTGCTTTTTGTATTACATAATTCTTACATATATACAAGTTATTACAATTAACAACTTTCAAGCAGCTTATAATACATAAACTCTTCTCAAAAATATAAAACCAATTCATGCTACCTTAGGGTTAACATCTAGGATGTCATCCCTACATGGTTAATTCATTATTTTGATAAATAAAATAATACCTTAACTTAATAGGATCACTTTCGTCTTCTACTATGTTCAAGTCAGCTCAACACTGTCTTTGTAATTCTTTAATATCTCCTTTCGTACATGTCGTACAGACTTGTGCTTTCATATGTGGATTTGATATACATATAATTATCCATGTTCAAGTGTTCATGCAATGAACCTACTTCTATGAACATCGCTAATCAAAACTGTCTCTGATTAGGCTGTAAAGCACTACTGTACTTAGACAATTTTCTAGTGCGCTCTTACAAAATTGCTTTCTTCTATTGTGTGATCTTCATAGAGAGTATATGTTTCCATAATGAAATTTTTTTGATTATCCTACTTAGCCAAATTTCCAACAATCTCCCCCTTTTTCATTGGTGGCAACATTTGGGAAAATTGGCTAAGTCCCAAAAACTTAAGATACAAAATTGTGTCCATACAAAAATTTGATCGTACATAACTCCTTATTTCTCCTACTTATACTCAAAATACTTATACTCCAAAATATTTATACTCCCCCTAAGAGTATACTTCATTCTTATACATATAATATCTATGCATACAATTTTCTACTTATACTACTCCCCCTTTGACAACAATGACAAAGGTGTCAAAAATTTTGTATCAAACTTGTTTTACCTCATGAATTTAATATTGCAAGGCTGGAAGGCTTGCAACACAATCTGAAAAATTGATCTTCAATCTCTCTAACTCCTTTTCCCATGGTTTCTTCACTGCATCTTAAACACTGAGAAATGTGCATTGGCCAAAGGATGCAATTTCGTATGCCTTAAGATTTGCATAAGCAAATTTTCCATAAGATGTCTTCGAAGAAAGACATTCTTCCAATTGATTCTCAAGAATACTTATTTTCATTGATACATGCTCTCTTGGTAGAGAAAATCTTTTCAATTTCTTTTCTTTCTCATCATTTAGAAGTCTCATATCATCAAAAATCTTACTTGTATTCCTCTCAATTTTTGAGATCTTCACATTAGGGCTTTGCAAAATTTTTACTGCCATTTGTACCTCTTCCTCTTTTATCTTTATCTTCTATGATATCTTGGATGTGTGGCTCTCTGATTGTGTACACTAAATGTACAAATCTTTCCCTCTTTCCATGCATCTTCTCAACTCTTTTATATATATATCCAAATTATCTATATCATTTCTGATATTCTGACATATAACTTGAAATTTCTGAGCATCATGAGTTACTTGTGCTTTCACTATTGCTACATTAGATAAATTTTTGAATTCTATATCAAAGGCATTCATTACCTCTTTTTCTTTTCCATGTGGGTCTGCCTCACTGACTTGACTTGATATTATGATTTGTAATTTACCTGTAACCTCAAGTAGTGTGCCTTCTAAGATTTTCACTTTCTTGTTCTTACCAATGATATTTTTCAAAGATGAGATCAACTCTATTTAATCATCATCATCAACTTCCTATCCAAGGCTTGCAAACATAGATTCAATCTATGGTTTTTGTGTTGTTTATGTTGTGTCCCTAGGTGTAGAAATGAATACTGATTGTTTTTGTAGAACCGCAAGCTCTTCTGCTACTACATTAACCTCTATTTCCTCTTTCTCTTCTTCCTACTATGTTTCAACCTCTTGTTCCTTATTTTTTTTTGTATCTTGTTGCTCATCCAAAAAATTGCCAACATCGACTTCATTTTTATTGAAGGGATTTTCTTCACTATCCAAGGTGATATTTGTTCCTTCAATGTTCATTATCTCATCTTCAATGTTAATGGAGGGTGGAAGTGCTGGTGATGGATCTATCTAATACTCTGCTTCAACTGCTTGATTAGATTCATTGATGTGCTCACCTAGTCCAGAGGTCATAACCTTCACAACCACTTGCTCTGTTTCTCTATTGATTTCTTTATAATTGCCTCCCATTATCAGTATAGTTCTCATTTTCTTCCTTAGATGGGTTCTTAGGATTTTCATGATTTCCTCAAAATGTTCTTCATCTTTTATAACACACAAATTCCTTACATATCTCTCTCTTAATCCATTATCTTCCTTTGTTTCTCTTTTCTTTCTCAAAAAGATTGTCAGGGATCTTGCCTTTTATATCATTAAATTTCTTATATGCAAGAATCATATGTCTGACAACTACATTTTCTAAGTTCAGCTTCTCAAAATTATCATAAAACTCATAATATTTTTTCAACTTAGTGAAATCACCTTCATTAATGATTAAGGGATTCACTTTGTCTATCTTTGGCTTCCACTTCTTCTTATTGCTTCCTGTCTCTTCATTTGTCTTTGCTGCTAATGTTTTTCTTTGAACTGGGGAAAATAAATTTTTCTATCTTTTTCTTGGTCCACTTGCCATTTCCTTAACTCTTTTAGTTGGTGTGGTGGAGGATCTAGTAGACTTCCCTACTTCCTGCACTTCCACTTCTTCAACTTCTTCATCTGTTTCCTAAATTTCTTCTGTAGGGGCTGCAAGATATGTCAAGGGTGGAACTAATAGTATCTCTTCCTATCCTATATCAATTATTATTGATGTTGTCTTCTTCTCTATGAAAAATTCATGTTCTATCATACCAGTGTCTTTTAATATTTTATTTATAGTACTGTCAACTCTTTTCTTAGCCATCTTCTATGCCTGTAATGATTATTGCAGAGTCAAAGTTATCCTCATGTGTCCCAAATCTAGGACTCTTAGCATCCAAATTGATCTTAAGCAATCTACTCACATATCCTTAAGTCTCAGCTTCTAAAACTTCATATTCAAGTGGATCTACAAATTCCACTCTAGGCTCAACTGCTTCAATGTAGGTAAAGTTTGTATCAACCAAAAAACATATCTCATCCTTGTATTTCTCCACAATGGATGGTGGAATTCTTGATCTTTTCCTCATTTTATTTTGAAAGGTCTTAATTACCAAAGTTTCACTTTCATTTACTTTGTCTATAGGATGTCTTAGGTACACCTTATTGATTCTATCCATAGAATTTATGTTATCACTCCAATCCTCTCCTATAGTGTATGGAAACCTTCTTAACAAATGAAAAAACATATATGTGGTCAAAGATGAAAATCTAAACTGTGAGCTCTTGGTTTTTCTAATTTTCTCAAAGTTCTCTGTCAACTGAATTCTTAAGATTTCACACATATCTACCTATACTTTCTCAACACACATAAGATAAGCTGCATGTACCATTCCAGCTTCCATATTATCCTCTCTAGAATTTGTACAAAACTTTGAAGTCAAAATTCTGCATACATATCTAACATCATCCCATATAATCTTGCTAATAACAATTCCTCTTCCATTGTATGATGACTTGGTGTTGTCTAACACTATTTTCTTAATATTTTTATCATTAAATGTAATCACTCCAGATTTGGATAGGCCAGTTACCTCATGAATAAGGTTTGCGATGATGTCAATGGTTCTATCATCTAACCAAAACTCACCATTATGGATTCTGCTCAGAATAATCTTAGTCCATTCATCATCCTAAAATTCATAATGAAGTGTATACTTGATAATATCAATCTCACTCAAATGTTCAAACCCTTCTTTGTATGACATGTCTTTTTTATAGATCTTTTCACACTCCATGATCAAGTTACCATCTACTATGGTCTCAAACTTACATTTTAGATAACTTCTTATGTCTTCCAAATGCAAAACTCCACCTGGAATGAATGACAAGGCTAAACTAGGGTCTTCTTCCAAAGGCTCTATAGGTTCCTTTTTCATTCTTGGTCTGACTAAATCTTTGATGTGGTGAACAAGTGATGCATCCATGATTCTATAAAAATACAACTGCTTGATAGTGATTACTTAGAAAAATACCTCAAGAATCATAATTTAGGGCTTTGCGTAGATCCGACATGAAATCTTTCACCAAATCCTGCAAACTACTCTTAATCTCCACTAACTAGCTCTCTTTATCACTTATAATCACTTGAATGATCAACTAATACTGATCATATGCTTTTATCCTTCAAATCTTTCAAGATTCTGACATCACATTAAATTTCTTTTCCGCTTCATGCCAAAAAGTTGTTCCTGGTTACCTGCAAAACTTCATTCTTTCCGTGTACTTGCATACATTCATATAAATTCATGTGCTCTTAACCATATCTTCATTATATCATATGCTATCATATATTAACTCTGCAAGACTCAGTTCATTCTATTCTAACTTCTACACTATTCTAATGCTTTACTCTAATACATAATTCATGAAATAATTACTTTAAGTACTTTGAGATGAATTAAGAAATGATTCACACTTACTATCAGGTACTTCACCTATCTAGTTTCCTAGTATACTGAGTGTGCTCTCTTGATCTGTGGCTTTAACAAATTCAACTTCTTCCAAGTTACTACAGCATCCTCTCTAACTACCATATCCACCTCAAGATCTCATCAACTCTATCCACATTAATAATGAGCCTATCACATATCAACTTGGTTCATCCATGTCCATTTGGTTTGGTCTACTTCATAGTCCTACTATTCCATATGTGCCCCCTCCACCTCAAAATGGACTCGCATCTTGTTTAAAAAATAATTAGTATCTAATTGCTAAGAAGATTTATCATAAAATGCATTATCAAGGAAAGGGGTTAGGCCTTAATGAGCAAGGTATATTATAACCCCTTGATATCAAAGAAAATCAATATTATAAGGGCCTTGACTATATATCTCACCATCAAGATTTTGATATCCCCTCTACATCCAACATTCCCCCATATAAACCCAAGCATATACCTTCCCCCTCATTCCTTCGATACATCTTAGGTTCATATATTCCTCCTTCCACTAATTCACAATCCACTTACCCTTTCCCACATGCAAGTCAACAAAGGCACACATCTTTGAGCACCATCTACCCATCCAAAACACCTCCATACAATGCCTCTCCACCCATTAATACCACTTCCCTTCCAAGCCATTTGGATACCAAGCATAAAATCCATAAGTCAAGTAATCCACATGCAACTAAGGATCAATGTGTCCTATCTAATCGACATGCAAAAATAAAGAAAAATATGATCCAAAACAAAAAAGAAATCTCCAAAAGGTCACAAAGGCTAATAAAAAGAAAATAAAGGTCAAAAGCTATATGGGTTTATAAATACCTTATGCAAGCAATGCATTCCAAGGACCCACAAAAGAATGAAAAATTAAAAACCATGTGGATTCCAAAGAAGCTCCTTGAAGCACAATATCCCAAAGAAAAATCAAAATTGGCATCCAAGCTTTCTATTCCAAAGGCTCTCATCAATCCCCCACATAAATATCTTCCATCTTCCAAATCTATATTTGGTCCCTATATCCCAAAATTCACTACCTTATATACGCCATCACCTACTCCATCCATTTTGGTTCCTTGTATCCCAAAATCCATGTCCACTCCTTCATCTAAATCCCAAAATCAAAAATCAATTTTCTTTTCATCACTCCACCACCCCTCAAGGTGTGTGTCAACATTGATCTTGCCAAGATTTCCATCCATCCATACATAAGTCTTCCAATACCCTATTTATTATTCAACACCTATTTTCAATCCTTCCATCCAACTTATCCAATCCTATGCATAAACTCTTATCCTACTCCATTTTATCATCCATTTCATCCCTTTTTCCATCACCCTATCAACATATTTGAGTATACTTTTAAGAAGTCATGGTCCATTACAACATGTCCTTTAGGAATACTACCCAAAGAACAAGATGCTTGAGTCCTTCCTTCATGTCATTTCCTATGTCCATTGTCTTGCAAAAATGTCAAAAAAAAAAGAAGAAAAAATGTCAAAAAATGGTTACCTTGGTAAAAACTTGGCAAACATGCGTCTTGTGTGACAAAAAAAATAAAATCAAGAAAAATAATTCATCTTATGGTGAAAACCACTTCTTGTGGTACCTTGGGAAAGTAACATGATAAAAACCTGGAAAACATGTGTCATGTGTAATCCATTACCCTCTACACTTGGGGACAAGTTTCATTCATGCAATCCTACCTATCACATCTTTCGTAGTCCTATACACACACACACACACACACACACACACACACATATATATATAGCACAAAACCTTTTTAAAAAAATCAAAAACATTGAAAAACATAAAAAATTCATCTAAAGGTGACCATGTTTAGGGTTTCTATTGTAAGAGCCTTCACTTTCTATGATACGTCACACATACCTCAACTCCAAAAATACAAACTCTATGATGGACTAGAAACATTTGCAAAAGATCCAAAAAATTATCAAAGACAACCAAATAAATCAAAAAATAACTAACTAAAATCCTAAAATAAATCTCCTTTGTACATAAACCAATTCTTTCGCATTTCAAAAGTAGGCATTGAACAAAGACATACATCACATATGAGCTTTAGTGGAACCAAGTCAAATCAGTCAAAACTAGTCAACAAGTCCTCAACTACACTGCCCAAATGATCTTATCTATCAATCATTCTCATAACAAAGAATTTTTTCATAAATCATGTTGTCGTAGACAAGGGAAGGAACACTCGAAATCAGATGGGGTACCTTCTTCTTGAAATTAGATAGCATCAAAAATACATCAAAATTCAATGTCTAAAATACTACAAAAATATAGACACATAATCAGTACAACTACAACTAGTTGAGTCAAGTTAGTCTTATCATGTCTTAATTTTCACAAGTCATGTTCTTACACATATTTGAGATGTCCAAAAGTGATTTAAAGATGCCATGATGGTTCATGACTTATTTTTCTTTGTTTTTTGTTTGTGGAATTGTTGGCAATTTGGCTGAGTTGAATGCATAGATTTTGTCATTATGGAAACATATGATCCTCATGAAGATCAGACAAGTCAAAGAGCAAGTATGATAGAGCGCATTTCAAATTTGTCTAAGTGTGAGACAGTGTTTTACTAGTGAACCTGGATACAGTTTTTGTTTGTGACATTGACTGGAGTAAGTTCAGTGCTTGCACACTTGGACATAGACTCTATGATGTCTATTGATCACCCATCTCAGAGAGAAAGTTAGTACAACATGTAGGGAAGAAGTTATAACAGTTTTATCGAAGACAGTGTAAAGCCGATAGGATAGAATATGAAGACAGAACTAGTAAAGAGTTAAGGGATTATTTTATTTATCAAAATAATGACTTAACAATATAAAGGGATGACATCCTAGATGTTAACTCTTTGATAAAGCTATTGGTATAAATGTAAATGTAATTGTAATTGTAAAAGAAAAGTAATTGTAACAAGCAGCAAGTAATTGTAGAAGTATGATGTGAAGTATATGAAGCATATGTAATAGCGATAGTGAAAGAGCAGTGAAGTGATATTGATGCAAGAAGTATAAGGTTATGTACCTTAACCTATTTTGTAATTAGTGTATATTATACATTACTTGTTTGGGCAATGGGCTCATCTGGTAATCACATTTTGTACTATAACTCCTAATAGGGTTGAGGCTTCTAACAAGGCCTATAGTCCCTTAATCAGGACTGATACACTATATGCTTGTAATAGACTCCTAATAGGGTCAACATCCTTAACAGGATACTTTTGATTAGTGGATCTTTGTGGGTACAATACCCACCGGGGTTTTCCCTTGGCTAGGGTTTCCTCAAGAACAAATAATGTGTTATGAGTTCTTTATTGTTATGCATGTTGTTTAGCTTCTTATGTTATGGATGTATAAAGATAATCCGTTATATCCATAATTGGGCAAAAGATAAATTTTGTAGAATACTGATTCACCCCCCCTCTCAGTATTCCCTATTTCTAACAATTGGTATCAAAGCTTAGTTACTCAGAAAAGAATCATTCAAGGAAAGCTTAGTAGCTTGAGTAAGATCTCTATGGATATGGATAAACTATAGAAGAATCTTGAAGAAGCTCTTGAACAGATTGACTTGCTTACTATTGAAAAAGATACTTTGAAAAGAAAGTATGATGATGCAAAGAACCTCATTGACAAACTGAAAAACAAATTGGAAGATCTGAGATCTGAAAAAGAATCTGAAGTTTTTATTGAAGATTGTGATGACAATATGGAAAAAGAAAATGAGATCCTTAAGCATGAATTGAAGATAGAAAATTTGAAGCTTAGTTTGAAAGATGGAAATGGCAAGAATGAAGCAAATCTGAAATCTGAGAATGAAAGTCTAAAGACTGAAAATGAAGGACTAAAATCTAAACTTTCTAAAGTAACAGCTAAACTTGAGATAGTCAATTTGCATTATGATGAACTTGAGAAATACAATAAGATTGTGAAAGGTGAACTAACTCAATCCAAACAACAACTTGAAATGCTATATTCAACTAGTGAGAAGATTGATGAACAAATATCCTATCAAAAACCATTCTATGATAAGACTGGTCTTGGATTCAACACTTTCAAAGCAAATGTTGAAGGCAAGGAACTAGATTTGAAGATATCCGAAAGCATGGATGAGAAGAAGCCTGATGAGATCAACAAATCTGAAGATACACCTAAAGAAGAAGAATCACTAAAGCAAGAGGAATCACCCAAAGGTATGCAAAGAGAATTCAAAGGTACATGTTTTACTTGTAATACTATTGGTCATATGAAGAGAGATTGCACAGTTAAACAATTTAAACCTCTTAATGGTTATTGTTACAATTGTCATGGTTTTGGACATAGAGATATTGATTGTAGGAAACCTAAATTTATTGAGAATAATGATGGTAGTAGAATGTTTAGGAATAATAACAATGCAGATAAGAAACCTACTAAAGATATGAACAGAAGAAGTGGAGTAGTATGTTATAGATGCAACAAGGTTGGACACATTGCTAGAAACTGTAGATCACAAATCAATCAACCTAGACCAAGATATGGAAACAATGGAATTGTTTGTCAGATATGTAACAAGATTGGACATACAACAAGGTTTTGCAAAATGAACAATAGATTTTTTCATCATAATCCTAACCCCAGGAATCATGCAAGAAGAAATGAAGATGCTAGTAACAGTCAGAAAGGATGTTGTAGTAATTTAGATGAAGTGAAGTTTATCAAAAGCATAGATCAAGGAGACATATTCAACATTGAAGGTAATCAAGAAGGTGAAGTATTGAAAGGTAAGAATGAATCTTTACCTGACCTATCTCAAAGTACTTAATTCATGTAAATTGCAGTACAATAGGAACTTAGATTTAGTATAGTAGTAGATATATGAGGAGTTGAGTCTTGCGCAATTAATGCAAGGTAGTTTATGATTTTCTAATGCTATGGTTAAGAGCACAAAGAAAAATATTATGTTTGGCGAGATCGCAAGAAGTTTTAAGTTTTGCAGGATAACAAAGAGCTTTTTGGAAAGAAGCGGCAAAAGAATTAAATGCAATGTCAGATATAAGTGAGATTGAATTAATAAAAGGTTATGATCAGTATTATTTGATCATCAAAGCAAATTCAAGTGTCAAGGAGATCAAAGAGCAGTGATAGAAAGCATTTTGCAAGGATTTGGAGAAGAATTATGTGCCGAATCTACGCAAGCCCTAAAATCATGAAATTGAGGTATTTTACTTGAAAAATCTTTGAATCAGTAAAGGCATTTGAAGAAATCATTGATGTTTCCTTAATACACAATGTCAGAGACAAGAATAGACCTAAATTGAAAAGGGAACCAGTAGAACCATTGGAAGAAGACCCTAGGTTTGCTTTATCATCTATACCAGTTGAAGTTTTACATTTAGAGAATGTCAGGAGTTATCTTGGATGCAAACTAGAGATAGTAAATGATAGTGATTTTACAGATGAATATTAGATGTAAAATCAAGATATGTCACTGAAATAAGGTTTTGCACACTATGTCACTGAAACAAGGTTTTGAACACTTGGAACATAATGAAATTATCAAATATGGATTATAGTATGAATTTGATAATGAAGAATGCACTAAGATCATTTTGAGTAGAATTCATAATGGAAAGTTTTGGCTAGAGGATAGAGTGATAGATATTATAGCTGATTTGATTCATGAAGTCACTGGATTATCTAAGACTGGAGCTATTCTTTTTAATGAGAAAAACATGAGAAAAATAGTCATTGACAACACTAATTCATCCTATAATGGTAGAGGAATTGTGATTAGCAAGATCAAACAAGTTGATGTGAGATACATATGCAAGATCCTAAGTTTTAATTTTTGTGCTAATTCAAGAGAAGATGACATGGTAGCTAGAATGGTACATGCAGCTTATCTTATGTGTGTTGATAGGGTACCAGTTGTTATGTGTGAAATTCTTAGAATTCATTTGTTTGAGAACTTGGAGGATCAAGAAAACTAAGTATACACAGTTTAGGTTCTCATCCCTAACCACATACATGTTCTTTCATCTTTTGATGAGATTTCCTTACACCATAGGAAATGATTGGAATGATGGACAAACCACAATGGAAAGGATTAATGTAGTATACAGAAAGCATGTTATTGATAGTGTTAATGAAAGTGTAATACTTGTTATTAAGACATTTCAAAATATTGTGTCTAGCAGATCAAGGATCCCTAAGTCTCTCATTGAGAAATATAAAGATGATATATGTTTTATGGTGGATACTAACCTTACCTATATTGAAGCAGTAGAGCCTAGAACAGAGTTCATAGACCCTCTTGGCTATGAAATATCTAAGGTAGAGACTAAAGAGTATGTTAGTAGACTACTGAAGTGTAAGTTGGACACTCAGTGTAACAAGTTTGGAACCTTTGAGGAGAACTTCAACTCCACAAAGATTCTAATTGAAGAAAAGTAGTCTAAGAAGAGAGTTGAGAGCACCATTAAGAAAATCTTAAAGGATACAAGAATGATAGAGAGAGAGTTTTTGGTAGCAAAGAAGATAACAGTAGCAATCAAAGAGAGTGGACAAAAGGAAGTTTTGTGTATCCCTCCTTTATCATCAATTGCAGTGCCACAGGAAGAACCACAAGTAAAGGTGAAAGTGGAAGTACCTGAGAAGGACATAGAAACAAAGATGTCTACTAGATCCACTTCCTCCACACCTAGCAAAAGAGTTAAGGAGAGTGCCACTAGACTAGGAAAGAGGCATAAAACTCTAGTGCAACCTATTCCAAGAAAGATTGCAGAGGTTAAAGATGATGTCACTACAAAGAAGAAAGCTTGGAAACCTAAAGTTGAAAAGCTTAATGAGAAGATTATTGAGAATGATGACTTTGCAAGAATGAACAAATATTATGATCTTTATGATTATACTGATAGATTTAATCTAGAGAATGCAGTTGTGAAGCATATGATCTTGACTGGCAAGAAGTTTGATACTATTCAAGGACAAATACCTGATGATCTTTATAAAAAACTTTTGAACAGAAAGAAGAGAGCATCAAATGAAGAGATAACTATCAGAGAAAAGCTTGTGAGGAAGCTTTGTGAGATAAGAGATGAAGCTCATTTCAACTAGATTATGAAGGCCCTAAGCACCCATCTAGGAACCAAAAGGAGTACAATTCAGATTATGGGAGGTAGGTATGAAGAAGTAAATTTTGAGACTAAATAGGCAATTATAAAGGTTATGGAAAAGTACATTTGAGAATCATCAGTTGCAGTAGAGTATCTTGGAGAATCATTAGTTGCAGCAGAGCAAGTAGGTGAGAAAGTACAAAAGGACATTCCCTCTTCTCCAACTATTAATATTGAAGATGAAACAATGAATGTAGAAGGTACACAAATCACCTTGGATACTGATGAAAATGTATTCAAGAATTTGGAGAACATTGTTGAAAATTCAGCCTTTGAGGAACAGAAAGCTACAAAAGAAGAAGAAATGATAGAGACCACTGTTGTGGAACCACCAGTTGTAGAAGAACAAGTTCCCCTTCCCACCAAAGAAGATATCAGTCTTACTCCTGAGACTAGAAAGAAGACTCAAATTGGCTCTATGATTGAGCATTTGGGAAAAGAAGTAGATGATGATGATCAGTTGGAACTGATTTCATCCTTAAACAAAATAATTGGTAAGAATAAGAAGGTGAAGAGTCTTGAAGGATGTATGAAGAAACTAACTAAGAAGTTATAGAGTATTGTGACCACACAAATTTTAGAAGAAGACCCTATGGAAAAGGCAAAGAAGGTAATGAGTACCTTTGATAATGAATTCACACACCTAGGTGATATTGCAAAAGTGAAAGCATAGGCAAACTATGAGGCTAGAATGCTTTTGAACATCAGTTAGTACATCAGCAATGATATCAATACTCTTGATATCTGTATCCAAGATTTGAGGAAACATTTGGAAAAGGGAAAATATTTGTACATATAGTGTACAAAATCAGAGACTTTGATAGCTAAGGAAGATTAGAAGATAAAGTTGAAGGAAGCAAAGATTCTAAATGAAGCAAACCTTCTATTTAACCCCAATGTGAAGGTCTGTAATGTTGAGAAAAAAGTTAGAAAACTATATGATGAAATTAGAATTGTACAAGATGAGAAAGATAGGAAACTAAGAAGATATAATCTTTCGTGAGAGCATGTTTCTATGAAGTTGAGCATAATTGAAGAACAGTTGGAAGATTGTCTTTCAGCAAAGACATCTTTTTAGAAATTTAACATTGAAAATCTCCAAGCATGTGAAATAGCTTCTTATGGACTGAGCACACTACTCAATGTGGCAAATTCCATTAAGAAATCATGGGAGAAGGAGATAGAAACCATGAAGACAAATTTTGTAGATTGTGTTGCAAGCCTATCGGCTTTGCAATAAATAAATTGAGGTATAACATTTTGTGATACAATTTTGTGACCCTCCCTACCTTATTTTGTCATTGTTGTCAAAGGGGGAGAGATATATAGAAGAAAATTGATAGTATATGATAAGGGTTGTTACTCCTAGGGGGAGTACTATATTAGAGGCAATAATTTTTGAGGAGTTATAAGGATAGTATGTATTTTATACTATGGCCACATTTTTTAACATTTTTGAGATTTTCAGTTGTTCACTTAGCCAATTTTCTCATATGTTGTCACCAATGACAAAGGGGGAGATTGTTGGCAATTTGGCTGAGTTGATTTCATAGATGTTGTCATTATGGAAACATATGATCCTCATTAAGATCACACAAGTCAGAGAGAAAGTATGATAGAGTGCATTGCAAATTTGTCTAAGTGTGAGACAGTGTTTTACCAATGAACCTGGATACAGTTTTTGTTTGCGATGTTGACTGGAGTAAGTTCAGTGCTTGCACACTTGAACATAGACTCTATGATGTATATTGATCACCCATCTTAGATTGCAAGTTAGTATGGCATGTACGAAAGAAGTTATGACAGTTTTACTGAAGACAGTGTAAAGCCGACAAGACAAAATATGAAGACAGAACTAGTAAAGAGTTAAGGGATTATTTTATTTATCAAAATAATGACTTAACAATATAAAGGGACAACATCCTAGATGTTAACTCTTTGATAAATCTGTTGGTATAAATGTAAATGTAATTGTAATTGTAAAAGAAAAGTAATTGTAACAAGCAACAAGTAATTGTAGAAGTATGATGCGAAGTATATGAAGCATATGTAATAGTGATAGTGAAAGAGTGGTGAAGTGATGTTGATGCAAGAAGTATAAGGTTATGTACCTTAACCTATTTTGTAATCAGTGTATATTTTACATTACTTTTTTGGGCAGTGGGCTCATCTGGTAATCACATTTTGTACTACAACTCCTAACAGGGTTGAGGCTTCTAACAAGTCCTATAGTCCCTTAATCAAGACTGATACACTATATGCTTGTAACAGACTCCTAACAGGGTTAACATCCTTAACAAGATACTTTTGATTAGTGGATCTTTATGGGTACCATCCCCACCAGTGTTTTCCCTTGGCCAGGGTTTCCTCGAGAACAAATAATGTGTAATGAGTTCTTTATTGTTATGCATGTATAAAGATAATCTGTTATATCCATAATTGGGTAAAAGATAAAGTTTTTAGAATATTGATTCACCCCCCCCCTCTCAGTATTCCCTATTTCTAACAGGAATGTTTTTCATGGAGTCTAAAAACTAAATCTTTGTGTATGTGATAAGAACCTTCTCATCCATATACAAATATCCAATTTGCAACATTGCAATGGATACTTTGATTGTGATATGCGGCACATACCATGACTCTGAATGCTTAACCTATATGGATCAACCCACATTCTTTTTTTGTTCAATGTACCTATTTTCAATGCAAGAGGATAATCATATCTTGATCTTTCATATCTTGGTAGGATGGTATCCATTTTTTATAACCTACAACTGATTGAATATCTTGATAGAAAGAATGGACAAGTGAAAGATAGTGATTAATGATCACTGAGACACTAAAGTATATGTAAGACAATTAAATTAGTCAATGTATTATCATTGATGTCAACTAATTTTGACAACACTTATCATGATGGTTACAAACATCTAAAGAAGGAAAAAGATAAATGAATGAGATATCTACATGAAGATGAGATGGATATAAACGATATGGCTATGGTATACATTGGGTAACTTATTGATGAGTCTATGACAACATGTTGTTGACTTGATTGCATTACATGATTCTATTATGTATTGAAGATCATAACTAAATAATTTTATGTGGTCATTAAATGAAGATTTTTGTATACACCGAGCTAGTGTAGTGTATACTAAGTATAGTATTAACAAAGTAGGTAATCACTGACACATTTTGGTATTGATCGAGTGAAAGAAAGAAATAAATTTTTATAACAGCTGATTGAAATTTATGAGCTGGACAATTGCTTATGATTTCGAGGTAGAAGATAATGTTTTTTATGATGATCTAATGGCTGGAAAAATTCAAGATTGATCGAATGAGGGAGAATGAAATGTGTTAATAACACAACTGCTGAGGAAGCTTAAAGAAGAAAAATGAATGGTGAAGATTAAGAGGCAAAATCAACAGATGAAAAGAAAATAGTTTATGATGTCTATATAAGGAAACATGGGATTCATTATTGAGTCTAGGATTTTTGATACTATAGGAGAATTCATGTGAAAAGGATTATTTTCATACACCACTGATCAAACTAGTTGAAGATAAAACTGAGTTGAACTATAGATTTTATTGATTATCAGAGAAGCATACACTGAGTGGAACAAAGTAGGAGGACATGAAGGATTGAATTGATTATTGATCAGAGGTATTTTGAGCTTAGAATAGATCTAAAAGTTTGCAAATCAAAATTGTATTTGAATCAGATCATTATTGTATCAATTTAACCATTGTTAGAGATAAATATCTTAACAGAGTGAGACTTAACAGTCTTTTGTATTTCAATATGGCATTCAATGTGTGTTGATTATTTTCTTGTTGACCCCATAGTGAGTGTTGGTCAAAGGAGAAATGTTAGTGATAAATCCTCTCACTAGGCCACACCTTACAGTGTGCTTTGTAACCTTTAACAAGGTTGGCTCCTACCCAAGCTCACTTTAGAAGAGTGAATTATTTTTGGTTACCGGTCCCAAGTGGTTTTTCCCTTAACATGGTTTCCACATTAAAGATCTATGTTATGTGTGTATAATGTGTTGAATTGTTATTTTTCTTTACACACTTCATAACTGGATAGATCGGTGAACACAATATTTAATTTATTGACAATCGGTAGATGAAGAGAAAGACACAGTTGATAACTTACCGAGTTGATTATTTGATAGAAAAGTTTTAATATATACATCTAGGAGACTTGGGACCATAGGATAACTAGAATTAACCGATCCCCCCCCCCTCTCAGCTATCTAAAAATTGGTATCAAAGCATAGAGTGCTTGGAAAGAAAAGTTTGAAAGACTTAAGCTAAAGATCAAAAGCTATATAAGAGAGAGGTGCCAAAGCTAAACAAAGATAACTTGTCAACATGGCAAAGTAGAATGAGATTGCATCTATCTGGAATTGGAGAATCTTCTATATACTACTTATATAATGAATTCATCTAGTTGACTAGACCCTTGACTATTGATCAGATGAGAGATAGACATGAACATAATGTCTCCATGATAGAGATTTCTGCTGCATTATCATATGCTAAATTTGAAGATATCAAGACATGCACTTCAGCTAAATGAATGTGGGAAAAACTTACACTAGTTCATGGAGGAGATGTAAATGTACTAAGGGAAAAATTTGAGAGTCTTAGAGGAAAGTTTGATGACATGAAAATGAAATTAGAAAATATTTCACAATACAAAAACTGAATTAAGGAGATTGTCAATGCTATCCGAGGAGGAGGAGGTATTATTGAAGAAGACACTGTTGTAAGTTAAATTCTTAGAACCTTGTTGCCTATTTATGCTATTAGAATATCTGTAATCCATGAAATGAGATTAGCTTCGGGTAATCATCTTACACCCGATAGTCTAATTGGTAACTTGACTACTTTTGAGTTGAACAACTCTAATAATAGTATTGTTCCTAATGTTGAGTCTACATTTATGTCATCCTTGAAAATTGGTAAATCAAGCAGTAAACACATGATAAGAAATGAGAGTGATAGTGACAGTGATGAGGATGAAATTGATGAACTTGAAGCATTAATGGCTAGAAGACTGTAGAAAGGTAAAGGAAGATACAGAGGGAAATTACCTTTGGTATGTTTTAACTATAAATAAATTAGCCACATTTCAGCTAGATGTCCTAGCAAGAAAGAAGATGAGAAAGACAATGAATGATCTAGTGAAAGAAAATTTGACAAGAGAGATAACCAAGAACATAGAGGCAACTGACAGTATGAAAGAAAAAGCAACTAAGACTAAAAAGATACACACTGACACTAATGAAGACATTGAGGTGGTATTCATAGCCTTGAAAGAAGATTCATAAGAAGAATAAAGGTATGTTAAAACAACACTTATTTCTAAAGTTAGCAAGAATGATACATGGATTATTGATACTGGTTGTACACATCATATGACTAGTGATGAAGATAAATTTGAATACCTTGAACATTATAATGATGGATCTATTAAAATGGGAAATGATACGCCTTGTATAGTAAAAGGAAAAAGATCCATCTTGTTGAATAATAAGATCAGATGTGAGAATTCATATTGGGTGAAGGGACTTAACTATAATCTAATGAATGTAGCATAGCTGAATAACACAAGTTACCAAGTTGCATTTGAAAATAGAAAGGTAAAAATATATGATGAGACTAGAAAGTTGGT
This sequence comes from Chamaecyparis obtusa, assembly GCA_027943335.1. Lineage (NCBI taxonomy): Eukaryota > Viridiplantae > Streptophyta > Pinopsida > Cupressales > Cupressaceae > Chamaecyparis > Chamaecyparis obtusa. Next base: position 300,292 of record BSBK01002433.1, read on the forward strand.
CGGTACTGGTCAACAATCTATAGGTAATCTATTTTATCTTGACAATGTTGAAACTTCTTGTTTATTATCTAGAACTAAAGATGTGTGGTTATGGCACAAAAGACTATGTCATGTGAATTTTGACAACATGGTTAAAATCAGTATGAAAAGGAGAGTTAGAGGCTTACTGAGCTTATCTAAACCTGACCATGTCATGTGAAAACAATGTCAAATGGGAAAAATATCAAAATCTAGTTTTAAGAGAAAAAATTATTCATCTAATGCTATTTTGGAATTGGTTCATACCGACTTGTGTGTTCCTATGAGAACTTAGAGTTATTATGGTGACAAATATTTTATCTTATTTGTTGATGAATACTCTAGGATGATGACAATTATACTTTTGAAAGAAAAAATTGAAGCTTTTAAGATGTTTAAATGGTATAAAGATAAAGTGGAAAGAGAGAGTGGAAAAGAGTTAAAATGCTTGAGATCAGATAGAGGTGGTGAGTTTATTTCTAATGAGCTCACTAACTTTTGTAATGAGCATGGAATTAAAAGATAGGTTTTTGCACCAAGAATGCCACAACAGAATGGGATTGCTAAAATGAGGAATAGATCTATTGTTGATTGTGATAGAGCACTAATGATTGAAAAAGATGTTGCACAGATATACTAGAGAGAAGCTGTTAGCACTACTATATACAGATTGAATTGAGTACAACTAAAAAAAATTCAAACAAGACACCCTATGAGTTATGGTATGGTTACACACCGAATGTAAGTTATTTCAGAATATTTGGAAGTAGATGTTACATTTTGAAAGATGATAGAAATGGGAAATTTGATTCAAAAGGTGATGAAGGAATATTCTTAGGATATTCTACTAAAAGAAAAGCTTACAAATGTTTGAATAAAGCTACTAAGAAAGTGATTGAAAGCACAAATGTGAAGGTTGATGAGTTTGCTAAGGAAAATGATGAAGAAGCAAAAAGGAACTGGAAGATTATGGTAGATTCAAATACATTGAGAAACCTGACACTCTACTCAAGAAACATCCTGGCATTACTGAGCAATAGGATAATGATACCGAGCATCATCCAATAGAGACCAAGAATCAGGAAATAGTTACCGAGGAAGATATTGATCCTACACTGAATGAAGAACAAAGTGATGACCTACAACTGATTGAATATCTTGATGAACTGAAGAGACAATGATTTAGAGATCACTGAGCTATTAACGTGATATGTAAGATGATTAAATCAATCAATATATTGTCATTGATGTCAACTAGTTTTGATTATACTTATCATGATAGTTACAAACATAGAAGGAAGAAATGGTGAAGAAATGAGACATCTACATAAGGAAAAGATGGATATGACAGATAAGGATAAGGTATACATTAGGTAACTTATTGATGAGGCTATGGAATTATATTGTTGACTTGAGCATGTTACATTATTCTATTATGAAGAAGAAATCAGAATTGAACAAGTTAATGTGGTCAGTAATTGAAGATTTTTGTATACACCAAGTCAGTCTTGTGTATATCGAGTGACAATAATATGTGAGTTAGTTATCACCGATGCATTTAGTATTAATTGAGTATGGATGAAAACATTAAATATTATAACAACCAACTAAAATTGATGAGCTGGAATTGCGCATGATCTGAGGTAACAGATGAAGTTTTTTACAAGATCCATGGCTAACAAAATTTAGAGATGATCTAAGGGAAGAGATTGAAATGTGTTATTGACACATCTGTCGAGGAAGGTTTAAGTGGAAAAATGGACGAAGGAGATTAAGTGGAAAAATTCAATGGCTGATATGACAATTGTTTACACGTCTATATAAGAGACATATGATTTATTTTCGAATCATGTCGAATAAATAGAGACTACCGAAGCTTTCATGTGAAAACATATTTCATGCATTCCTGATCAAATTGGTTACAGAAAAAATCAAGCCGCATGCATAACTGAGCGTCAGAGATATATATACACCAAGTGAAGTAAGTTGAGGATATGAGGAAGTGAATTGATTATTGATCAGATGAGTTTTTATGAGCTTAACATAGATCTTAATATTTTCAATTGAGTTTTATTTGAATCAGATCACTATTGTATCAGTTTAACCATTGTTACAACAAAATCTCTTGACCAATTAAACTTAACTATCTTTTGTATGACATTCAAAGAATGTTAATTGTTATCTTGTTGACTCCATAGTGAATGTTGGTCAAGATTTAACTGTTAGTGATAAATCCTCTAACTTGGTCACACCTAATAGTGTGCATTATAACCTTTCATAGGGTTGGCTCTTAACCGAGTTCACTTCAGAAGAGTGAAATATTTTGGGTTACCGATCCCAGGAGGTTTTTCCCTTAGCAGGGTTTCCACATTAAATCTATGTTATGTGTTATTTGTTATGATATTTTTTCTATCATACTTTATATGTTGCATATTTGATTAGTCGGTAATTAAAGTTTGGATAATTACTGGTATTTGGTAAATGAATAGAAAGATAGACATTTTATCTTACCGAGTTGTTTGATTTGTTGAATAAGTTTGAAAAATTACATCCGAGAGTTTGGGACTATAGGATAACTGATTCACCCCCCTCTCATTTATCTAATTATTAGTATCAACGCTTATTGGTTTCTTGGAAGAAAGTTTCAAAGACTTGAGAAAAAGATCACAAGATGTATAAAAGAAAGGTGCCTAAGCTAAACAAAGACAACTTCATGACATGGAAAAGCAGGATGAGGTTGCACATATCTAGAATTGGAGAATATACTATCACACTACTAGACAATAGCTACATACAACTAAATATTGGACCTTTGATAGTTGATCAGTTGAAAGATTGACATGAACACAATATAACTATGATAGAGATTTTTGTTACTCTATTTGATGCAGAATTTTAAGATGTCAAAGTGTGCACAAAAACAAAACAAATGTGGGAAAAACTTGTACTAGTTCATGGTGGTGATGTAAATGTAATGAGAGACAGAGCTAAAAGCCTAAGAGGTAGATTTGATGATATGAAAATGAAAGAAGGTGAGAACATCACACAATACTCTAACCGAATCAAAGAGGTGGACAATGCAATTCAAGGAGAAGAAGGTATTTTTTTTAAGATACTATTGTGAGTAAAATACTAAGAACCTTTCTACCTATATATTCTATTAGAATATCTTCTATTCATGAAATGAGATCTACACCTGGTAGTACTCTTACACTTGATAGTCTAATTGGCAAGCTGACTACTTTTGAACTAAATAACTATGATAATAGTATTGTACCGAGTGTTGAATCTGCTTTTATGTCATCCCTTAAGATTGGTAAGTCTAGCAGTAAGAATAACACAAGAAATGAAAGGGGCAGTGGTAGTAAAGATGAGATTGATGAGATTGAAGCACTTATGGCTAGAAGACTTTAGAAAGGTAAAGGAAGGTATAAAGGAAAGTTATCTTTAGCTTGTTTTAATTGTAAAGAGATTGGCCATATTGCTGCTAGATGTCCTAATAGGAAAGATGGAGATAAAGATAATGACTGATCTGGTCATGCAAAGTTTGGCAGAAGAGACAACCGAGACAATAGAGGAAACTGACACTGTGAAAAAAGAAATAATCGAGACAACCAAGATTACAGAGACAAAGGCAAGAAGGAATGTTACCTTGTTGATGATGATGATAAGGTCATTGACACTGACACTGATAATGAAATAGAAGTGGCATTGTTGTAATGAAAGATGATTCAAAAGAAGAGGAAAGGTATGTAGAAACAAGACTTATATCTAAAGTTAGCAAGAATGAACATGGATTATTGATAGTGGTTGTACACATCATATGACTAGTGATGAGGATAAACTTGAGAGTCTTGAACACTATAATGGAGGATATGTTAAAATAGGAAATGCTACACCTTGTCAAGTGAAAGGAAAGGGATCTATCTTATTGAATGATAAGATTAGATGTGATAATGCATATTGGGGGAAAGGTCCTAACTAAAATCTATTGAGTGTAGCACAACTGAATAATTTAGGTCATCGAGTTGCATTTGAGAGTAGAAAGGTGAAAATCTATGATGAATCTGGAAAGATGGTCGGTACTGGTGGACAATCCAAAGGTAATCTATTCTATCTTGACAATGCTGAAACTTCTTGTTTGTTGGCTAGAAATAAAGATGTATGGTTGTGGCATAAGAGACTATGTCATGTGAATTTTGATAACATGGTTAAGATTAGTAAGAAGAGAAGAGTTAGAGGTTTACTGAGTCTAACCAAACCTTCTCATGTTATGTGCAATCAATGTCAGAAAGAAAAGATGACTAAATCAAGTTTTAAGAGAAAATTCTATTCTTCTAAAGGTATTTTGGAGTCGGTATATACCAACTTATGTGGTCCTATGAGAACTCAGAGTTATTATGGTGAAAAATATTTCATCTTATTTGTTGATGACTACTCTAGGATATTGAATATTATGTTGTTAAAAGAGAAATCTAAAGCTTTCAAATTGTTTAAGTGGTATAAGACTAAAGTTGAAAGGGAAACTAGGAAAGAATTAAAATTCTTAAGGTCTGATATAGGAGGTGAGTTTAGTTCTGATGAATTCACTAACTACTATAATGAGCATGGAATTAAAAGAGAGGTTTATGCACCAAAGACACCACAACAGAATGGTATTGCAAAAAGAAGGAACCAATCTATAGTTGACTATACTAGAAAACTAATGATAGAAAAGGATGTTGCTCAAACATACTAGAGAGAAGCTGTCAGCACTGCAGTATACACCCTGAACTGAGTTCAAGTAAAGAAAGACACAAATAAGACACCTTATGAGTTATGGTTTGGCTACACACTAAATGTAAGTTATTTTAGAATTTTTGGAAGTAGGTGTTACATTCTGAAAGATGATATAAATGGTAAATTTGATTCTAAAGGTGATGAAGGAATATTTATAAGATATTCTACGAAGAGAAAAGCATACAAATGTTTGAACAAGGCTACTAACAAAATGATTGAGAGTGCTAATGTGAAGGTTGATGAGTTTGCTGAGAAAAATTATGAAGACAACAGGAAGAAACTGGAAGACTATGGTAGATTTACTTATGTTGAGCATCTAGACTATCTACCCAAGCCACAGGCTAAGTCTACCGAGCAATAGGAAAATGCTATCAAGAATTAGCAAGTACAAACTGAGAACCAGGAAGAAGCTACCGAGGAAGAAAATGAACCTAAACCGAATGATGAGAAAAGAAGAGAACAAGTACTGGTGATATTTTTTATAAGACACCATCCAAAGAACCAAATCATTGGAGATAAGAAAGCTAGCATGATGATATAAAGTAAGTTAAGACATAACACATGTTTGGTTTATGAATTTGAGCCTAAGAATGTTAGAGATGCACTTGAAAATGAAGAATGAATTAAGGCTATGAATGAAGAAATTGAATAGATAGAGAAAAAAAAACATGGATTGGTACCGAGACCGAGTGATAAAAATGTAATAGGTACTAAGTGGATTTTCATATTCAAGCTGAATGAGAATGGTGAGGTAACAAGAAACAAGGCAAGACTTGTATGCAAGGGATATGCACAAGAATAAGGTATAGACTATGGTGAAACTTTTGCACCAGTAGCAAGAATTAAAGGAGTCTAAGTATTACTTGCATATGCTGCACATAAGGGATTTAAAGTATATCAAATGGATGTGAAATTAGCATTTTTTAATGGAATTCTTGAGGAGGAGGTCTACATAGAATAACCTGAAGGTTTTGTTGATCCAACTAAGAAGAACATGGTATGTAGACTGCACAAAGCACTGTATGCACTGAAACAAGCATCGAGAGCATGCTATGAAAGACTTCATGTTTATCTAGTTAGTATTAGTTTTATGAGAACAAGTGAGAATAGTAATCTATATTTGAAAGGAGAATCTAATGATAATATTTTGATTGCTGAGATATTTGTTAATGATATAATCTTTGGAGAACATGATATTATTTGCAAATCATTTTTTGATGAGATGAGAAAAGAGTTTGAGATGTCAATGTTTGGAGAGATTAAATTCTTTCTAGGTTTGCAGATTATACAACAGATTGATGGTATTTTCATAACTCAATCAAAATACATAAAGGAAGTGTTGAAAACTTTTGGCATGGAAGATTCAAAATTGGTACGAACACCGATGGTGATAGGATGTAAGTTGACAAAAGATGATGAATCAACTGAGGTAAATCAGACACTGTATAGATCAATGATTTGAAAAATGATGTATGTGGTACACAATAGGCCTGATAACGCACATGCAGTTGGGATTGTAGCAATATTTTTTGCTAATCCTAAGGAATCACACATAGTTTTTGTTAAAAGGATTCTGAGATATTTGAAGAAAACTGAAGACTAAGGTTTATGGTACAAAAGGGAAGGCAATTTTGAACTCTGAGTTTACACTGATGCAAATTAGGTTGGAAACATTGATGATTGGAAGAGCACAACCAGTGGAGCAATCTTTTTAGGAGAAAGACTTGTAACATGGATAAGCAAGAAACAAGCATGCATTTCTCAGTCTACTGCTGAAGCAGAGTATATTGTTGTTGCTGCTAATTGTTCAAATATTGCATGGATAAAAAAATTGTTGGAAGGAATAAAGAGGGTGATCACTGATCCAATAATTATATATTGTGACAACACAAGTGCCATAAATATTTCCAAGAATCTGGTGATGCATTCAAAGAAAAATTACATATCTATCAAGTATCACTATTTGAGGGAGAAAGTACAATAAAAGCAAGTCAAAATGGAATTTGTGAAGTCAAAAGAACAAATTTCATATATATTTACCAAGCCCTTACCGAAGGACACTTTTGAGTACTTGAGGACTAGACTTGGGGTCCATCCCCCATCTATCGGTCACTAAGGTGATCAAGAGGTTGCATCAACCTACATTTTATCAGAAAATCATTCATGTTGATGCATATAGCTCACACTTTAGGATTTCTAAGGTTGTGAAATATTGTCGAAGCTAGACCAGAGAATTATATATTAGTACATGAAGGTATTTGATCTGGACCAAAAAATAGAGAACTATTTGGCTGTTGAAGAGCTTTTTATTTTCTTTGGCATTGTTGTCAAAGGGAGAGATATTTATATGAAATATTTGTTGATGAGAACATGAAAAGGGAAAAAGATTTCAATGAAACATCTATCTACTGCAGGGAGAGAAAGAATTAGTGAACTGAAGAAGATCAAATCTGTAGGGAGAGTCTGCATGGAATGTTGTTGTAGTGATTAAACATATTAAATATCAAGCTAGGGAGAGCTTACCGAGTTAAAACATTTATCTCTATAGTTTTAGAACATATGTTTGGTATGGTATGGTATATTTCATATTGCTTGTGTTTTCATCAATGCCAAAGGGAGAGATTGATGACCTACAACTGATTGAATATCTTGATGAACTGAAGAGAGAGTGATTAGATATTACCAAGATATTAAAGTGATATGTAAGATGATTCAATCAGTCAATATATTGTCATTGATGTCAACTAGTTTTGACTATACTTATCATGATAGGTACAAACATATGAACATCTGTAGAAGGAAGAAATGGTGAAGAAATGAGACATCTACATAAGGAAAAGATGGATATGATAGATAAGGATAAGGTATACATTGGGTAACTTATTGATGAGGCTATGGCATTATATTGTTGACTTGAGCATGTTACATTATTCTATTATGAAGAAGAGATCATAATTGAACAAGTTAATGTAGTCGATAATTTAAGATTTCTATATACACTAAGTTAGTCTTGTGTATATCAAGTGATAGTAATAACTGAGTTAGTTATCACCAATGTATTTAGTATTAATTGAGTATGGATGAAAATATTAAATGTTTTAATAGCCGACTAAATTTGATTAGCTGGAATTGCGTATAATTCTGAGGTAATAGATGAAGTTTGTTACAAGATCCAAGGATGACAAAATTTAGAGATGATCTAAGGGAAGAGATTGAAATGTTTTATTGACACATCTACTGAGGAAGGTTTAAGCAACAAAATGGACGAAGGAGATTAAGTGGAAAAATATGATGGCTAATATGAAAATAGTTTACACGTCTATATAAGAGATATACGATTCATTGTTGAATCATGCTGGATAAATAGAGACTGCAAAAGATTTTGTGTGAAGACATATTTCATGCATTCTTGATCAAAATGGTTATAGACATAACCAAGTTGTAGGCATTACCAAGCATCAGAGATATATATACACTGAGTCAAGTAAGTTGAGGATATGAGGAAGTGAATTGATTATTGATCAGATGATTTTTTATGAGCTTAGCATAGATCTAAATATTTGCAATTGATTTGTATTTGAATCAGATCACTATTGTATTAATTTAACCATTGTTATAGCAAAATCTCTTAACTAAGTATACTTAACAGTCTTTTGTATGACATTCAAGGAATGTTAATTTTTATCTTGTTGACCCATAGTGAATGCTGGTCAAGAGTTAATTGTTAGTGATAAATCCTCTAATCAGGTCACACCTAATAGTGTTCATTGCAACCTTTAACAGGGTTGTCTCTTAGCCGAGCTCACTTCAGAAGAGTGAAATATTTTGGGTTACCAGTCCTAGGTGGTTTTTCCCTTAGCAAGGTTTCCACGTTAAATCTTTGTGTTATGTATTATTTGTTATGATTATTTTGCTATCATACTTTACATGTTGCATATTTGATTGGTTAGTAATCATAGTCTAGATAATTACTAGTATTCAGTAAATGAATAGAAAGATAGACATTTTATCTTACCGAGTTGTTTGATTTGATGAATAAGTTTGAAAAAGTACATCTGAGAGTTTGGGACTATAGGATAATTGATTCACCCCCCTCTCAATTATCTAACAAAAAGAACAAAGTATGTACTTGCAAAATTTGTGAGGAGACACCATCCACAGAATCATATGATTGGAGATAAGCAAGCTGGCATGATGACACAAAGTAAGTTGAGAAACAAAACATGTTTAGTTTATGAATTTGAACCTAAAAATGTTAAATATTCACTTGAAAATGATGAATGGATTAAAGCCATGAATGAGGAAATATAGAAAATATTGAAAAACAAAACATAGACATTGGTATCGAGACCGAATGATAAGAATGTAATTGGAACCAAATGGATATTCAAAAACAAGTTGAATGAAAATGGTGAAGTCACTAGGAATAAGGCAAGACTTGTATGCAAAGGATGTGCACAAGAAAAAGGAATTGATTATGGTGAGACTTTTGCACCAGTTCCTAGACTTGAAGGAGTTAGAATATTGTTTGCATATGCTGTCTACAAAGGATTTCAAGTATATCAAATGGATGTCAAATTTGCATTTTTTAATGGAATACTTGAGGAAGAGGTATACATTGAACAACTTTAAGATTTTGTTGATCCAAATCTGAAAAACATGGTATGTAAGTTTCACAAAGCACTATATGGACTGAAGCAAGCACCGAGAGCATGGTATAAAAAGACCACATTCATATATTATCAGTATTGGATTTGTTAGAACAAGTGACAACAATAATTTATACTTAAAAGATGAAACTGATGACAAGATTCTTATTGCTAAAATTTTTGTTGATAATATCATATTTGGAGACATGATAATCTATGCAAATCATTTTTTGATGAAATGAGAAAGAATTTGAAATGCCAATATTTGGAGAGATTAAATTATTTTTTGGTTTGCAAATTCTACAACAAAGTGAATGTATATTCATTACACAATCAAAGTACATCAAAGAAGTGTTGAAGACCTTTGGTATGGAAGATTCAAAATTAGTTAGTACACCTATGATCACAGGATGCAAATTAACAAAGGATGATCAGTCAACTAAGGTAAATAAGATATTATACAGATCAATGATTAGTAAATTGATGTATGTTGTGCATAGTAAATTGGATATTGCACATGCAGTTGGAATTGTAGTAAAATTTTTTGCTAATCCTAAAGAATCACATATGACTATCATTAAAATAATTTTGAGATACTTGAAAAATACAAAAAACTAAAGTTTATGGTACAAGAAAGAGGACAATTTTGAAATAAATGTTTACACAAATGTAAACTGGGCTGGAAATATTGATGACCGAAAGAGCACTACTAGTGGAGAATTCTTTTTGGGAGAAATATTAGTTACTTGGATAAGAAAGAAATAATGATGCATTTCTTAGTCCACTATCGAAGAAAAATATGTTGTTGTTGTTGCTAATTGTTCAAATATTGCATGGATAAAACAACTCTTGAAAGGTATCAATGAAGAAATCACTGACCCAGTGATAATATATTGTGATAACACCATTTCTATAAAAATTTCTAAGAATCTGGTGATGCATGCAAAGACAAAGCATATAGAAAGTGAAACTGGAGTTTTTGAAATCAAAAGAACAACTTGCAGATATATTTACTAAACCCTTACCTAAGGATACATTTGAGTACTTGAGGACTAGACTAGGGGTCCATCCCCTATCTATTGGTCACTAAGGTGATTAGGAGGTTGCGTCAACCTATACTTTAATAGAATATCAAATGATGTTGATGCATATTTTTCATACTTTAAGTCTCCTAAGGTTGTGAAAGCTAGAAATTGGAGAACAAAATGACATTGCATATCAGTACATTAAAGGTACTTGATCTGAACTGAATACTAGAGACACTATTTTGGCTACTGAAGAGTTTGTTTATTTTTTTTGGTATTATTGTCAAAGGGAGAGAGAATCAATGAAATGTTTATCTAGAGGGAGAGAAGAAGAAACAAAGGGAGAGAAGACAATAATAAGTAAAAGATACACAAGAAAATAATCAAATCCACAGGGAGAGTCTTCTTGGAGGTATTAATGTTTTGTAATGATTAAACATATTAAAATGAACAAGCTAGGGAGAGCTTACTAAGTTACAACAATTGTTTATAAAGTTGTAGAGAAGATGTTTGGTATTCTATGGCATATTTCATATTGTTTTTCCATCAATGCCAAAGGGGGAGATTGATAACCTACAATTGATTGAATATCTTGATGGAAAGAATGGACAAGTGAAAGACATTGATTAATGATCACTGAGCTACTAAAGTATATGTAAGACAATTAAATTAGTCAATGTATTGTCATTGATGTTAACTAGTTTTGACTACACTTATCACGAGGGTTAAAAACATTTGAAGAAGGAAAAAGATAAAGGAATGAGATCTCTACATGAAGATCACATGGATATGAAAGATATGGCTATGGTATACATTGGGTAACTTATTGATGAGTCTATGGCATCATTTTGTTGACTTGATTGTATTATATGATTCTATTATGTATTGAAGATCAAAATTGAACAAGTTTATGTGGTCGGTAAATGAAGATTTTTGTATACATCGAGCTAGTGTAGTGTATACTGAGTATAGTATTAACTGAGCAGGTAATCACTGACACATTTTGGTATTAACCAAGTGAAAGAAATAAATAAATTTTATAATAGCTGACTGAAATTGATGAGTTGGAAAATTGCTTATGATTTTGAGGTAGAAGATAATGTTTGTTATGATGATCTAATGGCTGACAAAATTCAAGATTGATCGAATGAAGGGGAATGAAATGTGTTAATAACACAACTAACGAGGAAGGTTAAAGTGGAAAAATGAATGATGAAGATTAGGAGGCAAAATCAACAAATGAAAAGAAAATGGTTTATGATGTCTATATAAGGAGACATGGGATTCATTATTGAGTCTGGGATTTTTATACTGTAGGAGAATTTGCATGAAAAGGATTATTTTCATGCACCACTGATCAAACTAGTTGAAGATAGAACTAAGTTGAACTACAGACATTACCAAGCATCAGAGAAGCATACACTAAGTGGAACAAAGTTGGAGGATATAAAGGATTGAATTGATTATTGATTAGAGGAGGTATTTTGAGCTTAGCATAGATCTACAAATCTACAAATCAAAGTTGTATTTGAATCAAATCATTACTGTATCATTTTAACCATTGTTACAGATAAATCTCTTAACTGAGTGAGACTTAACAGTCTTTTTAATTTTAATATGACATTCAATGAATGTTAATTGTTTTCTTATAGACCCCATAATGAATGTTGGTCAAAGGAGAATTGTTAGTGATAAATCCTCTAACTAGGTCACACCTTACAGTGTACTTTATAACCTTTAACATGGTTGGCTCCTAACCAAGCTCACTTAAGAAGAGTGAATTATTTTGGGTTATCGGTCTCAGGTGGTTTTTCCCTTAATAGGGTTTCCACATTAAAAATCTATGTGTTATGTGTGTATGAGGTGTTCAATTGTTATTTTTCTTTACACATTTCATAGCTAGATAGATTGGTGAACACAATATTTAATTTGCTGCTCAGTTAGTTTCTAGATTCGATTGTGTGAATTTTTTTTAGCATTGATGTTTTGGATCACACTCTATGATTCATCATCAGGAATAGAGAGTATAGCAATGAAAAATAAAATGTGATCATTGATGGATCACGAAGTGTGATCCGAAATGTCGATGCTAAAAAAACTCACACAATCGAATCCAAAAACTAACTATGCATCATAATGGATTGTGGAAATCTGATTTTGCTAGTATTTAATTTACTAGCAATCAGTAGATGAAGAGAAAGACACAATTGATAACTTACTGAGTTGATTATTTGATAGGAAAGTTTTAATATATACATCTGGGAGATTTGGGACTGTAGGATAATTGGAGTTAATTGATTCAACCCCCCTCTTAGTTATCTAACATTTTTTTCTATAATAAAGTGGCTCAATGATAATAAATAAATATCTCAATTGAATTGGAAATAAAAAGCACAGTTATTAAAACATAAGCTCTCTTTTACTATAGACTAAGGGTTTCAATCAAGAATTCATTATCATTCTTTCATCCCCTATCTATCATCTCCTAAAGTTTCTTTACTAACAATTATAAATAAGTCAAATCTCTTCATAACTCACTCAATCTATTTGTCAAAATGGTCAAATCAATTTTCAAATCAGTCAAGTCAATTGGTCATTCATTCCATCATCATTTATCTTAGATAGGATGTATCTTTAGTGAAACCAGAGATTGTCGCTTGTCTTATACAAGGTAGTTCTTCCCTAAAACTAGATATTGTCACTAGTCTTATATAGGATGGGTTCTTCCTGAAACTAGACATGATTCTTATCAACAATTTCTATGTCCAATATCGACCGAACAGTCATCACTACCTACCAACATTCATCACTTCTTACTAATTATTCTTTTCTTGCATCATTTAATCTAAATATTCTTTCAAGAGATCATTCATGTCTTTCTCGCACAAATAATCTCTCGAGGGGGCATCATTTACCTTGTTGTCACATTGTTCCCGTTGGGGCATATCGAGGCATAATTTTTATTATTCTTTGAAACAATACCTAAAATGCATTGTATCAAAGAGGGGCAAAATGTAGACACTTAAAAATGATCTATTACTCTAACGCAATGACATTACTAATATTCCTCCTAAATTTCCAAATAATCTATATTATTTAAATATTAATCATGTCGTTCTACCATACTCTAAGATCAAAATCATCATTTCTCCCTAATTCCATAATTAAGTGATTTTAATTAATTACTTTAATTATTGAATGTATAAATAATTATTCCATCATCTATTCATCTATAATATAATTAAATAAATAACATTATTTAATTATACCCTACCTTATTATGATTAATTAAATAACCAACTTTAATTAATGTTCCCTCCTAATTATTGCATTTTAGTAATAATTAAATCAAATTCCATCTCATGATTAAATAAATGATATTTATTTAATTAAACTAATTATTCCCCTCTCATGATTAAATAAATTATATTTATTTAATTACAACTAACAATTCCTCTCATATATAAATAAGTAATTATTTATTTACTTATTTATTTATAAAATATCTCCACATGTGCAAATAAATAATATTTTATTTATTTAAATCATAATTATCCTCCTAAATCCTAACTCACACTCACTTTGAGTTAGCTTTTCAATCACAACTCTTCACTCCACAATTTCCTCTCCTGACTATTCAATCCACATTGTTAATTCCTCCCTAAAAAATTAGTTAAGTCTTCCATCAATCCAGTCTTCTAATCCATGCAATTAGTTGACTCATCCATGCAATCAGTTAACTCACTAGTCTATTTTTTTGATCTCACCAATCCATTCAAGTCATCTCTCCAATCTATTTGCTGACAGATCACTCAATCATGTTAAGCCAAGCAATTAACTCAATTGAACTCCCACTCACTCTGAGCTCAACTCCTAAATCATAATCAATCAACCCTTCAATCATGCATTCTTGGTTGAAACGCCTAAAAACTTATAAATAGAATCAAACCTTTGATTTTGGTAACCACAATTGCTTTGAATTCTTATGTTGGCATGATCTTGAGCTCAATTCTAAGAGCCCACATTGTGTGAGAAGGAGAACACCAATGAAGGATTTTATGGTTTTCATATTCATGTTTTGGATTGATTTCATAATGTTTGATTGATTATGCATATTATTTGTCTTACATCCTTTCTTGAATACTAGGAATACTAATTGCTCTAATAATTTCTTTGTGGTTGAGATTTTATATGTTATTGCAAGTTTCTATTGATCATAATATTACCCGATTGTATTAGGTTGCATATTGGTGAATTGGTCAACCATTCATTGATAATTAGCTACAATATCATAACAAGTAATTCTAAGGTTATAGATCGGCGGATAGGTGAACCATTTGCTCAAAATCAGCTACAATCTCATATCAAGTCATTCTTAGGTTACAGATCTCTAGATCAGTCAACTATTCTCTAAGAATCAACTACAATCTCATAACAAGTTGTTCTAAGGTTACAGATCACTGAATTGGTCAATTGTTTGATGAGAATCAACTATAATCTCATAACAAGCCCTTCTTAGGTTGAAGATTATCAAATCAATCAACCATTCACTGAGAATTAGATACAATCTCATAACAAGCCATTTTGAGGTTTTAGATAGGTGAATTGGTCAATCATTTACTAAAAATTAGCTATAATATCATAACAAGTCATTCTGAGGCTGCAAATCATCGCATTGGTCAACTATTCATTGAGAATGATCTACAATCTCATAACAATTTATTTTGAGGTTGTAGATTGCCAAATCGGTCAACTATTCACTAAGAATTAGCTACAATTGCATAACAAGTCATTCTGAGGTTAGAGATCACCGCATCGATTAATTTTTTATTGAGAATGAGCTACAATCTCATAACAAGTTATTCTATGGTTATAGATTGTTAAATCAATCAACCGTTCACTGAGAATTAGCTAAAATCTCATAACAAGTCACCTTGAGGTTGAAGAACACTGAATTGATCAACTTTTTTATGAGAATCAACTATATTCTTATAAGAAGTTGTTCTAAATTTGCAAATCACTGAATCGATCAACCATTTACTTAGAATTAGCTACAATGTCATAACAAGCCATTCTAAGGTTGTAGATCGCCGAATCGGCCAACCGTTAACAAAGAAAGAGATGCAATCTCATAACAAGCCATTCTGAGGTTGTTGATCATCAAATTTTTCTATCATTCATAGAGAATGAGCTACAATCTCATAACAAGTTTTTTTGATGTTGCAAATCACTAAATTATGTTGGAAATTTGGCTAAGTAGGATAATCAGAATGTTGTCATTATAGCAACATACTCACTATGAAGATCGCACAATAGAAGAAAGCAGTCTTGGAAGAGCGCACCAAAAAATTATCTAAGTACAGTAGTGCTTTATAGCCTAATCAGAGATAGTTTTGATTAGCAATGTTCATAGAAGTAGGTTCAGTGCATGCCCACTTGAACATGGATAATTCTATGTATATCAAAGCCACATATGAAAGTGCAAGTCTTTACGACATGTACAAAAGGAGATATTAAAGAATTATAGAGACAGTGTTGAGCCAACCTGAATAGAGCAGAAGACAGAAGTGATCATATTAAGTTAAGTGATTATTTTGTTTATCAAAATAATGACTTAACCATGTAGGGAGGACATCCTAGATGTTAACCCTAAGACACCATGAATTGGTTTTATATTTTTTAGAAGAGTTTATGTATTGTAAGTTGACTGAAAGTTGTAAATCATAATAACTTGTATATATGTAAGAATTATGTAATGCGAAAAGCACATAAGTTACATATAGAAAATGTATTAAGAAAAGTATGATGAAAAGTTGTATATTGTAAGAAGGAAAGCAAGTAAACTATGTATATGAAAGTGAAGAGCCTAGAAAGCTAAATCAGAATAGGAAAGCTATTCGACAGTAGTAAAAGGTTATGTACCTTACCTTTGTATTTGAAGATATCATTGTATATTACATGTTTAGGTAGTGAGCTCATCTTGAAAATGATTCTTTTTGTAATAGAAACTCCTAATAGGGTTGAGGCTTCTAACAAGGCCTAGAGTCCTTTAACCAGGACAGAGACACTATATGTATGTAATAGACTCGTAATAGGGTCAATATCCTTAACCAGATGCTTTTGATTAGTGGATCAGTTGTGGGTATCATCCCCACCAGGGTTTTCCCTTGTCCAGGGTTTCCTTGAGAACAAACATGGTGTTATGAGTTCATTTACTTTATTGCTATGCTTGTGATTTAGTTTCCTTAGTTTACTTTATTATGCAAGCTCAAGTTAATTTGTTATATCCATAATTGGGCAAAAGTAAAAGTTTGTGAAATACTGATCACCCCCCCTCACAGTATTTCCTATTTCTAACAATTGGTATCATAGCTTAGTTACTTAGAACAAAGTTATTCAAAGAAAGACTAATAGCTTGAGTAAGATTGCTATGGATATGGAACAATTGCAGAAGAATATTGAAGAAGCTCTTAAATAGATTGATATTCTTACTGAAGAAAGAGATGCTCTAAAAGGGAAATTTCATGATGTGAAAAGCTATATTGAAAAACTAAAAGAAAAGATGGAAGATCTGAAATCAAAGAAAGAACTTACAATTCAAGTCAAGGACTGTGATGAAGTTTTAAAACTGAAGAAAGAAAATGAGATCCTTAAACATGAGTTGAATATTGTAGATCTGAAGTTAAGCTTGAAAGATGAAAATAAAAAAGATGAATCAAATCTAAAATTTGAGAATAAAGATCTGAAGTCTAAACTTAGTAAAGTAACATCTGAACTTGAGAAAGAAAATTTATAGTATGCTAAACTTGAGAAATACAATACAATTGTGAAAGGAGAATTGACTCGGTCTAAACAACATCTTGAGAAACTGTATTCCAGTAGTGAAAATATTGATGAACAAATGTCTTATCAAAAAATAACCTATGATAAAACTAGTCTTGGATATCTTGAAGAAAAGTTCCCTAAGAAGATTGAGGAATGTAAAGAACCAGATCTAGAACACTCTAAGAGAAAAGATGAAAAGAAGTCTGATGAAGCTAACAAATCAGAAGATATACCTAATCCACCTAAAGAAGATGAACCACCTAAAGATATGTGAAGAGAATTCAAAGGTAGATGTTTTTCATGCAATTCTTTTGGACACATGAAAAGAGATTGTACTGGTAAGCAATTTAAACCTATCTCTAGATATTGTTATAATTGTCATGCTTTTGGACATAGAGATATTTATTGTAAGAAACCTAGATCTAATGATAACAATGGTAGTAGAATGTTTAGAGACACTAACCCCACATATAAGAGACCTATTAGAGACATGAACAAAAGGAATGAAGTTGTCTATTATAGATGCAACAAGATTGGACATATTGCCAAAAATTTCAGATCAAAAATTAGTCAGACATGACCGAGATATGGAAACAATAGAGTAGTTTTTTAGATATGCAACAATTTTGGTCACACAACAATATTTTGTAGAATGAACAACATGAGAAACACTAATCCTAGAAACTATACAAGGAGAAATGTGAGCACAAACAACATAGATTATGATATGAAAATGGAGAGATGATGGGATCTTGTGGTGTGTAGGAGGATTGTGACATGGAGAAGGAGGGATGATGAGATCTTGTGGTGGAAAAGGAGGATTATGACATGGAGATGGAGGGATGATGAGATCTTATAGTGGACATGGATTATTACTTTGATATTGACATGGAAGAGGATCATTGGATGGAGTATAAGGCACATCATGGTCTTTATTAGGGAGTGGATTATGAATGGGAATTAGAGGAATGCTTTTCTATTTGGATGGAATGGGATCATGTTGGACAAGAAACAAATGGATAAGGGTTCATCATGAGATTCTAGCAATATGGGATCTTGGTAAATTGATTGGACATTCTTGGTATCTTGATCTTGACCAATTTTAGGAATTGTTTCTTTATACATTGGATTATCCTCTTGACATGGGAAATCAGTTTGGATATCTATGGTAGATTCTTGAAAGGACTTGATGCTTGGACATGATGTGGAAGGAATTTGATTGGGACTCAATGGAGTATCTTTTCTTGGGAGTGGATTATGTGGTGGTATTAGACTATTGAATTGTAGAAGGGACTTATACTAAAAAATGGAGTAGTTGGGATTTATATTATGGATAGCCCTTGTGGTTAGACTAGAAATGTTTCATTATTAGATGCATTGCTAGGTAGAAATAGTGTGGAGGAAGAAATGGTGGGAGATATGGAGATTGATTGTGGGACTTGTCTAGACATAGGTATGTGATTTTTATAATGTTTAGGAATGGTGTCTTGACATATATCCAACTCCTCATTAGGTGAATTATTGGGAAATTCTTTGTTGGTAACAACACAATCATTGTCTAGACTTCTAATAGTGATGGTATTAATTGTCAAATTGGGGTTTTCTTTCTTATATGCAAGGTTAACCTTATTATCTTATTTGGTTATGGTGGCCTTTTCTTTTCCATGATCTAGGAATATATTTTGGAATATCTTATGGTCTTGTTTGGTGGAGCCAAAATTTGTGACAACTTTGATTTCACCCCAGTCAAATCTTGGACAATGTGCATAAGTTGCATATAACCACCTATTTTGTGTCTCTTGGTTTTGTAATAGTTACAATAACCATTGTAATCCTACCAGGACCTTCGTAATGTCTTATCTTAGGTAAATTGACTAAATCAAATTCTATCATTTTCTTTAGGGTCATCTTAAGAGGTTATGTAAGAGAAGGAAAATATCATTGAGGAGTAGGGTTCCTTCTTGCATAACTTTGTTGGGTAGTAGTATATGCTTGTTATCAATTTTTCCTAGGAGTTATGTTGTTAACATTGTGGGTTGTTTGTGTTGGCTGGGTATGTTGAATTGATGTTGGTGCTTGGACACATAGCACTATTTGTGCCATTGTAGCTTCGACAACCCCATCATTTGTCAGGTTTTTATTTTTGGACCAGTATTTTTTTTTTTATAAGGTGTTAGAGTAGTGGTCTTTTTATTGATAATTCCCTTCAAGGTGAGGGATCTTTCTTCTTTTATCCCTTGCTCAGATAGTTCTTCAAAGGTCTTAATGCACTATGAGTTAATTTCACACATTAGGTCTAGCTAAAAAAACTTAATGAACGTGTGGATCTTTTCTTTAATTGGCACATGGAAGGATGCCTTGGAGGAAACATTTCTCCAATGTAGTAGGAAAGAGGAAAAGATCTCTCTATTCTTTTTCCTGGTGTTGAAAAGATCCATCAATGTTACTTCTATGATAATTTTGTGTGAATAGTATGATATGAATTTTTCTGCTAGTTCATTCCACATCCTTATCCTAGGAGGGAGTCTAGAAAACCAATCCATGGATGTACTACTAAGACTGCATGGAAAATGTCTCATAAGATATGTATCATCGTGAGGAACTTCCATGCAAGTTGTGAGAAACTCCCTTATGTGATAGTGGGGATCACTCTTTTCCTTGTACCTATTGCACTTAGGTGTGACTAAATTGGTTGGAAAAGGTGGCATATCTGTCCTATCAAAGGGATAAGGATTGAGGTCTATTGTGGTGTAACACCTTTTAGAAGCACCTATTTATAGATTCATGAACTTCTATTGAAGGGTTTGTAACTATTAAGCAAGTAGATCAGTGGGTGTTGGCATAGCACTTGGTACATTAGGGTCAATAAAAGGGGCTACTATTTGGGGATGTTGTAGGTATATATGATGACAAAACATGCTAAGATGTTGGGGTGTATTGAGGTACTGAGATGTATTGAGATATTGGATTATGATGAGGTACTAGAATGTACTGAGATGTTGGATTATGTTGTGATACAAGATTATTTTGGGGTGCTAGAATGTGTTGAGGTATTGGGATGTACTAAGATGCTATATTTTTTTGAGCTATGGGATTATGCTGGGATGTTGGATTTGGAATGTATTGAGATGTTGGGTTTTGTTCAGGTATTGGTGTATGCTAGGGTGATGGATTATGTTGAGGTACTAGTATATTTCAGGGTGTCAAATTATGCTAAGGTACTAGTATATGCTAGGGTGCTAGATTATGTCGAGGTACTATTGTAAGATGGGAATTTTTAGGTCCACTTTCCATCATTTTTTGGATGAAACTAACAAATATTTCTAAGTAATATGGATTATTTGGAGGTGCCCCTTGATTGATTTGGGGTTTTCCTGAATTAGAAGAGACACCTAGCGGGCCACCACTAGGGGGATTCAGTTGAGGTGCTCCCATTAGGGGTAGCCCCTTCTTTAGTTGGGGAATTGTGTTGGAGGAACTTTCTATCATCATTTGTGAAATACTCATAGGATGAGTCAACAAGAATATAGATGGTGTTGTTGTGGTAGCAAGTGTAGTAGATGCAAATGGAAAATTAGAAAATAAGGGATTAGTGTACTGGATCCCTAAGGTACTTGAAGATACGGTGACTTGGGAAGTATTTTGTATGGAACTAGTGGATGGGAGGACTGAACTGAATGGTAGGAGTGTTGTTGAGGCTACCCAAGATGGTGGTACATGTATTTCTTCCACTATGGTGGATGTGTCAAACCTAGCTGGTAATTTAGAACCTTTTTGTATGAGCATGTGAAGGTATTTGTTTGGGTCAACCTCTATCATGGATTCTAAGATTTATTTCATATTCTCATCACATAAACTATCATCAATCTCTTCTTTCGTACACCTAGATTTGATTTTGTTGGGGTTAGTTCATGCAATTGTCACATTACCCTCTACTATCCTCTTTGCTAGAATTTTTAGATCCAATTTCTACAACTATCTCTCAACTGGCTTCTCTTCTCATGCTACCATGTGAACAGGTTCAGTGGTCTTCTCTTCCTTCTTTTCCTCTTCTTTCTCTTCTTTCTTCTTTTTCCTAGGAGATTCTTCCTTGGGTGGAGTAACCAAGGTCTTCCTTTTAGGACCAAGTCCAAAGCTCATGATCTTGGGTCTAGATGACCTTGTTGTCCTCAAAGGTGTTTCTTCTTCCTTCTTCTCATTTTTTACTATTGTAGTCCTCTACAATGTTCTTCTAGGAGGGGTAGGAGTTTTACCTTGCACTACGACTATTGCTAGAGGTGAATTGGATATGTCTACATGTTATGCACTCTGTAGGGGTGCAATATCTAAGCTCACCTATCTAGTGAACTTCTCTATGACATTTTTCCTTAGTTCTTCCATTATATATTTAGGTACCCCTTCTCCTTCTGCAAATTTATCAATGAATTTTTCTATTTTCTCTTCCTTTATCCTCTAGTCAGTTCCTCTCTAACCTTTACAAAATTTTCTTCATATGTTCCCCATCTTTCCTCTGTGGGATCTTTCTCAAATACAAGGATGTGTTCAATATGAGGGTAAGAATCTGAGAGCTCACCTCATAACCCATTGGAGGACAACATCACACTCTTGGTTCAATTTCCTCAACACATGTACAATCAGTCTCCATCATAACGCAGATGGTCTTCTTGTACTATTCTACTATCTCCTTGGGTGTCCTCTCCCTTTTCTTCATTTCTCTTTGAAATATTTTGAACTTACCAAATATTTCACCATCAACCTAGTTCTTATCCTACATTCTATAATACCTACTAATCTGAGCAGTTGTAGGTTCATCTTTTTTCCATGCATGAGGATGCATGCCAAGAAATTTTTCTACAATGTGGAATAAAAGATGGAGTACTAGGGATCTAAATTTGAATGCATTTGTTTTTTCATGCTTAATTCTTCTCATATTCCCTAGCAACTATAGTTTAAGTACTTCACATAGATCATAATTCTCATTCTCTACAATCATCTTGTAAGCCATGTGGATAATACATGTTGACACATAGTTTATCCTATTGCTATAATGCATCTTGTAGCCAAGAATCATGGAAACAAGTCTCACATCCTTCTTCTTAATGTATGTGATTGTCATCGCATGCTTGTTCTTTTCACTTGGAGCCAGTTAGGGTTTCAACTTCTTTCTTGGTATTCTTCATCATAGTAGGTGTTTTACCTGTGTTTTCAAGTTTAGTTACCAAATGAATGAGTTCCTTGGTAATCTTTACCATTTTGTCTCCAATCCAGAAGAATTGATCATAAATTCTACTCAGCACTATCTTAATCCATCCAGGTTCATCAAACTTGTAGAACTCTGTCATATGTAGTATGTTTAGGGTTTTTAGCTTTGTGAAGTTGTATTTTAGTGATTCATTATCATTCAACATATTAGCTAGCTTATTATGTATCTCAATGTCTCCTATGAACTCCAACTTACAATGAATGCATGCCCTAATATCCTCTTTGTATAATACTTTGTGTGGTATTTGTGAGAATGCACCCTCAAGTTCATCTTCCATAGATTTTAATGGATGTTTCTTAAATTTAAACCTAGTACTCTCATTTACATTATATATCTGAGGTACATCTATGTTTTCAAACTACTAAAATTTAGAATCAAGCTCACAAATAGATCTAAATACCTTCTTTGCCAAACTAGGGTTGTGGATCACACAAATATTGAACTTGATCCAAATGCTCCAAGATCTCTTTTTTTTTCTTCAACCTTGATTGAATGGTGATAAAAATGATCAATTATACTCATATATAGTTTGCAAGATGTTTTTGACACACTAAATGCACTCCAAAAAGTTTTTACAAGGCCATTCATCCATGAAACTATTGGTGATCAATCTAAGTCACATTCTAGACCTTGCAAAAATAAATCTGACATTAGAACACATTCATTCAACTGCACACAACCTCACATATTCTCAATCTTCATATTAGGGTTTAAATAATTGACTGGTGAATTCCTCCAAATATCCTCCTAAGGCCATACTTGGCCATTTAGGCTGAAATAGAAATATTAGCATCATGCAAAAATCTAGTAGCATCTACTACTTCACCTTGATCCGTAGATTCAGTCTAATTCTTCTCCTTCCACACTTTGTCACTATCCTTAATTCCTACTTTTACAAAGAGGCAATTAAACTCATCCACATAATTTTCTAAGCTCTTTCTAGTGTCACCAATATTTTTCTTTATTTCTATAGGTGGTCTTATATTACTAGCTAGTCTATTATATTTGTAGTACTTGGCCATGTGTCCCTCATTGTTGCACTTAAAACATATAACATGCGGTCTCACAGGCTAAGAGCTATTTTGATTAGACTACAACTTATATATCCTTACAATGTGCCCAAAATTGTTGCATTTGCAAAAAATGATCTTATTGGATGTAGTAGGTTATCTAACATAATCTTGACTCTATTACACCTAATTGAATTAAGTGTTATCATTAGTTCCAGACATATAATCAATAAAGAAAAGAAAATAGATAGGTTGGTCAAAGTACTAAGTATAGTAACCAAGCATAGCATAAGGAGAATGATATGGTTACCAAGCACAAACTTGACCGAGCATCTACACCAAGCCACATGTTACTGAGGATATCGAGTAGAGTGATAACTAAGTACACCTAATTACTAAACAATAATATTTTTACCAAAGAAGAGATACAGTACTTATCGAGAAATGAAGGATCCACATAAAAGTTTGGAATGACACTAAAAAATTGGCAAACCTTTTTTACCGAACTAGAAAATGGTTTACATAAATTGAGGAAAAGATTTCTTGGAGATTTAAAATGGATTGGTAATGATCCCTATGCATATTTGATTAGGTTATTCATATGGATCCTTGATCAAAATTTTTCTATATATTTCCATAACCCTAATTAGGTCTAAATCGCTATGATTTAAGTATTGCCAAAATGACAGTTTAGAATAGTAGTAATGAGAAGTAGCCACCAAGAGGAGACATCTAAAGATCAGACTGATTTGGGGTTTTCTTGAATTGGAAGAGACACCTAGTGGACTACCACTAGGAGGCTTTGGTTGAGGTGCTCCCAATAGGGGTAGCCTCTACTTTGGTTGGGGAATTGTGCTGGAGGAACTTTCTATCATCACTTGTGAAATAATCATAGGATGAGTTAAGGACAATAAAGATGCTTTTTTTGTGGTAGCAAGTGTAGTAGGTGCAAAATGGAAAATTGGAAAATAATGGATTGGTGTACTGGATCCCTAAGGTACTTGAAGATGTGGTGACTTGGGAAGCATTTTTTATGGAACTAGTGGATGGTAGGACTGAACTAAGTGGTAGGGGAGTCATTGAGGCTACCCGAGATGGTGGTACATGCATGTCCTCCACTATGGTGGATGTGTTGAACCTAGCTGGTAATTTGGAACCTTTTATATGAGAATGTGAAGTATTTGTTTGGGTCAACATTTATCTTAGATTCTAAGGATTTTTTCATCTTCTAGTCACATAAGCCATCATCAATCTCTTCTTTCATACATTTGGCTTTGATTTATGTGGGGGTTAGTTCATGCAATTATAAAGTATCATCTAGTCTTTTCTCTTGGCGCAAAAATGTCTAAAGATTGTTGTAGTCTAGTGCCAAGGTTTTCTTGGTGAAAATTCAAATTTCTGATGGGGATCATCATTGGGGATTTGATTGTACTCCATTGTGTCTTTACTCTTATTCAATCATGTGTTTGACATATGAGAGTCTATGATGATTGCAGGTCAACTAAGAAAAACAAATTCTATTTTTTTTTAATTTTTTGATATGGGATGATAATGAAAATGAGGATGAATAATCAAATATGATGTCTAAGGTGTAAGTACCTTACCCTAAGAGAGATTCTAGAAACTTCAAAGGTAAACCCTCTAAGAAAAGACCCAAATGATAAAGGACTATCTTGACACCAAAAGGTAGGATAAAAGTGATAAATTCTAGCAATAGTGTCTATCTAAGACAAATACTAAGCAAAATGACAAGATGTCTATGTTGAGACCAGTAGATAAAGATAGTGCTAACGATGTCAAGGTAAAAATGAAAGACCACTATAGGAATGTCCTAGGAAAATACACCCTCTAATTTCAAAAATGACTCTAGGAAGTGTAATATTTTAACCCTAAGAAATGCAAGCTATATTTTTGAGATTTTTTAGATTTTGGAGACTAATATGATGACTATGAAAAAATGCAAGATTCTAAGATATGTCTAAGTATGCCGATCACAAGGAACTAGGATGAACTATTTGCAGGATGTTGTAGGACCAATTATTTGTAGGATAAATCTTGTAGGATAAATATTGTAGGATAAATCTTGTAGGACCAATTATTGTAGGAAAAATGGTTTAAGACCAAACTCAAAAATATGTGTGTAGCTGCAAGACTGACTCAAAAGATATGATTTGCGTATATTAAACAAAATTTTCAAGCTACAAGTTTTTATGAAGTCAATCACAATAGAAGTAGAATACGAGTAGCTTAATCTATGGTCAAATTTGGCTTCATTTGAAATATTATAGGCCCATTGCTTGGGTGTCTGTCAACTCACACAACACAAGTGTCACACAAATAGAGCTAAAAAGACCTTGAAGGTGCCTGTGCTATCAACTTTTCTAGGTATTGTTATCATGTTAGCAAATATCTCTTTCACAACATAATATCCCTGGGACATATATGATGGAAATCTTGGGGGGAGATTCTTTTTCAGCCTCCCCTTGCACTATAATAAGCCAAATGTTCAGAGGTAAACTAGGTGGCCTCTAAACAAGTTGTAGTAAGTTCTATGGAGTCTCCCCAATCATTTTGTATGTGTGTGACTCACTTAAGAGCCTATTTGACCATGCGAGTTACCTAGGGATACTTCACCTGGTCTAGACTATCATCAACACACCTCGCCCAAGCTTGAGGAGATAAGACTAGAGTTTTCTTAGAATCTTATTTATATATCAACCTGAAGGATTTTCTATTTTGAGGTCATCCTATGAAATGGGTTAAGAAAACCCTCTAGACAGGCCTCTCTAATAAAAAAAAGGTTTCTAATCTAAGATATTGTGCAAGCGCACCAAGAACTTCAAACACTAGGTTAATCTTATTAAGCACCAATAGTCAAAATGTGAAATGAGCTATCATCCATACAAGCACATGAGTTCAATTTTAAGCCCAAACCAAATGAGTTTTTTTGTCCAATTTTAGATGCACCAAAGTCCAAATGTGTTTTGCCTTGTTTGATTTTATTGCACCAATCTCAAATGTTATTTACCTTGTTTAAGTTTTAACCACCATGTTAATTTCAAGCACCAAAATGAGATATGGAATGTGAGGTTTGAGCATGCATTGTTTGTTTTAAAGAACCAAAATGAAATATGAATCGATTTTAGATTAACAAGATTAAAACCTACTTCCAAGCCACAAGCTAAAAGGAAAAGTTAGTACCCCAAAAAAACCTAGAAATTAGTTTTGGAATTCTCTAATAGAAATAAAGTTAATGTTGCGAGAATTAATTTTTTTAGAAATTCTCCATACCTTGTCCACATATGTGTCAATAAATCCTCAGTCTCTAATTTATAACTCCAAAGTGTTGATTCATTGTATCTTAGCTAGTATCTTGTTTTGTTTTATCTCTCTTTCTCTTCTTCTTTTCTCAATGGGCTCCTGAATCTTGACCTTTTTTGTGTTTTGATGGTCAAGTGCATTACATCAAGTGTGTTTTTTCAACAATGAAAATGTATATTTTAACAATGTTTCAAAATCTTATTTTGTAGTTTCAAAATAATGTTTTTTAATAAAATGATTATCACCTGCTGCACACAAAAAGAAAAGTTTCAAAGATCTATATATAAATATTTTTATGAAAATATTTCTCATCAAAATTAAAATCACATAGAATAGACACCCATTATAATTTCAAGAGATTTCAAAAAATGTAAAATTTTCAAATAAATATGCTGATTTGTGTCCACAATTGATTTTTTTTTATAAAATATCATAAAACAAAATTATTAAAAAAATCCAAAAAATCTGAATTTAGACTGTAGCCTCTCTATATCAGTGTAAACCTGCAAAAAAGATTTCATAAAAAAATTCCAAGTGGTTTGAAAGATATGACCAAATTTCACGTCAAGTTCACCATTTGTAATTGGGTAATAATAGGACAATAGAAACCTACAATAACATATAAAATATCAACCACAAAGAAATTTATAGAGAAATTTGTATTTCCAATATTCAAGAAAGGATGTAGGACAAATAATAAGCATAATCAATCAAAAATTATGAAATCAATCCAAAACATGAATACGCAAACCATAATATTCTTCCTTGGTGTTCTCCTTCTCACACAATGTGGGCTCTAAGAATTGAGATCAAGATCGTGCCAACATAAGAATTCAAAGAAATTGTAGTTACCAAAATCATAGGTTTGGCTCTCTATTTTTAATTTTTTAGGGGTTTCAACCAAGATTGCATGATTGAAGGGTTGATTGATTATGATTGAGGAGTTGAACTCAAAGTGAGTGAGAGTTCAACCGAGTTGATTGTTTGGCTTAACATGATTGATTGATCTATCAAAAAATAGATTGGAGAGATGACTTGAATGGATTGATGAGATAACAAAATAGACTAGTGAGTTAACTGATTGCATGGATGAGTCAACTGATTGCATGGATCAGAAGACTGAATTGATGGAAGACTTAACTGATTGTTGAGGGAGGAATTAACAATGTGGATTGAACAGTCAGGAGAGGGAATTGTGGAGTGAAGTGTTGTGATTGAAAAGATAACTCAAAGTGAGTGTGAGTTAGGATTTAGGAGGATAATTATGATTTAATTAGATAAAATATTATTTATTTGCACATGTGGAGATATTTTATAAATAAATAATTACTTATTTATTTATGAGAGGAATTGTTAGTTGTAATTAAATAAATATAATTTATTTAATCATGAGATATAATTTGATTTAATTATTACCAAAATGTAATAATTAGGAGGATGGAACATTAATTAAATTTGGTTATTTAATCAATTATTATAAGGTAGGGTATAATTAAATAATGTTATTTATTTAATTATATTATAGATGAACATATGATGAAATAATTGTTTAGACATTCAATAATTAAAGTAATTAATTAAAATACTTAATTATGGAATTAGGGAGAAATGATGATTTTGATCTTAGAATATGGTAGAATGACATGATTAATGTTTAAATAATAATAATTATTTGGCAATTTAGGAGGAATGTTAATATCATTGCATTAGAGAAATAGGCCATTTTTAAGGGTCTACACATAAGAATGGCTTGTTATGAGATTGTAGTTGATTCTC
This sequence comes from Chamaecyparis obtusa, assembly GCA_027943335.1. Taxonomy (NCBI): domain Eukaryota; kingdom Viridiplantae; phylum Streptophyta; class Pinopsida; order Cupressales; family Cupressaceae; genus Chamaecyparis; species Chamaecyparis obtusa. Next base: position 328,958 of record BSBK01002433.1, read on the forward strand.
AATGAATGGTTGATCGATTCGGAGATCTGCAATCTCAAAATATCTTGTTATGAGATTGTAGTTGATAGTGAATGAATAGTTGACCGTTTTGGAGATCTGCACCCTCAAAATAACTTGTTATTAGATTGTGGCCGAATCTAATTAAGTGGACGATTGACTAATTTGGCGATTTGTAACCTCAGAAGGCTTATGAGATTGTAGTTGATTTTCAGTTAACGGTTGACCAATTCGGTCATTTGCAACCTCAGAATAGCTTGTTATGAGATTGTAGTTGATTCTCAGTGAACAGTTGACTAATTCAATAATCTACAACCTCAAAATGACTTATTATGAGATTGTAGTTGATTCTTAGTGGGTAGTTGAAAAATTTAGTGATATGAAACCTCATAATGGCTTGTTATTAGTTTATAGCTAATTATCGGTGAACAGTTGACTAATTTGGTGATTTGCAACCTCAAAAATGATTGTTATGATATTGTAGTTGATTCTCACTGAACATTTGACCAATTCAGCAATATGCAACTACAAAATAACTTGTTATGAGATTGTAGCTCATTCTCAATGAATGGTTGACCAATTGGGTAATTTGAAACCTCTAAATGACTTGTTATGAGATTGTAGCTCATTCTCAGCAAACGGTTGACTGATTTGACAATCTACAACCTCACAATGACTTGTTATGGGATTGATGTTAATTCTTAGTGAATGGTTGACCAATTCAATGATCTACAACCTTAGAATGACTTGTTATGGGATTGTAGCTAATTCTCAATGAACGGTTGACTGATTCAAGGATTTGCAACCTAAAAATGGCTTGTTATGAGATTGCATTTGATTTTTAGTGAATAGTTGATTGATTGGATGATTTGCAACCTTAGAATGGCTTGTTATGAGATTATAGTTGATTCTCAATGAAAAATTGACTAATTCAAAAATCTCTAGTCTCAAATCAACTTATTATGAGATTGTAGACAATTCACAATGGACAATTGATCTATTCAATGATCTGCAACCTTAGAATGACTTGTTATGAGATTGTAGTTGATTCTTAGTGAATGATTAACTGATTTGGAAATCTACAACCTCATAGCATCTTTTTATGAGATTATAGCTCATTCTCAATGATCGATTGACCAATTTTATGATCTACAACCTTAGAATAACTTGTTATGAGATTGTAGTTGATTCTTAGCAAATAGTTGAATGATTCTACAATCTGCAACCTCAGAATAGCTTGTTATAAGATTGTAGCTCATTCTTAGCAAATGGTTGACTAATTCAATGATCTACAACCTCTGAACAACTTGTTATGAGATTGAAGTTGATTCACAGTGAATAGTTGACTAATTTAGTAATCGGTAACCTCATAATGGCTTGTTAAGAAATTGTACTTGATTCTCAATGAACAGTTCACTAATTTGATGATCTATAACTTTAGAATGACTTGTTATGAGATTGTAGTTGATTCTCAATGAATGGTTGACCAATTCAAATATCTGCAACCTTAGAAAATCTTTTTATAATCATTCTCAATGAAAGTGGTACAAGAGCACCTAGGTTCTTGGCTTACCTAGCTCCTAAACACCTAATTTTTGGCTTGTAGTGCCTATTGGCCAAGTCACTATCCTTATGGACTTTTTGATTTTGTGTCTTAATTAGGAAGTGTCTTAGTTGTCCTATTAAGTTCTTAGGTAGTTGGTCTATGTCCTAGTGATGGTCTTGATAGTCTTGGTGAAGACCCAAGCATATGGCTTGTATGCCATTGGTAGTTGCCAATCAGTCAAAGGTGTATCTTGACTATAGAAAGGAATGTAATGAGTATATTTAAGTGGAACAAGGGTCTTAGAGGTTTTAGTATAGGTTTGAGAGTCTTTTTAGACCTCATGATTCAATCTTGTCAAAGTTGTCAAGCAAGATCTAAAAGTTGTCATGACAACTTTGAAAGTTGTCATGACAATAAATTGGTTTAAGCCTGTCAAAGAAGGAAAGTTGGTTATAGGTCTAAACCCAACCAAGATTGGTGATCTAATCCTATTTAAGGCTTGCTTTTTTTGAGACCAAAGGTTGGAGATTAGTTTTTTTAAGCACTGTTTTAAGTTTTGTGTGATTGTTAGCACTATACTCGTGCATGAATGAATTGAGAGCTCGATTATCCTATCTCATGGATTGAACCTGAGAAAGAATTTTGCATATTTTTTTTCTTTATGTTTTGAGAATTTGTTTTAATATTTTTTTTTAGTTCTTTAGATACTTTAAAGCTTTGTAAATAAATACCTCCTCTAAGACCAACTTGTTGGATTATTAAGAGTAGAGGCTCTTAAAATGGCTCTAACTTGAAATTCCATGGTTGGTTTTGCACAACCATGTGGAATATGTTAGAGAAATGTATATACATTGTAAATATATACTTGTGTGCTCTTGGTTGTAGAAGAGTGAATTTTTAAATAAATCCTTACGCGAGCCAGAGCTAGCTCAGTTAGGGAACTTATTTTGATCTTGCATATGGGAGAGAGTTTGGGGATTGGGAAAGCCAATCTATGACTTGGAGAATATTCTACAATGTTTAGAAACCCAATCCTATGAAGGGGAGCTCATGAACAACTTGGAAAGGATTGGAAAGATCAAACCCTCACTGTGATCCAGTGAGGCCTAATTAGGCCTAAAAACAAGGCTATAAGTTAGGAAGATGTTGTACAGAGGACATGGAGAAATAAGGGTTTTTCAATCTTGTGTAACTTTGAAAAGGGTGTCTAAAAAGGTGACTCTTTTGACCTTTTGTGTGGGAAGTTGTAGAGTTACACCCTGATTTAGGGGTTAGGAGACCTACAAGGCCTAGTAGCCCTTTTAGGCTAAAATTGGAGATCGGGTATTAGTAGAAGGATACCACAAGGTAAAGCACCCTAAATTGAGACAAACAAAGACTATATGATTCCTCTCCTATGTATATCATCTAGATTCAAGAATTTGGAGGAAGGGATGAATTCCTTAGTTGAATTCATTAAAGGAGTTGTGGGAACTAGAGTGAGTTTGAGACCTTGGTAGTGAGATCTTGAGGAGTAGATGAGATTAGGAAGAATCCCTCTATTTGAAGGGTCTTAGGAACCCTAAGATAGGTCAAGAGAAGACCTAGTGAAGTCCTAGAGGAAGTAGGGCTTGGTGGAAAGAAGATCTCCCTATCAAATTGGTATCAGAGCCATTGAAAGGCTTGGGTAAAGTTGTATGTCAGAAAGGAGTGAGTCCATTGGTGATAACACAATGGTGACCAATGCTGAATTGGCCAGAGAAGTGGTGGATCAATAAGAAATAAATGGAATCCTAGAGGAGACTATGGAAGCTTTGAAAGATAAGCTTGAGCTAGTGGCAAAGGTTGCTAAAAAGATGAAAGAAAAGATGGATGAAGAAGATTACAAGGGCAAGGAACTTGTTGATGAAGATTATGTACCTAAATCTAATCCACCTATCCAAGAAGAACCCTTCCTAAAAGCCATCAAGGCATTGGAAGGCAAAGATTTAGAAGGGATACCCTTGTTCACCAGTAAGATGGATTCAAAATTGGTGATGGAGTGGATTGAACAAATGGAGAATCACTTTGAATGTGAAGGTGCCTCAGAGGCACAAAGAGTGAAGGTAGCCAAATCAAGACTAAGAGGACCATCCCTAACATGGTGGAAGTTCCTTCAAGAAGAGAGGTAAAGAGAAGGGAAGAGACCTATTGCAAATTGGAATGCTATGGTCACAAAGATCAAGGAGAATTACTTTCTAGAGGATCATGAGATCCAAATGCATAAGGAAAGGTAGAATCTTACACAAAAAGAGATGGATGTGACTTCTTACACTGAGGAGTTTCAAAAACTCTATTTGAGATCTAAAGTTCAGGAAGAAGAAAGTATCCGAGTTGCTAGATATTTGAGTGGATTGAGATGGAGTATCCAAGAAGAATTCAGTCTATGGACTCCTACTACTATCCACAAGTGCTTTTAATTAGCACTAAAGGTAGAAGAAAAGAACAAAAAGAAACAAGACTCATCATCCAAAGGTAGAGGAGGGGGAAGAGATTCTAGAGGACATAGAGGTGTCTATGGTGGTAGGAGTAATGAACCTAGAAATCAAGGAGACTCTAAGTTAGTGGAACAAATTAGTGAGGCAAGTACAATAGGAAATTATGGTAGAGGTAGAGGGTTTCAAGGTGGTAGAGGAAGGTCAAGTGGTTTCAGTAGGAGATCACACTTTGCAAGCATGAAGTGTTACAATTTTGGGCACCTAGGCCATCCTTCATATAGATGTCTAGAGAAGGCCTCTAGTTCTCAAGGAGAGAAGAAGATAGCATATTCTCAAGAGGAAGAAAGTAGTGTAAAGTAACCTGAAGTGAACTTGGATTTAGAACATGGAGAGAACCTCATGTTTAGGAGAGTTCTACTCAAGGCACTTGTTAAAGAACTTAAAAATAGGAGGGAACTTTTTAGGATCAAGTGCAAAATCATTGGAAAAGTTTGCAAAGTCATCATTGATTTAGGTTCAACTGATAACATAATATCAGAAGATGCAGTCCAAAAACTCAAACTTGAGAGGATACCTCATACTCACCCTTACAAAGTAACTTGGTTGAATAAGGGGCATAATGTTCTTTTGAATGAACAAGCATGGGTAGACTTCATGATTGGTGGCTACCAAGATAAGATGCTATGTGAAATCCTACCAATGGATGCTTGCCATCTGCAACTAGGAAGGCCATGGAAATATGACCGGGATGTTGTTTACCATGGGAAGAGAAATGTGTATAACTTCAAGAAGGATGGAGTGACTTATAAAATTTAGTCACTTATGGAGGAAGGAGCTGCAAGTTCAGTTGATCCTAATGTACTCTTTATGAGTGGGAAGGAGTTCTTGCATGAACTCAATGAAGAAGGAGTGGGACAAGCTACAGTCTTGAAACCCAAGGAGGAGACCAAGGTACTACACACTACCTTGCCTAAAGAAGTGCAACAACTATTGAATTAGTTTAAGGACATCATAAGTGATGGGGCACTAGCTACTCTCCCTCCTTAAAGAGAAATCATTCATCAAATTGACTTTGTACGTGGAGCATCCTTACCAAACAAGGCAGCATACAAAGTGACCCCAGACCAAAACAAGGAGATAGCAAGGCAGATTCAAGAACTTCTTGATCAAGGGCTGATAAGGAAAATTATTAGTCCATGTGTTGTCCCTATGGTTTTGGCACCAGAGAAAGGAGGTAAATGGAGATTATGTACTAATTCTAGGGCAATCAATAGGATTATCATTAGATATAGGTTTCCTATCCCTAGAATAGAAGACCTTATGGATTGTCTTGGGGAGTCTCAATACTTTACTAAAATTGACCTTAAGAGTGGGTATCACCAAATTAGGATGAAAGAAGGGGATGAGTGGAATTTAGCCTTCAAAACCAATGAGGGTCTTTATGAATGGTTAGTTATGCCCTTTGGACTTATAAATGCACCTAGTACCTTTATGAGGTTAATGAATGAAGTCCTAAAAGACTATATTGGTAGGTTTTTTGTGGTGTACCTAGATGACATCCTCATCTTTAGCAAGACCAAGGAGGAACACATGCAACACCTAGAAGTTGTTCTAAGAAGATTACATGAAGAGAAGCTAGCCATCAACCTAGAGAAGAGTGAGTTCCTTAAATAAGAACTAGTGTACCTAGGTTTTGTGGTGTCTAAAGGTGACCTCAAGATGGATCCAAGAAAAGTGGAAGCCATAGTGAGTTGGATCATTCCTAAAATAGGGACTGAAGTGAGGAGCTTCCATTGATTAGCTCATTTCTATAGGAAGTTCATAAGAGGATTCAGTGAGATATGTGCACCTATGCTCAATATTATCAAAGGTGGAGTTAAAACCAAATTTGTGTGGACTAAGGCAGCTCAAGAAGGGTTTGAGAAGTTGAAGGAAAGAGTAGAAACTTAGCCTATTTTGGTATTACCAAGCTTTGACAAGTTGTTCATTTTTGAATGTGATGCAAGCAATATAGTAGTGGGAGCAGTCTTGAACCAAGAAGGGAGACTGGTTGCATTTTTTAGTGAAAGACTAAATGAGGCTAAATCAAAGTATTCCTCATATGATTTGGAGTTATATGCATTGGTTCAAGCACTTAAAAAAGTGGAGGCACTACCTATTTCCTAAGGAGTTTGTAGTCTATACAGACAATCAATCATTGAGTTACATGAACACTCAAGATAAGCTAAGTCATAGGCACATCAAGTGGATAGAGTTCCTCCAAGCCTATACTTTTACTATCAAGCATAAGAAGGGCCTAAATAACAAGGTAGCTAATGCCTTAAGTAGAAGGTTGTTGACTATCCAAGAAATCCAGCTCCAAAGTATTGGCATAGAAGGATTCAAAGGACTCTACAAGGAGGAGGATGATTTTTCCAAGGCCTACAAGGTATGTGAAGAGTTTGAGAATCATTTTCATAGTTATTTTATTGATTACACCTTACAAAATGGATTTTTATTCAAGGGTAACTAGCTATGTGTACCTATAAGTTCTATGAGGGAGAACCTTATACAAGAAAATCATAATGGAAGCCTTAGTGGACACTTTGGCTTGAACAAGACATTGGACCTAGTGCAAAGGTTCTACTATTGGCCCAAGATGCCAAGAGATGTGAGGAGATATGTAGAAAAATGTATTTTTTTCAAAAGGATAAAGTCACATCTTCAAATGTAGGGTTATACCAGCCTTTACCAATTCCTAAGAGGCCATGGGAGTGTCTAAGTATGGACTTTATAGTTGGTTTGCCAAAGACAACTACTGGTTTTGATAGCATCTATGTGGTGGTAGATAGATTCAGCAAAATGAGCCATTTCATACCATGCAAGACCACACATGATGCCAGCTATATAATGCACCTATTCTTCAAGCAAGTGTTAAGGATTCATGGCCTACCAATCAGCATAGTCTTAGATAGGGATGTAAAATTCATGGGGCATTTTTGGAAGACTTTGTGGAAGAGATTGGGAACCAACCTTTCTTTTGGGTCAGTCTATCATCCTCAAATGGATGGCCAAACAGAGGTCATAAATAGAGTGTTGGGGAAACTCTTAAGATGTCTTACCAAGGAGTATGGACAAGTGTGGGACCAGGTATTACCACACGCTAAATTTTCCACATTGATAGCATAAACAAGTCTACTGGCAAGAGTCCATTTGAAGTGGTGTATGGTAGGCACCCAAGAGGTGTGTGTGAGTTAAGAGAACTTGGTAGTCAAGGTGGAGTGAGTGGACATGCTAAGGATTTTTCCCAATCCATGCAAGAAGTCCATGAGCAAGTTAGAAGGACATTGGTGGAAGCTAATCAAAATGTGAAGGCTAGAGTTGATGAAAGGAGGAAAGAACTTTAGTTTGAAGTGGGAGATTGGGTGATGGCCCACCTGAATAAAGAAAGGTTTCAAAAAGGTATACCTAGCAAGCTGCAAATGAGGAGATTTGGACCTTGTAAGGTTCTAGTCAAGTATGGCTTTAATGCTTATAAGATAGGCCTACCTCGTGACCTATCTATCTCTCCAATTTTTGATGTTCAAGACTTGATAAAATATAAAGGACCTGATGTGAAGGATGAAGACCACAGCCCTGATGTTCATACTAATGTGAAAGATCTTAGAATACTAGTCCAAGTGAAGCCTCAAGCTGAGAAGATTCTAGACTCAAGGGTCAAGAAGCAAACTAGGCATGGAGTGTAAATGGAGCACCTTGTGAAGTGGAAGTCTCTCCCTAAATCAGAGGCACAGTGGATTGAAGAGAACAGCTCCAAGATGTTAGGCATTGATGTGGCACTTTTGTCTCCTAATGGGACTTAGGTTCTTTTTGCAGGGGAGTATGGTGCAAGAGCACCTAGGTTCTTGGCTTACCTAGCTCCTAGACACCTAATTTTTGGCTTGTAGTGACTATTGACCAAGTCACTATCCTTATGGACTTTTCATTTGTGTGTCTTAATTAGGAAGTGTGTTAGTATTCCTATTAAGTTCTTAGGTATTTGGTCTAAGTCCTAGTGATGGTCTTGATAGTCTTGGTGAAGACCCAAGCATATGGCTTGTATGCCATTGGTAGTAGCTAATCAGTCAAAGGTGTATATTGACTATAGAAAGGAATGTAATCAGTATGTTTAAGTGGAAAAAGGGTCATAGAGGTTTTAGTATAGGTTTGAGAGTCTTTTTAGACCTCATGATTCAATCTTGTCAAAGTTGTCAAGCAAGATCTGAAAGTTGTCATGACAACTTTGAAAGTTTTCATGATAACAAATTGGTTTAAGCCTATCTGAGAAGGAAAGTTAGTTATAGGTCTAAACCTGACCAATATTGGTGATCTAAGCCTATTTAAGACTTTTTTTTGTTGAGACCAAAGGTTGGAGATTAGTTTTTTTAAGCACTATTTTAAGTTTTGTGTGACTATCAGCACTGTACCCATGAATGAATGAATTGAGAGCTTGGTTATCCTATCTCATGGATTGAACCTAAGAAAGAACTTTGCATATTTGTTTTCTTTATGTTTTGAGAATTTTTTTTAAGCTTATGTTTTAGTTCTTTAGATACTTTAAATCTTTGTAAATAAATACCTCCTTTGAGACCAGCTTGCTAGATTGTTTAGAGTGGAAGCTCTTAGAATGGCTCTCACTTGAAATTCCATGGTTGGTTTTGCACAGCCAATTAGAATATGTTAGAGAAATTTATGTACATTGTACATAAATTCTTGTGTGCTCTTGGTTGTAGAAGAGTTAATTTTGAAAGAAAGCCCTAGGCGAGCCAAAGCTAGCCCGATTATGGAACTTGTTTTGAACTAGCATATGGGAGAGAGTTTGGGGATTGGGAAAGCCAATCAAGGACCTGGAGAATATTCTACAATGTTAAGAGATGCAATCCTATGAAGGAGATCTCATGAGCAACTTGGCAAGGATTGGAAAGATCAAACCCTCACTGTGAACCAGTGAAGCTTAATTAGGCCTAAAAACAAGGCTATAAGTTAGGAAGATGTTGTATGGAGGACATGGAGAAATAAGGGTTTTTTAATCTTGTGTAAATTTGAAAAGTGTGTTTGAAAAGGTGACTCTTTTGACCTCTTATGTGGGAATTTGTAGAGTTACACCCTGATTTAGGGGTTAGGAGACCTACAAGGCCTAGTAGTCCTTTTAGGATAAAATTGGAGATCAGGTATTAGTAGAAGGATACCACAAGGTAAAGCACCCAAAATTGAGAAAAAAAAAGACTATAGGAGTCCTCTCCCATGTCTATTAGATGGATTTAAGAAGTTGGAGTAAGGGACGAATTCCTTAGTTGAATTCATTAAAGGAGTTGTGGGAGCTAGAGTGAGTTTGAGACCTTGGTAGTGAGATCTTGAGGAGTAGAGGAGATTAGGAAGAATCCCTCTATTTGAAGGTTCTTAGGAACCCTAAGATAGGTCAAGAGAAGACCTAGTGAAGTCCTAGAGGAAGTAGGGCTTGGTGGAAAGAAGATCTCCCTATTAGAAAGGTTCACTAATTTTGTAATCTACAACCTCAAAACAACTTGTTATGATATTGTAGCTCATTCTTGGTGAATGATTATATAATTTGATGATATTATTGTTAATTATCAGTGAATAGTTGACCAATTCAATGATTTTTACCCTCATAATGTCTTATTATGAGATTGTATCTCATTCTCAATAATTGGTTGACCGATTTAGCAATTTGCAACCTCAAAACATCTTGTTATAAGATTGTAGTTGATTCATGATTGATTGATTCAGTGGTCTACAACCTTGGAATGACTTGTTATGAGATTGTATCTGATTCTTGATGAAGAATTGACTGATTCAATGATCGACAACCTCAGAGTAGGTTTTTATGATATTATAGTTGATTACCGTCAAATGGTTGCCTGATTGCATGATCTGCAAACCTAAGAATGACTTGTTATGAGATTGTAGCTAATTCTTAGTGAATAGTTGACCAATTCAATGATCTACAACCTAATAATGGCTTGTTATGAGAATTTAGCTCATTCTCAATGATCGATTGACTGATTTGATGATCTATGGCCTCAAAATAACTTGTTATGATATTGTAGCTGATTCTTAGCAAACAGTTGACTGATTTGATGATCTACAACATCAGAGTGGCTTATTATAAGATTGTAGCTCATTCTTAGCAAATGGTTGACCAATTCAATGATCAATATCCTCATAATGATGTTTTATGAGATTCTCACTGATTCTCAATGAATAGTTGATCGATTCAATGATTTTCAACCTCAAAACAACTTGTTATGAGATTGTAGCTAATTCTGAGCAACTGGTTGACAGATTCGGTGATCTACAACCTTAGAATGGTTTGTTATGAGATTGTATCTCATTCTTAGTGAATGGTTGATGGATTTGATGATCTACAACCTTAGAATGGCTTGTTATGTGATTTTAGTTGTAGACACCTAAAAAAGGTCATCGCCTCTCTCTCCCCTTTTTAGTCATCTTTTATGTCCATCGGTTTTGCTCAATTTTATCCATTTTTGTCCATTTTTTGTTCATTTTAAGTCATTTTGATTTATTTTGAATTATTGTCATTTATCTATCATTTTGTCACTTTATCTTGGTCATTTGTCATATTTTTGGTCACCATGGCATGTTTAATTAAATAGTTTAACAATTATTTAATTATATCCTAATGTTGTCTCTAAGAAACTAATTAATGTCCATATGCCCCCTTAGGAAAAAATAAATTTTATTTATTTATCCCTTTTTGGTCTTTTATTTTTCATTTCAATATTTTAAATATTCAAATTAGCCTTTCATTTCCTCATTTTATTTTATATTTAAATATGATTTTATTTCATGTGTCTTTTTGGGCTTTTTGAGGGAAATTGATAATTTGATTTTTTATCTAGTTTTATTATTGTCTTTTAGATCTTCATTTCCCTCTAACTGTTCATTTCATCTTTGTGACTGTTCAATTTTTGAATTGGTTTTCTATTTAATGGGCCTTCTTCATACATTTTTCGTTAACAACGATTCGAATATCCTCACTTTTATTATATTTTCATACCTTTTTTTTTTCATATTAGTGCACTTGTCAGAGAAAGAGAAACATTAAACTTGGAGGAGAAATAAAAATAATGGTGCACGATAGAGAGTTTAAAAATGGATTGTGGAAATCTGATATTATTGATAGAGACTTTGTATACTTTGAATTTCTATCTTTTCATGTTATTTCATTATTTTATGCAAATCTGATTTTTAATTGCTTCATTGAGTGATTAGGGAAGTTAAATGTGATTTAATGTTTTTTCATGGTTGAGTTTCTCATATTATTAAACAAACTAATTTTCCCTATCTATAGTATTTAATTCTTAGTGAATGGTTGACCGATTCAATGATCTGCAACCTCAAAACAACTTGTTATGAGATTGTAGATAATTTTCACCAAAAAAATTACTGATTTGGTGATCTACAACCTTAGAACAACTTGTTATGATATTGTAGATGATTCTCAATGAATGGTAGACTGATTCGGTGATCTACAACCTTAGAATTACTTGTTATGATATTGTAGCTCATTCTCAGTGAATGGTTGACTAGTTAGATGATCTGCAACCTCAGAACAACTTGTTATGAGATTGTCACTGATTCTCAGCAAATGGTTGACCGATTTGGTGATCTATAATCTCTGAACAACTTGTTATGAGATTGTAGCTGATTCTCTACAAATGGTTGACTGAGTCAATGATCTAAAACTCAAAATGGCATATTATAAGATTGTAGTTAATTCTCAGTGAATGGTTGATTGATTCAGAAATCTACAACCTTAGAACAACTTGTTATGAGATTATAGCTAATTCTCAGTGAATAGTTGACCAATTCAGTGATCTTCAACCATGGAAGGAATTTTTATGAGAATGTAGCTCATTCTCAATGAGCTATTAACTGATTTGGTGATCTAAAACCTCAGAACAACTTGTTATCATATTTTAGTTGATTCTCAATGAACGATTGTTTGATTCAATGATCTGCAACCTTAGAATACCCTATTATAAGATTTTAGCCTATTTTGAGTGAATGGTTGACTGATGTTGCAATCTTCAACCTCAGAATGGCTTGTTATGAGATTGTATTCTATTCTAAGGGAATGGTTTATAAGAATTAAGAAATACTTAGAGGGGGTGAATCAATATTGCAACACTTTTATTCCTTTTAAACCAATTCAAACTTAACCATGAAATAATTAAAATAAGAAGAGCATACACAAAGTAAATTATTAATCACAACACCATGATTTTTTCTTGAGGAAATCTTGGCCAAGGAAAAACCCCAGTGGGGATGGTACCCACAAATGATGCACTAAAAGTAATGTGTCCCTATTAGGAGGCCTTTCCATATTAGGAGAAGAATATTACATTAGTACATGTCCTTGTTAGAGGACATACCCTGTTAGGAGTCTACAATCCTGTTAGGGGTGAATACGAAATGGAGCTCACTGCTCATACAAAGGACTCACTGTCCAATATTACAAAAATATCTTACAAAAAAAAAAATGAGCTCAAACAACATCTTCTATGCCAAAGTAGTTCCAATTGAAGCTTGCAACAATAATTACATAATCTTCACTTTACTTAGTCATCACAAACTTTCCATACATCTTTTTTTTAATTCACAACTCAAAACTTTCACATACATACATACATATATACATACATACATATATACATACATATACATATACATACATACATATATATATATATATATATATACCCGATCAACTTAGTTTCCTTGTCGGCTCACTAATTCTTCACAAAACATGTCTCTACACTTCATTCATAGAAAAATGATATCATGTGACCATATAAATGCTAAGATAGGTGAGGACCTATCATAAATCACATCACAAAAATAACTTAAGTTATTATTCCAATCATCGCGTCTACTCGGGTGCCCTGTTTTCACTACATATTGTGCTCGCACAACTTCAGAAGCATGTAACTCTATCCAGATGAAGCCAAAACTCAAGAGATCAGGAAAAAAAGATTTATTATATCCCATAGAACATATCTATATTCTTGCATACCATATAGATAAGTATCACATGCTCGTTGACCAAAATAATATGAGTGTATTCTGGAAACTACCTTTGTACTTAGACATTTTTTACTTAACCAATTATCAAAAACTTATTTCCACTTTAGGGGACCATCATAAGGGTGTGTGTTTTCATAAATGATAACATATACACCTTCATGCACTTCTCACTTGCCAAAAATTTCCCGCTTTGGCATTGATGGAAACACTTAGTGAAAAATGACTAAGTGTCCAATGCCATACTACTGTCTATACACCCCTTATACATTTTTCACTACTTTTCCCCCTTTGACATCAATGGAAAAGGTAATATATAAAAATTTATATATATATAAGGCAAAAATTTAGGACTGCACATCAGAACTTACACCATGCAAAGTATGTCTTGGAAGGATGTTTCTAAGACCTTTGCATCTGCTTCCCATGTCATCTTCAAGGTCTAACCAATCTGGATTAAACCATCAAATAAAATGATGATATCTCCTTCAGTACTGTAGGTATGGATCCATCAAAATATTTCTTTGTTGTCTCCATCTCCTCAAGGTGCTTCTCCAAAATTGGTAGTTTAGGAGTAATCAAACTCCTCAACTCACCAAATCTTCCCAACACTCTTGACTTCTTAGTTTGTAGCACGCTGATTTTATCAAATAATTTGGACACTTCCTTATCCAACTTAGTAGCTTATTGTGAGGAGGACCCACAATTCTTCATCAAGCTATCCAATGTCTTCTCATTATTGTTAATTATGTCCACTAGATTTTGCACATGCCTAGATGGATTTATGCAATAGGTGTATATCTTCTTCTTATGCTCAATGCAAGTCCTAATTCCAAAGATAGTGGTATCTAATATGCCTAAGTCTCATTTTATTGACTTGCACACCTCTTAAAACTTCTTCACCATGAATTTATTTTCAACCTTCATAGTTGTGGCCTTCTCCAAAGAAGTGAAGTGCATATCAAGTTCATCAAGGACTTTTCCCAAGTTTTTTGTTGGATCATTTCCTTGGAAGGTAAGAGGTATGGGTAAAAGTTTATTAATTTTGTCCACCACCATGTCAAATATCCTAGCCTTCTTCTTAGTTTTCTACTCAGATATGTCCTTAGCCTTAGCGAAGGCCATAAGAGATAGCTTCATTAGCTCATCCTCATCCATTTCATTGACATTAGTGATTAGAGGCTTACTCTCACTTGCCAACAATTGATTTGTAGAAATAGATTACTCCTTAATAGGAGTAGAGATAGCTACTTTTCTTTCTTTCTCAACTACAACCTCTATTTTAGTATCCTTCTTTCCTTCATCCATAACTTCTTTCATTTCATCTTCAGTCAATGTGCCAAGATCTATTACTTTTACTATATTCTATGCATTACTACCATCTATCTCAAGAACAGTATCAACATTCTCTTGAAACGAGTCACCAACATCTTGCGAAGTGTCCAAAGATAATAGTATACCTACCAAAAATAAATTTGGCTAATTTACTATATTGTAGAATTAGTTAATATCATTTTCATCCTTAGAGGGTTCATCTTGTGCTTGTCCAGACTTAGAGGATTCACCAATCATTATTGCTTTGGTTTTTGTCCCTTTAGATGGATTGGGTTTTTCAGGACCTTCTTTAAGTAACAAATTATCAATGGCCTATTTGTCTTCTACTTCTTCATATTTCCTCGCCATTATCTTGATCAATCTTGTCTTTGTCCTTAGTAAAGGTTTCACCTTCTTAAAAATTATTTCAAGAGCTTTATGGGAGATAACTGGATGCATATCCTCTATTAATTTTAGACAAATCTTATTATCTTCTTCTAAGGATCATTTCTTTTTAACTTCTAATCTATCAAACAAATCCTTTGGAATACTATCTTCAAGTTCAATCAAATTCTTCTTAAAAGTTAACATATGAATTATTGCAATATCTTCTATTTCAATTTTATCCTTCTCATCATACCTTTCATAATATTTTGGCAATTGCTTTAGTTTTCCTTGCTCTACTATCCTCTTTACTAGCATTTTTAGATCGAGTTTCCACAACTGTCTCACAACTAGCTTCTTTTTTTATGTCACAATGTGAGAAGGTTCAGTGGCCTTCTCTTCTTTCTTCTTTTTCATAGGAGATTCTTCCTTTGGTGGATTAACCAAAGTCTTCCTTTGAGGAATAGGTCTAGAGCTCATCATCTTGGGTCTAGAGGACCTTTTTTTTCTCAAAGGTGTTTCTTCTTCCTTCTTTTTAGCTTTTACTACTGCAGTCCTCTACAATGTTCTTCTAGGAGGGGTAGGAGTTTTACCTTGCACTGCAAATACTACTAGAGGTGAATCAGATATGTCTACATGTTATGCACTCTGTAGGGGTGCGAGATCTAAGCTCACCTATCCAGTGGACTTCTCTGTGACCTTTTTCCTTAGTTCTTCCATTAGATCTTTAGGTACCCCTTCTCCTTCTACAAATTTATCAATGAATTTCTCTACTTTTCTCTTCCTTTATCTTCTATTCAGTTCCTCTCTAACCTTTACGAACTTTTCTTCATATGTTCCCCATCTTTCCTCTGTGGGATCTTTCTCAAATGTAAGGATGTGTTCAATGTGAGGGTAAGAATCTAAGAGCTCACCTCATAACCCATTGGAGGACATCATCTCACTCTTGTTTCAATTGCCTCAATGCATGTGCAATCAATCTCCACCATAAAAAAGATGGTCTCCTTTTACTTTTCTATTATCTCCTTGGGTATCCTCTCCCTTTTCTTCATTTCTCTTTGAAATATTTTGTACATGCAAAATATTGAACACCATCAACCAAGTTCTTATCCTACATTCTATAATACCTACTAATATGAGAAGTTGTAGGTTCATCTTGTTGGAAACAATTGTCTGAACGAAATTGCTACTCAATTATGTATTGTCTTTGATGTCACACAATGTCATAATCCGCAGCAACCAGTTACTACCGAGCTCAGTCGATCTGCCAGACAGGAATATTAGTGCTTATCGAGTCCACTCGGTTATCAAAGGAAAAGTTAGTGTTTACCGAGTTCAGTCGGTCATCTAAGGAAAAGTTAGTGTTTACCGAGTTCAGTCGGTCATCTAAGGAAAAGTTAGTGTTTACCGAGTTCAGTCGGTCATCTAAGGAAAAGTTAGTGTTTACCGAGTTCAGTCGGTTATCGAAGGTAAAAGATTGTCGGTGTTTACCGAGTTCCCTCGGTCTCCAAAAGATTATAGAAAGTTATGGTCACCGAGCACTGTCGGCCCTTGAAGGATTTTTGCAAATAGAGTTTGCTTATTTCAGCCGACTGTTATACTAAATAATGTCGATTTGACAAATCTAAAATCATATAAATAAAAGGTCGAATGTGAAAAGTAAACAAGAAATACAGCAGAAGTTTTTACAGAAGAAAAGCAGGAAAGGTGTATGCGAATTTGTGAAGGATGTTCAGATATCCTTGAGGTACAGCAGAGATTTATTCGATCAGAAAGGATCAGACTTATGCAGAACAGAGATCTATAATCAGCAAGATAGTTGCATTATTATACAGGTCATTTTTCATTGTTACCTTCTTATCATTGTAACAGTGAATTCTAAATCTCTTAACCGAGTTGGTTTAACAACCATATTGTAAATCCTCTAACAAGGTGACAATTCCATTGAATTGTTTTCAAGACCTCTTACCAGGCCACTCCTAGTAGGGTGTTTTAAATCTTCTAACAAGGTCACACCTAATAGTGTGTTTTGTAACCTTTTACCGGGTTGGCTTCTAACCGGGCATCACTTCAGAAAAGTGAAAATCAGTATCTAGATACATTGGTGGTTTTTCCCATATTGGGTTTCCACGCTAAATATTGTGTCTCTTGTGTTCTTAATTGCTTTCTCAATCATATACATGTGCTGATGAATATCTAAAGATAATTTTGTTAATACTTTCTGCATCTTCAAAGTTACTGCAATCTATTTACCGAGTGCTAAAACAGATAACATTGTTAAGATATCCTAAGGGATCTGGAAAGAATTAATTGTGAAGTGTTTTATGGTTGACTAATTTACCCCCCCCCCCCCTCTCAGTCAC
The DNA here is from genome assembly GCA_027943335.1 of Chamaecyparis obtusa. Lineage (NCBI taxonomy): Eukaryota > Viridiplantae > Streptophyta > Pinopsida > Cupressales > Cupressaceae > Chamaecyparis > Chamaecyparis obtusa. The sequence goes on from BSBK01002433.1 coordinate 346,102, forward strand.
TTCATCCATATTCCATCAATTGGTATCAGAGCATTTGGTGCTTGCAGGAAGGGTTTCAAAGACCTAAGCTAAAGATCAGGATGTCTTACAAGAGGGAAATTCCAAAGCTTAACAGAGATAACTTTTCAGCATGGCAAGGTCTCATGCAACTTCATCTGGCTTCCATTGGTGATTCAGGATGCAAATACATTGATGAAGAATACACAATTCCTAATGGCGCATTAACTGTTGAAGACATTGCAGATAAAAAGACTCACAACACCATGATGATAGACATTGCATCTGCTCTCAACTATGAAGAATTTGATGATATTAAAGACTGCACTACTGCATATGAAATGTGGATGGCACTGAAGAAAATATATGGTGGTGATGCAAATGTGAAAAGAGCCAAAGCAGAAAGCCTAAGAGGACAGTTTGATAAGATGAATATGAAGGAAGATGAAAACATTGCAAAATATGTTGAAAGAATCAAAGCAAGTGTAAGTGCAATTAGAGCTTCTGGAGGAACAATCTCAGATGAAACTGTTATAAGTAAGGTACTCAGAACATTACTCCCTATCTATGCAATAAGAGTATCAGCTATTCAAGAAAGAAGATGTGAAACAAACCACAATATAACTTTGGATGCTTTAGTTGGAAGATTGACAGCTTTTGAATTAGACAACTATGACAACTATGTTCCTAGTTCCAAAAATATTGAATCAGCATTTGAGGCCAAGGTTTCACTAAAGAAGAACAAGAAAATTAAAGAAGTTCAGTCAGAAAGTGAAGAAGTATCAGAAGAAAGTTCTGATAGTGATCTTGAAATTGTAGAAGCATTACTTGCAAAGAAGTACTCTAGAGGGAAAGGTAAATATAAAGGTAAAACTCCTTTAATCTATTTTTCATGTGAAGAAATTGGACATATTGCAACTAGGTGCCCAAACAAGCAAGTCAAGGAAGAGAAGAGAAGTCACAAGTACTATGGCAAAAAGAATTTCAAATCATACAAGGATAAAGGTAAGAAATCATGTTTTATGGCTAAAGATTCTGATGATAGTGAAGAAGAAATTGTCTTTATTGCTATAAAAGATGAATCTGATGATGATTAAGATAAGATGGCACTTATTTCTCATATAAGCAAAGATGATATATGGATAATAGACAGTGGATGTTCACACCACATGACTGGTGACAAGACAAAATTTGAATATCTAGAAGACTGTGACAATGGTAATGTAAGATTTGGAAACAATGAACCTTGTTGTATAAAAGGAAAAGGAAGAATCTCATTAACCAAAGAACTCATATGTGATAATGCTTACTGGGTTGAAGGACTAAAACATAATCTTCTAAGTGTAGCACAGCTAATCAACACTGGTTTCAAGGTTGAATTCATGAATGGTCAAGCAAGACTGCTGGATGGAAAAGGAAAACTCATTGGATCAGGCAAACAAACAAAAGGTAACTTATTTTATCTTGATCTCAGTGAATATTCATGCTTTATTGCTCAAATAGAAGAAAGTTGGCTATGGCACAAAAGGTTATGTCATGTGAATTTTGATAACATGATAAAAATAAGCAAATTCAAGAAGGTTAGAGGCATTCCTACTTTGAAGAAACCTGACACTGGTCTATGCAAGAATTGTCAGATTGGCAAAATGAGTAAAACTAGTTTCAAGAGTAAGAACTATCAGTCTAAAGAAATTTTGGAAATTGTGCATACTGATTTATGTGGACCTATTGGAATACAAAGCTATACTGGAGATAAATTCCTTATTCTTTTCGTTGATGATTATTCTAGAATGATGACTGTTATGTATTTAAGAGAAAAATCAGAAGCATTTGAAAAGTTCAAATGGTACTTAGCAAGAGTGGAAAAGGAAACAGGGAAAAGATTGAAATGCTTAAGATCAGACAGAGGTGGTGAATTCATCTCCCATGATTTTAACAACTTTTGCATTGAAAGAGGAATCAAAAGATAGGTATCAGCTCCTAGAACCCCTGAGCAGAATGGAATAGCAGAAAGAAGAAACAGATCTATTATGAATTGTGCAAGGACTCTAATGATAGAAAAGAACATCGCTATAAAGTACTGGAAGGAAGCTATCAGCACTGCAGTTCATACCTTGAACCGGGTACAACTGAAGAAAGACACATTCAAAACTCCTTATGAATTATGGTATGGCTATAAACCCAATATAAGTTACATGAAAATATTTGGTAGCAAGTGTTATATCTTAAAAGAATCCAGAAGAAATAAATTTGATGTGAAAAGTGATGAAGGAATATTCCTAGGATATTCTAGCAAAAGCAAGGCATACAAATGTCTGAACTTATCTACTCACAAAGTCATAGAAAGTATACATGTAAAATTTGATGAGTTTGTAGAAAAGACTGAGGAAGAAAGCAAAAGGGAACCTGAGAACTACAGAAGATTCGTTTACATTGAACCTGAAACATTGGCAGACACAACTATCAATAAGGAAGCTATATCTACCGAGCCGAGCACAGTTACCGAGTCACAGGAAGAAGTTCAAACTGAGTCACAGGAAGAAATTCAGACCGAGTCTCAGCCTGAAGTTACCGAGCAAATATCTACCGAGCCCGAGCAACCTGAAGAAGAGATCCTAGAAGACAATAGCATGAATCATTCAAAAGGCAAGGACCCTATACTAGCCAAATATGTCAGAAGACATCATACACCAGATCAAATCATTGGAAACAAATTAGATGGTACTATGACAAGAAGCAAGCTAAAAGGTACATGTCTGCTTACTGATTTTGAACCTAGAAATATCAAAGATGCATTGGAAAATGAAAGTTGGATTGAAGCAATGAATGAAGAATTATAACAAATACAAAAGAATAAAACTTGGACTCTTGTACCTAGACCTAAAGATAAGAATGTAATTGGAACAAAATGGGTATTCAGGAATAAGATGAATGAAGATGGTCAAGTATCTAGAAACAAAGCTAGACTGGTATGTAAAGGTTATTCTCAAGAAGAAGGTATAGATTATGGAGAAACTTTCACTCCTGTTGCAAGATTAGAAGGTGTAAGAACTCTTCTTGCTTATGCAGCACACAAAGGATTTAAGGTATATCAGATGGATATAAAATCTGCATTTCTCAATGGAATTCTTGATGAAGAAGTCTACATTGAGCAACCTGAAGGTTTTGTTGATCCAGATAAAAGGGACATGGTCTGCAGGTTACACAAAGCATTGTATGGTTTAAAACAAGCTCCTAGAGCATGGTATGAAAGACTCCATAACTATTTGATTCAGATTAATTTCAAAAGAGCTAATGATAATAGTAATCTGTATATTAAAGAAGGACCGGATGACAAAATTGTATTGGCAAAAATATTTGTGGATGATACTATATTTACAGGGAATGAGGATCAGTGCAAAGAATTTTCAGAGCAAATGAACAAAGAATTTGAAATGTCTATGTTTGGTTAAATAAAATTCTTTGTTGGTCTTCAAATTCAGCAAAGCAAGAATGGTATATACATTACTCAATCTAAATACATTAAGGAAATACTTAAGAAGTTTGGTATGGAAGATTCAAAACCAGTTGGTACACCCATGTGTACTGGACTGAAACTTACCAAAAATGATGATTCAAAAGAAGTTGATCAGACCCTATACTGATCTATGATTGGAAAATTGCAGTATGTAGTACATACAAGACCTGATATTGCCTTAGCAGTCGGTATAGTAGCTAGATTCTTAGCAAAACCTAAGGAAAATCACATGATGGCAATCAAAAGAATCTTAAGATACTTAAAAGGAACTGAAGAATATGGTTTGTGGTATAAATTTGGAGGCAATCTAGACTTGAAAGTGTTTACTGATGCTGATTGGGCAGGAAACATTGATGACAGAAAAAGCACAAGTGGTGGAGCATTTTTTCTTGGAAAAAGACTGGTATCCTAGACTAGTAAAAAATAGAATTGCACATCTCAATCCACAGCTGAAGCAGAATATGTTGCTGCTGTAGTAAACTGTTCAAATATTGTTTGGTTCAAACAGCTATTAGAAGGTATGAAGGTTGAAATCAAAGAACCAGTTGTTATATTTTGTGACAATACCAGTGCAATAAACATCTCTAAGAATCCAGTGATGCATTCCAAAACCAAGCACATTGCTATTAAATATCACTTTGTCAGAGAATTGGTGTAGGACAAGGAAATCAGATTAGAATATATTCATACAAAAGAACAGATTGCAGACATTTTTACCAAACCATTACCTAAGGATGCATTTGTGTATCTAAGAGGCAAGTTAGGGGTCATTCCCCTATCCGAGGCTCGCTAAATATAGTTTTAGTGATGCATCAACCAGAACATGATTGAAAATCAACCTGTTGATGTAGCATATTCAAGGAATCATTGCATATGAATCAGTACTTGAGGTACATTAATTTTCACCGGTAATATGTGAATTGTCTTTGGCATGTGTTGTCAAAGAGGGAGTGTTTGCTATGTCTTTGCTATTACTTCAAGAAATTTTCAATAATCAGAAGGAAGAATTTTCAGGATAAAGGAAGTTTGCTGACAGAGGGAGATTTGAATCTGAACCAAGCTAACTCTTTCAAATTTCTTATGATATGACATATTGTGTTGCCATCAATGCCAAAGAGGGAGATTGTTGGAAACAATTGTCTGAAGGAAATTGCTACTCAATTATGTATTGTCTTTGATGTCACACAATGTCATAGTCCATAGCAACCAATTACTACCGAGCTCAGTCGGTCTGCCAGATAGGAATATTAGTGCTTACCGAGTCCACTCGGTTATCGAAGGAAAAGTTAGTGTTTACCGAGTTCAGTCGGTCATCTAAGGAAAAGTTAGTGTTTACCGAGTTCAGTCGGTCATCTAAGGAAAAGTTAGTGTTTACCGAGTTCAGTCGGTCATCTAAGGAAAAGTTAGTGTTTACCGAGTTCAGTCAGTTATCGAAGGTAAAAGATTGTCGCTGTTTACCGAGTTCCCTCGATCTCCAAAAGATTATAGAAAGTTATGGTCACCGAGCACTGTCGGCCCTTGAAGGATTTTTGCAAATAGAGTTTGCTTATTTCAGCCGACTGTTATACTAAATAATGTCGATTTGACAAATCTAAAATCATATAAATAAAAGGTCAAATGTGAAAAGTAAACAAGAAATACAGCAGAAGTTTTTACAGAAGAAAAGCAGGAAAGGTGTATGCGAATTTGTGAAGGATGTTCAGATATCCTTGAGGTGTAGCAGAGATTTATTCGATCAGAAAGGATCAGACTTATGCAGAACAGAGATCTGTAATCAGCAAGACAGTTGCATTATTATACAGGTCATTTTTCATTGTTACCTTCTTATCATTGTAACAGTGAATTCTAAATCTCTTAACCGAGTTGGTTTAACAACCATATTGTAAATCCTCTAACAAGGTGACAATTCCATTGAATTTTTTTCAAGACCTCTTACCAGGCCACTCCTAGCAGGGTGTTTTAAATCCTCTAACAAGGTCACACCTAACAGTGTGTTTTGTAACCTTTTACCGGGTTGGCTTCTAACCGGGCATCACTTCAGAAAAGTGAAAATCAGTATCTAGATACATTGGTGGTTTTTCCCATATTGGGTTTCCACGTTAAATCTTGTGTCTCTTGTGTTCTTAATTGCTTTCTCAATCATATACATGTGCTGATGAATATCTAAAGATAATTTTGTTAATACTTTCTGCATCTTCAAAGTTACTGCAATCTATTTACCGAGTGCTAAAATAGATAACATTGTTAAGATATCCTAAGGGATCTGGAAAGAATTAATTGTGAAGTGTTTTATGGTTGACTGATTCACCCCCCCCCCCCCCTCTCAGTCACTTCATCCATATTCCATCACATCTTCTTTCCATGCATGAGGATGCATGCCAAAAAACTTATCTACAATGTGGAAGAAAAGATGTTGTACCAGGGATCTAAATCTGAATGCATTTTTTTGTCATTCTTAATTCTCCTCATATTCCCTAGAAACTATAGTCTAATTAATTCACATAGATCATAATGCTCATTCTCTACAATCATCTTGTCAGCCATGTGGATAGTACCTACTAATACATAGTTTATCATGTTGCTATAATGCATCTTGTAGCCAAGAATCATGGAAACAAGTCTCACATCCTTCTACTTAATGTATGTGATTGTCATCACATGCTTGTTCCACTTGGATCTAGTTAGGGTTTCAACTTATTTCATGGTATTCTTCACCACGGTAGGTGTTTTACCTATGTTGTCTAGTCTAATTACCAAATGAATGAGTTCCTTAGTAATCTTTACCAATTTGTTTCCAATCTAGAAGAACTAATCATGAATTCTACTCAGTGATATCTTAATCCATTCAGGCTCATCAAACTCATAGAACTCTGTCATCTATAGTATGTTTAGGTTTTGTATCTTTGCAAAGTTGGATTTCATTGATTTATTATCATTCAACATCTTAGCTAGCTCATTGTGTATCTCAATGTCTCCTATGGACTCCAACTTACAATGAATATATGCCCTAATATCCTTTATGTGTAATAATTTATTTGATATTTGTGAGAACACACCCTTAGGGTTACTTCCATAGATTTTAATGGATTTTTCTTAAATTTAAACCTAGTCCTTTCCTTTACATCAAATATCTTTGGTACATCCATATTTTCAAACTGTTAAAATTTAGAATCAAGCTCACAAATAGATCTAAATACCTTCTTCGCCAAACTAGGGTTGCAGATCAAATGAACACTGATGCTCCAAGATCTCTTTCTTCTTCTTCAACCTTGATCGAATAGTGATAGAAATGATCAAGTATGCTCATTTATAGTTTGCAAGATGTTTTTGACACACTAAATGCACTCTAAAAAGTTGTTACAAGGCCAGTCATCCATGAAACTATTGGCGATCAATATGAGTCACATTCTAGATCTTGCAAAAATAAATCTGACATCAGAACACATATTCATTCAACTACACACAACCTTGCATACTCTCAATATTCATATCAGGGTCTAAATAATTGACTAGTGAATTCCTCCAAAGCTCCTCCTAAGGCCATACTTGACTATTTAGGCGAAAATAGAAACATTAGCATCAGTTGAAGATCTAGTAGAATCTAATGCTTCACCTTGATCCTTAGACTCAGTCTTATTCTTCTCCTTCCACACTTTGTCACTGTCCTTAATTCCTACTTTTACAAAGAGGCAATTAAACTCATTCACATACTTTTCTAAGCTCTTTCTAGTGTCACCAATATTTTTATTTATTTCTATAGGTGGTCTTCTCTTACCAACTATTCCATTATATTTGTAGTACTTGGATATGTGTCCCTCATTTTTGCACTTAAAACAAGTAACACGTGGTCTCACGGGCTGAGACCTATTTTGATTAGACTACAACTTACAGTTCTTGCAATGTACCCAAAATTATTGCATTTGAGACAAATGATCTTATTGGATGTAGTAGGTTTTCTAACATAATCGTGACTCTGTTACACCTAATTGCATTAAGTGTTGTCATTAGTGCCACACATATAATCAATAAAGAAAAGAAAATAGACAGGTCGATCAAAGTACTAAGTATAGTAACTGAGTAGAGCATAGGGAGAATGATATGGTAACAAAGCATCTACACTGAGCCACATGTTATCGAGGATACTGAGTACACTGATAATCGAGTACACCTTATTACTAATAAACAATATTTTTACCGAGGTAGAAATACAGTATTTACCAAGAAATGTAGGATCCACATAAAAGTTTGGAATGACACTAAAAAATAAGGCAAACAATTTTTACCAAACTAGAAAATAGTTTACATAAATTGAGGTAAAGATTTCTTGGAGATTTCAAATGGATTGGTAATGATCCCTATGTAGAGTTGATTAGGTTATTCATATGGATCGTTGATAAAAAATTTTCTAGATGTTTCCATATCCCTAATTAGGTCTAAATCACTATGATTTAAGCATTTCCAAGATGACATATGAGAATAGTAGTAATGAGAAGTAGCCACCAAGAGGAGACATCTGAAGATCAGACCAGGGTTATGATGCTAAGTGTTGACTAAGTATGAAGATTTATATCAAAAGTAGACCAGAGGCTACCGAGCAACAATTTGAGGAGACATTGTTGATATCTATCCCAAAAAGGTGATTACATATAAGGGCAAAGGTGATATGATATTCTGCAAAGTAAGTAGCAAAAACCATATCATTTATGTTGTTACTTCTGACAATTGTAGCAAGAATCTCTTAACAGAGTAGACTTAACCGTCTCATTGTAAAATCTCTTAACCAAGTGCACACTTAATGAGTGTTGCTAAAATCCTCTAACAAGGTAGATCTTAACATGTCTTATTTGTTACTCCTAACAAGGTAATATCATCATAAGTGATCAAATTTGTATGCTTTAGCATGCAAATTATTACTGTAGTAGTGAAGCTTTTTGGGTTTCATCTCCACCACAGGTTTTACCTTCTTACAAGGGTTTCTACGATACCAAAATCTTTGTGTCAAATATATGAAGTTTCGTGAATACTTTTGATAGATTAGATATATTTTACATTTCAATTATGTTCATGGATGAATGGTAATTATGAATATGACAGTCGGTTAATAAAGGGTGTTTTGTCTTGAGGATTGAGACTAAAAGTTTTTAAGGTTACTAATTCTCCCCTCCCCTCTCAATAAATCACATTTCCATAATCCCAACAATTGGTATCAGAGTTTTTTCTCTTGTTAAATAATTTTAATCATTGAAGAGGAAAGATCCATAGAGATAGAAAGGTACAAGCTTGACAAGATAATTGAAAATAAAAAATTGGAGTTACAGATTACCCTAGAAAAACTTAAAGATATCAAAGAAAAGTTGAGGGAGTCATTGAACAAGAGGACAAAATTAGCACTTTGACAAAATGATACTCAGTATCAAGAAGAGGAGATTGAGGGATTATCAAAAGGATCTGTAAGTGTATCTGATGCATCTAAATCAATAATTTTAGATCTATCAAAAAAGAATCAACATCTCACCAAGTAGCTGGAAGTACTACAAATCAAACATGAAAGACAAATAGTGAGAATGATTGAAGTTGTGAATAGTACAAGACAAGATGAACAAGAGAGAAACATGGTTGTTGAAGACAAAAGACAAATGACAGAAAAAATGGAAGAAAAAGAATCAGAAATACTAAGGCTGACCAAGCATCATTTTGAAATTGTTAATCAGATGGTTATCATAAGTCAAGAAGTTAACATGGTGAATAATGAGCTTGCTAGGAAATTGGAAGACATTGGTGAATTAAGGGAAGAAAATGAAAGACTAAAAAATGAATTAAAGATGCAACAACAAAACAATGAATTGATGAAGAAATTTGAGGAAAGCACCAAAAAGATGGATAAATTTTAAGGAGTCAGAGGAGACTAGAAAACACCACTGGATTAGGATATACCAAGAAAGGAGAATAATCATATCAAGAAGAGAAAATGAATGTATATGCAAATCCAAAACCTAATAATCTCTCATGCTATCATTGTGGGAAACCAGGTCATACAGCTAATGTCTACAGGAGTAAAGTTAGTAAAGCTAAATTAGGTACTCCCAATACTATTCCTAAATTTCATGGTTATTTCTACAATTGCAACAAATATGGACATCAAGAATTTGAATGTAGATCAAAGAAAAATAAGTCACCTAAGAGGCACTACATGGATAGTCATTTTAGTATTTTCAACAAGCATGGTCATATATCACAAGAATGTAGGGCACAACTAAAGCTAGTTTGGAAACCAAAGAGACAAAACAATACATATCAACCGAGAAGACACGGTAACTCTTATACTTGTAATTACAACACATAGGTTAATTGTACTACCTATGGAAGATATGGTCATATAGATGCAAATTGTATGAGACTACACTGGAGAGGAAGATCTAGAAATTGGGTGAGTTTTGGAATGACATGTCTACATTGTCATATGGTTGGTCACTTAAGAAGAGATTACAGAAACTGAGCACCAGAACCAAATGAAGATATGAATGAAAATACCATTGAAGGAATCAAAATAATAAGGAACCAAATGTGGAGAAGATCAACAAAAGAAAATGGAGGAACAAGAACAACAATTGGTGACACCTCATCTAATGGATTAGGTGATTCCACCACTTCCGCTTAAGTCACAATCAAGTAAGTATGGGAACCAAATCTTAATCAGTTATATCTTATATAAATTCCTTATCTCTATTTCATGAATACCATATTAACATAAATTAAGATGCACTAGGTTGTAATATGTTATTAACTTGAAATGAGCATAGTTGGTAAAGCTAGACCAAGTAAATGATTGTCAGACAGTGAAAGTGGTAAAGGTAACTGAGTTACATAGTCAAAGTTGGTATCAACCAAGCACTGGTAGAGTAAAATGAGTTGAAGTATCTAATGTGGATAGAATGGAGAAAATTGGGTGATTGTTCATTAACTGAGTAGTGGTTGGTAAGGCATTTATTGTACCATACTTATGTCCAAAAGTGTTTTTGGGTATAAATACATGCTGAACCAATTCATTATTCACATTATATTCAAAGAGATGAACTAGAGCAAAACAAAGAGAAGATTGAGAAACCACACTCTAAGAAAATATAATGATTTGTGAGTTCTCATGAGTGATTAAAGGATATTTATGAAGGTTTGAAGCATAATTGAGTGACTTGAACATAGATTTCTCAAAACCCTAACTTATCGACAATAATGGCATCTACATCAAAATCTGCACAATCAAAGTTTGGAAAGAAAAGGAAAGTTGCATTGATCAAGAACACATCATATGAAGAACCCTCTTACAAGTTACATTCAGAAATCATAGCACAAATTGATGATAAAAACATGTTTTTGTCAATACTGCCTAGGGCTTTGCTGGTTAAAGACATTAGGTCATATATTCACTACAAGATAAATGAGATAGGTGATTACGAGCTGCAATCCACCTATGAGGAACTATGCAAGGATGGAAATTTGAAGGATGAACACAAGCATTTGGAGGTAAAAGGTTTAACTAATGCACTGCATTTCTCGAAGTAGTTCAAGACTGAATGGATAAGGATCATTCTAAGAAAATTTTATGATAGAAATATGTGGCTAGATGAGCCAGTGAAAAATTTCTAAGGATGTGATTGACATGGTTACAGGGTACCCAGTATGTGATAAAGCCAAATCCCTAAGTCAAGCACCAAAGAACGAGATTGAGAAACTGACTGGAACTGAGCAGGACAATAGAGGAATCAAAATAAACACTATTGGTGAGCCTGAGACCATTTTGGAGCATATGTGATTGCATACAAGGTATTTCAATCCAGCAAACCAAATAGTGTTCCATGCGGTGTTGTAGATATTGCGTACAAGATTATGAGGAAAGTTCTACAACTTGACCTAGCTGAACTTATGTTGAGTAAACTAGAGGAGAATATGAGGACAATTCGAGTTGCAAAGTCAAACACATGCAAGTTTGGATCATTATTGGTATGTATATTTTTCTACTTGAAGAACTCATTTCCCTTGATTGGTAATATAGAATGGGATGTGAACAAACCCATCATTTTCCAAATTGGTGAATTCATTAATAGTTTAGACAAGAATTTTGAACCAATGATGGATGTATTTCGGCAAGTTTAAGGATAGAATGCATAAGAGATATAGAATTCTAGCATAACTTGTTGAAAAATATAAGAATGATGTATGTTTCTTAGTGGACACCAACACCACACTGATCAAGGTAGTTGAATCAATGACTACATGGCTACCACCGATGGAGTATGAAGTGGATATTGACCAAGCCACTAGGTCAGTAGAGGCATTATTAGTAGAGCCTAAAGACACAAAGGCTACAAGGTTTGACACATATGAAGAATACAAGAAGAGAATAAAGATGGAATTAGTTGGAGAAAATATTGGAAGGAAATCATATAAAATGATTGGAACCTTATCGAAACAATTTGGTAATGTTTAAGAAGAAGCATAGAATTTGGTTGAAGAAGCAACTAAGGAGCAGAGATCGGTTCGAGAAGAAGAAGAGGAAACTAAGTTAGATGAAGAGTAGCAAGCAGAGCCAACAAGGGAAGTAAAAGGTAAAAGGAAACAAGTTGATACAACTACATGTGCAAGGACAAGGTCTACTATAGGTAACACCCCACATCAAAGAAGAGGAGTTTCTAAGATTACAAGGCCTACACCGACCAAAACTTATCAAAAGAAGAGAGGTACACAAGCTTCTACCGAGTTACCAGAACCTAAGAAGAGAAGAAGATTGATCAGAAATAAGGATGACATTGACTCAAAGGAAGATGAAAATAGTCAATTTAGAGTTGTAGTCAATAAAAAACCTCAAACAATTGATGACATTGTAAACGAAATAAGAGAGAAAGGAGGATTAAGTTATCCTAAGCTTTGAAAATATTCCAAAATGAGAAAGAGGACCAAGATAAACTTGAAGAAGCTATTATTCACATGATGTAAAAATTCAAAAGAGTACCAGTTGATTTTTACCATTGAATTCCTGAAGACTTGCAGAATAAATTTTTATCTAGATGGACCTATGCCTTAAACATCAAGAAAAAGATGAGAGAAAGGTCCCTAATTCTAGCTATGCCTAGTATACCAATTCTAGATATTGAATCTACAATACAAAAATATAAAAACAAAGGTTTGATTAAATCAAGGGAACTTAATATACTAAAAGGAAATTTGAAATAAGTTGATGAAGAAGGTGTTGACACCTGAAAATTCAGGTCTTAAAATTGCAAATGCATCAGGGAAGTATGATGTTTGATTTCAATTTTATATAACTTTCCTATGATAAAAGATTAAAATAGATAGAAGGTATTTGCATTTATGATTTCCACTCTCATGTATTAGGTTGTAAAATGCCTTATTTTATACATATTTGTTTTTAGATATTAATAATTTTAAAAAAATAAAATATGTATATAATTGGGCTAAAAGGCGGCGAGAGGGAGTTGAACACTCAACCTCTTGAGCCAACCTTTTTACCTACATACCTAATCCCTCACCCCTAACCAACTAGTCTACATTATTCTTCAAGAGTAATAGGGGAAAAGTATTTACTTATTTTAATTGTATGTGCAGGTGAGAGATCAAAATCACTTTTCACACAGGGAGTTACCTCTTCCCTAACCACTTTTATAATTTAATAATATGATTATTGTGATATTTTGTATTTATATGTTTTCTAATTTTTAGGAAAAAGAACAGGGAGAGGGAGTTGAACACTCGACCTCTTGACCCGTTCATCTTCCTACCTATCTACCCGACCCTACCCTTACCAACTACTCTACGTTATTCTTCAAGAGTATATGTGTGAATAAATATATAAATATAAGATAATCATATTTCCTTCAAAGTAAATTATTAAAATTAATATTATTTATTGGGTAGATTTTTCGCATGTTGTAATCACTTATTTTTTATTTATTTGTATTTTACCCTAAAAATTTTAAATTTTGTAACATAGTGAGTCTATTATTTGATTAATTTATTTACTTTGTGACCTAACTTCTTATCATCTCCTCATTTTCATGTTTTCACATATAGTTAACATTTATATTTTTAGGGTGAAAGAAAATTTTATTATTAGTAAACTTTAATTGTGTATAATTTGTAAATTAAATTTTTTATGTATTATTAGGGTTTGAGTAATGATTAATAATTTTTTCTTTTTAATCTCAAATCCCTTAATGTAACTTTTCACCTTTCCTTTTACTTTAATTTTAAGATGTTAGTAATTTCATTTTACCATTCTTTAGATAATCTTTTTATATGTATGTTGTAGGGTTGCTTTATAAAGTTAAATTCTTCATAAATATTTTTATAATTATATTATCATGTTATTTTTGAAATATTTTTAGCGTAATTATTTTCTCTTAATGTGTTAGCCCACTAGTGGATAGATTTTATTTTAGGGCTAAATCTATTTTGCATTAAATGGGTTTTACTCTTTAGTAGGATCATTAATTTTAATTTTCAAAATAAAATGATAATTATGAGCATAATGATTTATTTATCTTATTATGATCCTATATAGTTTGATAATTTTTGGGACATAAAATATAATTATATTTTATTTTATGATACTTAATTTAAATTAATTATTAATAAATAATAAGTGGTTCTTATAAGATCAACATCATATATATATATATATATATATATATATATATATATATATATATATATATATATATATATATATATATATATATATATATATATATATATATATATATATATATATATATATATATATATATATATATATATATATATATATATATATATATATTTATATATTTATATATTTATATTTATATTTATATATTTATATTTATATTTATATATTTATATATTTATATATATATATATATATATATATATATATATTTATATATATATATATTTATATTTATATATATTTATATATATATATATATATATATATATATAATTTATTTTATTTATTTAAGATAAACTAATATTGGTTATTTTGTGTGTGCGGGAAATTAAAGAACAAACTATTATGCATGGCACTCATAAATTATACAGAAAAGACTTTCCCGAATAAATCATTGTAATAGTTTATTATACATATTTTAGGGTTAGTTGTGTGATTAGATCCTGTGAAAGGGCATGTCCTTTCACAGGAAATCATAGAAATTTATATTTATACCTACTAAATTGTAAAGGGAAGACACACAATTCTATCACAACAATAATAATATTCATACATGAGCAAAAATATTTCAAACAATTTTGTGATGGTATATACGCCTATTATGGACTAAATTTTTTATGGGAGAATCTGGAATGCTGGTATATGAAATTTGATCAGTACTGTAATGTTGCTGGAATGAGATAAGTTTAAATTCTTCAATGTTATAATTTAGTTATTTTGATGATATTTATGTGTGGATGAATTCTTTCGAGTTCCTTTAATGTGATCGATCTGAATTCTGTTATCAGTATATTTGATGCAAATATTGGTCTCCTAGGATATGTTTTTAGTTAAACTCTTCTAAATTGTGCGATTGGTAGGCCTATAAACATCAGAGTTAAATTCAATAAAGTTGTCTATATTGATAATTTGGAATTCATTTCTATCTCCTAACCCATTTTGATTGTCAGGACTATGATGCCCAATGTTATAGGCACTGATCTCATATTTAGTATTGTATTCACATATCTAATTGTTTCATGTATTAGTTTCCAAGTTTTGCCCTCATTTCAATTCTAAAGCATTTCAGTCAATCTTTATGTTTTAGTTTATAAGTTTTCAAATTCATATTTCATTGATTAGTTATTACATTGATTTTCTAACATTCTAACCCTAATTAGCATTAGGTCCTAGATTTCAATTTTGTTAGTTCAATATAGCTCATTTATTTCACATTAAGTTTTCAATCCTAACTTAGATTTGTTAATTGTTAGAATCTATAGTCATAAGTAATTTGCAAGTTTTCAATTATTGGGTACACCTACCCTAGTTTCTAACCTAAAGTGTAGGGATTCAAGTTAGAGAAAAGGCTTCGAATCCATCAATTGGCATCCCGTAACCACTAAGAAGAAATCCAGTGATTTCAGGAGCCAACCGAAGGTATGAAATTATGGACTAAAATTCTTAGTTCAAAAGATGACACCGAGAAAAATACACCCACAGTTGACACCGAGAAATTTGTACCAGTAAAAGGAAAAGACATTCAGATAGATTGTGATTTTAGCACAACACAAGGACCAACTGAAGAGCCCATTCACATCTCAGATACTAAGAAACCACCCAAAAAAATAATGCATGATACTGAAGATTTCTTATTTGTTGCACAAACTGTAGATATTCTCGAGATGTTGAAGAAAATAGGGAAAGAAGTACTTATAGAAGACATTACAGAAGGAGACCCCGATGAGGAAGAAAAGAATGATGAAGATGTTACTACTGCTACTAAGAATTAGGAAAAAGCACAACCTACCAAGTATCTAGAGCACATATATCAAGTGATTTACCTATTCTTATACAAGCAATTGATACAACTATTGAGAAACAAATATAAAAGGTACAAGATATAGATTCTTTGAATTTATTCAATTCTATTATTGATGCTCAACCTAGAAAAAATGAGACAATAGAGAGAATACCACTAGAGAAAGTAAAGGATACAATTGATGACAAGGGTGATGAAGCAGGAAAAGATACCAAGTATTGTGGTGATTCTACAAAAGATGGAGAGACCATCGAGACCATGAATGCAAAAGTAAATGATCAAGGAGATACAAATGCAACTAAAGTAGATGACTCTACTACAAGCATAAGGCCACATGGCATAGGACCTCATACTGAGAGAATTAATATGGGGAAGGACAAGGAAGGTAATGTATCTACTAAGCCACAAAGATACATCAAGAGAAACATGTTCCAATTCCACCTAATCAGTCACCATCATCAAGAAAGCATGATAAGAAGAAATGCAAGAGAAATGCACATAAAGGTCCAGTCACACTTGATGAGATCATTGAAATACCAGATTGTGACCTGAGGACATTGGACCCAGAAGATTTTAGAAGATATGGAGAGATATGCACTAGGAAAGTAGCTCAAGAGAAGCTAAGGCAAGAAAATAAGAACAAATAGGTGCTTGAAGATGTAA
Organism: Chamaecyparis obtusa; assembly: GCA_027943335.1. Lineage (NCBI taxonomy): Eukaryota > Viridiplantae > Streptophyta > Pinopsida > Cupressales > Cupressaceae > Chamaecyparis > Chamaecyparis obtusa. Next base: position 362,803 of record BSBK01002433.1, read on the forward strand.
AATAAATATTGATGCAAGTTTTACCCGATGTATATATTGATGAGAGCACACCTATCATTGACCAACTTGCTATTTTAACCAAAAAGATCAATGGACCCAACATTGATGCAGAAAATAAGATAAAAGAAAGAGATGAAAAAAAGATAGAATACAAAGTTACCAAGAAGATCAACCAAGTAGTGGCAATACATAAAGTAAAACTTTCTCAAACAGTAAGTGACATTGAAGGTATAATTCAAAAAGCCATTACAGTATTGCAAAAATTATGTACTTTGGATTATTTTACTACAAAAAATCATGATCAACTGAAGAAATTGAATGAAGACTTGAAGAAGAGTGTAGACAGTCTCATCACAAAACCCCATGCATTTCTAGAGCATTATTCAAAAGTGAAACATATTCAGGGGATGCACCATGATTTGAGAAAAGAAGAAAACTAAATAAGAGATCAAATAACTGAGCTTTAGGCTAAGTTATTACCACACATTGAGGTGATGCAAAAGAATGTAAAGAAGATAAAAGAATTGATTTCCACCCCCAAGCTCTCTATAGTTGATCACATTTTTGACATGCATGCACAATTAGGCATTGAGAAAATTGCATTAGAAAGTCTATAGGAGGAATGTGAAAACCTCATGGAAAACCTACAGAAAACCCATAAGAATATTTTTGATAAGCTATAAGTACATACTTTTTGGAATTATTGTAAAAAGGGGGGGAATCATATGTATAGTATGTATATGTACATTACCTAGTATTGACAGGGGGAGTTAGTGTTGACAGGGGGAGTTTACAAGTTTTGAAAAGATTTTGAAAAATGGCATACATATGTGTTTTTGTCACTAATGCCAAAGGGGGAGAATGTTGCACCTAATTGAATTAAGTGTTTTCCTTAGTGCTACATATATAATTGGTAAATTAAAAAAAATAGACAAGTCGGTCAAAGTACTAAGTATAGTAACCGAGCAGAGCATAAGGATAATGATATCGTAACTGAGCACACACTTGACCAAGCATCTACATTGAGCCACATGTTACCGAGGATACCAAGTACATCTGATTACCAAACAATAGTATTTTTACTAAGGCAGAGATATAGTATTTACCGAGCAATGCATGATCCACATAAAAGTTTGGAATGACACTAAAAACTTGAGGCAAATGATTTTTACCGAACTAGAAAATAGTTTACATAAATTGAAGTAAATAATTCTTGGAGATTTCAAATAGATTGGTAATGATGCCTATGTAGATTTGATTAGGTTATTCATAGGGATCGTTGATCAAAATTTTTCTAGATGTTTCCATAACCCTAATTAGGTCTCAATCACTATGATTTAAGCATTGCCAAGATGAAAGATGAGAATATTAGTAATGAGAAGTAGCCACCAAGAGGAGACATCTAAAGATCCAACCAAGATTATGATGCTAACTATTGACTGAGTATGAAGGTTTATATTAGAAGCAGACTAGAGGCTATCGAGTAGTAATTTGAGGAGACATTGTTGATATCTATCACAAAAAGGTGATTTTAGATAAGGGAAAAGTAGATCTAATATTATACAAAGTAAGTTGTAACAATCAGATCATTTATGTTGTTACTTTTTGACAATTGTAGTAGGAATCTCTTAACAAAGTAAACTTAACCGTCTCATTTTAAAATATCTTAACCGAGTACACACTTAATGAGTATTTCTAAAATACTCTAACAAGGTAGATTTTAACAGGTCTTATTTGTTACTCCTAACAGGGTAAGATCATTAGAAGTGATCAAATTTGTATTCTTTAACATGCAACTTTATTACTGCAGTAATGAAGCTTTGTGGGTTTCATCCCGATCACAGTTTTTGTTAGGATTAAGTAATACTGAGAGGGGGCGTGAATCAATATTAAAAAACTTTAAATTAAAATTCAACCAATTGCAAATAAACCATATCAATTCTAAAATGAAAATAACATATACACACAACACATAACTCATAACACCATGATTTGTTTTTGAGGAAACCCTGGCCAAGGGAAAACCCTGGTGGGGATGGTACCCACAACTATGCACTAAACTATTAAATCCCTGTTAGGAGATCTATCCCTATTAGGAGTCGAGTATACATAGTATATTTCCTTATTAGAAGAATACAAAACCCTGTTAGGGGTATACAAAAACCATGTTAAAGGTGGTGAGCTTACAACTCTTACAATCAAAACTTTGTCACAAAAGTATTCTTCAAGTAGTGAACAATACAAGCATCTGTTATGCTTTGATAGTTCTAGTTATAGCTTTGTCAATCTTAGATCTTGCATCTGCTATCTTCCTTTACTGATATCCCAAATTTGCATCCATTTCTATCTCATAGTTTCACATTTGTCGCTTCCACAAAACACTCTATACTTATATCAATTCCTGCCATTCAGTCGACACTCAAATACAATACAAAACATAACAATTAATTATAAAAATGATAAATGTAAAGTCCATGATCTTTTATTACCAAATTTTCAGCAATATACAACTTTCATCTGACTTAGCACATTACCATACCGTCTAGCCTTCCATCAATCATCACAACTATTCACATACCCTATTTCACTATTTCTCTATCTTTGCATATCTTCACAACACTATATCTTACTGATATCGACACCAAAATGCATGCAATTAAAGGTCATGCATATCCCAAAATATCTTCCTATAACTTCACAAGCCATAATACATCATAGACCATCTTCACTGATGAAAACTGTACTACAAAATATTGTTATCCTGATTTTGTACTTAGTCATTTTTATGAATGTGTCTCCAATACCTATAATCACTTCATGCTATCACTCCAACATAAGTTTTTCCATAAATTACAACCCTTAAGTGATCCATAGTGCTCCCAAACATCACTTTCCAACAATCTCTCCCTTTGGCATTGATGGTAACACTTAGCCAAAAATGACTCAGTGTCAAAACACTATCTTCCTTCTAATTCTCTATATACATATCCTTTCTTCTTTTTCTTTTTTTAATTTACACATTTATTTTATTTCTCTCTCTCTCTCTAATTCTTTTTTCCTCTTCTCATTTTTCTCTTCTCTTCCTCTCCCTTTGACATCAATGGCAAAGGTACTTACAAAATTTCAAAATCATAAGCATAAAAGACTTAGTGCTTACTCACCAGATTCAGAATATCTTGGAAAGAGTCTTCCAAGGTCTTCACTTCATCATCCCATGACTTGATCAAAAGTTAACAAACATGGATCAGTCCACTAAAATCTTTCCACTACTCTCCCTTTCTCTGTATTCAAAGCACTTATCTTATCCAAAATCTTAGATGTTTTCTTGTCCATTTCCACCACAATTTGAAGAGGTTTCACAACTGTCCATTAAGCTTTCTAATGTATCCATGTTCTTGGCTATGATATCTTCAATATTTTTAACATGTTTGATAGGATTTATGCAATAATTGTATACCTTTCTTTTGTGTGCCACATAGCTTTTAGCTTTGATTGTAGTTATTTTTATAATGCCCAAGTCCCATGAGATGGATTGACAAACTTCCTTCAGCTTCTTTTATAAAAATCTCTTTTCAGCCTTATCCTTTGTGATCTTCAATAGTGACTCAAAATGATTGTCAAAGTTGTCCAATACCAAGTTCAATTTTTCTGCATCATCCTTTCCTTGAAAAATAAGAGGCGTGGGGAGTATTTTATTTACAGTCTCTACCACCCTATTAATCACTTTTACCTTCTTATCCCCCTTTTTTTTTGACCTTTCCTTTGCCTTAGAAAATTCCATGAAGGATAACCTCATGAGTTCATCCTCATCCATGCTTTCCACATATGTGCTCACCAGTTTGGCCATACTTGCCAACAATAGGGTGGAGGAGGTATCCAATTCTTGTTTAAGTTTAGTTCTTACTTCTTCTTCTTTTTCTACTGTTGTCACTTCTTCATGATTTTCCTCTTTCTTTTTATCCTTCTCTTGTTCTTTCTCTTCCTATTTTTTTTCTTTATGTCCTTACTCTTCTACTATCAACACATTGTCCAGATTGTCTTGAAATGAGTCATTTGAATCAATTGAAGTGTCTAATGATATAGGCATACCAAAAATGAAGAATTCTAGTTGCTTGTCAACTTCGCTTGCTTGCTCACTCATTTCAGCTATCCTAGAGCTTTCTCCCATTCCTAAAGGTGTAGGCTCGATAACCTTGATAGGTGAATTCATCTTAGGCATGTCGCACATAAGAATTTGGTCCAATGCCTTTTGTGTGTCCTCTATAATCTCATCATACTTCCTTGCCATTATATTCACAAGTCTGTCATTTGTTCTTAGTAGAGGTTTCAACTCTTTAATGGTTCTCTCCCTCTCTTGTATGGAGATACAGATAACATTTCTTTAATAGCCTTATTTCTTATACTCTCATCCTTAGACTGTGCTAACTATTTTCTTATTTCCAACTTTCTATACAAGTCCTTAGGAATATTTCCTTCTATTTCTAACAAATTCTTTTTGTAAACTAACAAGTGCTCAATTATTGTGTCCTCAATTATTGCTTGATTGTCAGAGTCATACCTTTTATAGTATCTATTTACTGTCTTCATATTTCCATCTCTTATTAATCTCTTTTGTAACATCTAGGCATTCGGCTTCCACAGATCTTGTGGCCTCTTCTGTACTTATTTTTCTTCTTTCTTCTCAATCACCTTGTCCTCTTTCTTCTTTATTTCTACTTCTACCTTTTGTTTCTTAGGGCTGCTTGGTTTTTCTTAGGGCTGCTTGGTTTATTAGATCTTGTAGATCTCCTAGGTGTGCTCACAAGTAAATTTACTTGTGTTATCTTCTCATGTGTAATTGATAAATCAATTATATCAGAAGTAGGACTTACTATCTTTTCAGCTACAAAAGGAGGAGGTGCCTCAATTTCCAAGCTAGAGGATCCTTCTGTCATATTTTTCCTTACTTCTCTTAGCTGCTCCTTTTTAATTCCTACCTTCGTAGTAATGTCATCAACTATTTTCTCAATCTTCCTTTTCCTTGTTCTCTTGTCGTATTCCTCTCTAACTTTTTCTGACTTTTCCAAGTAAGTTCCCCATCTTTCTTCAAATGTATCTATCTCAGCTGCTAGTACATGTTCAACTTACATTGTCAGAACCTCAGAACTAACCTCATAACCCATAGGGTAGCACCATTTCTTTCTTGGTTCAACTACCTCAAAGAATACACATTCAGTTTCAACCATGAAACAAATTGTGTCTTTTTATTTCTCAACTATCTCCTCAAGTATCTTGTACCTCTCCTTTATTTTCCTTTGAAGAATTTTAGTCATTGCAAATAGTTCACCATCTACCCAATTTTTATCTTGTCTTTGGTAGCTTTCTGAGATTTGTATACCTACGTACATTATCCTTCCATGCCCTAGGGTTCATTCCAGGAAATTTGTGCTCAATGTGGATGTACATGTGGACTAGGAGTGAACCAAACCTAAATGCCTTTGACTTGTCTTTATTGATAATCTTCACATTTTCCAAGAACTATTGTGCAAGGATTTCACATAAGTTATATTTTGTATTTTCCTTAACCATTCTGTAGGCTATCATAATTACTCTTGCTGACACAAAATTGGGTCTGCTATTGTAGTACAACTTATAACCAAGTAGCATTGCTACCAATCTCACATCTTGTTGAAAGATGTCATTCACAGTCATCACTCTCTTATCCTATTTAGAATGTGTTAGGTTTTCTACTTGTTTCCTGATGTTTTTCTCTACTATTGGGAGGGATCTAGTATTTTCCAATCCAGTTATCTCATGAATCAATTGGCTACATATCTTAATAGGTCATTCTCCAATCCAAATGAACTAATCATGGATTCTACTTAGAATGATCTTGAACCATTCAGTTTCATAGAACTCATTGAGAAGGGTTAACTTGATAATAGATTGGTCTTCCAAATGTTTGAACTCTTCTTTCATCTTTCCATCAAACTCTATCATTTCATCTATCTCCCTATAGATCTCTACATCCCTAATAGTCTCATACTTGTAGTGAATATAAGCCCTAATATCTTCAATGTGTAACATGCCATAAGGGGTTTGCGTAAATGCTCCTTCTTGATCATCCTCACAAGACTTAAATGGGTTCTTCTTAAACATATACCTCGGTCTATCAACAAAATCAAATATCGCAGGTGCATCCATAGCTTCTTGAAAGAGTATATAGTCTAAATACCTTTAATACGCCAAAATATGGATTTTTTTACTTCAAATGCTCACACAATGTATTTGCTAGATGGTTGTAGTGCTTCTTAACTCTGTTCTCCTTGGTCACTACTAATCAAATGGTGTTGAAATGATATGTTTCAAGGTGTTTCATCCATCACAAGGTGGGTGAATGCATTAATCATTGGTAGCTCAACTTCACACATTATCTAGTCAAACATAATTTCACGATCATAGGATATGAATCTCCAAGTGTTGCGATCATAAACATAAACTCCATAGTGTTTTTACACACCATATATAAGCTCGCATGAGCTTATTCTACATAATTAGGGGCTGGATAATTTCTAATGTCTACATCCAATGCTCCCCTAAGGCCATGCGGCCTTCTAGGTTGATGTAGTGATGTAATCATCATGCCAAGACATAGTAGCATCTATTGTCTCTCCCTGAACCAATGCCTTGTTGAAATTTGTTACCTTCCATATCTTCTCATCATCTTCATTTGCTGGTTTCTTGAAATGATTCTTAAACTCATCCATGTACTCATTAAGACTTTTAATAATGTCACCAATATTCTTCTTTATAACCATAGGTGGTGGTCCTCTTCTATTGTTTGTTCCATTATACCTACAAAACTTTTCTATGTGTCCTAAGTTATTACATTTGAACCATGTTGGTGGTCTTCTATTCTAATTAACTTGCAGCTTGAAATACCTTGCAATATGCCCAAGGTTATTGCATTTGTAGCATGTAATTATGGCTGTTGACTCATCTCTAAAGTAATCTTATTTTTTCCTTGACTAATCAAGTTTTCTACATTCTACTTTCTTATGTCCATATGCATAATTCAGCTATAACAATAACCAGTAAAGGGTTTAAAAGTACCTTTACTTCTGCATCTCTTTTCATGTGTCCAACTTTTTTGCATCCAAAGCATCTACCTCTGAAAGGTTTGATATGATCTTTAGGTTCTTCAAAAGTAGGTTTGTCTTCAATCTTCACTTCATGTAATTCATCATTAGTATTAGAACGTTCACCTTCAATGAATCCTATTCCAGTCATGTCTCCTTTTGGTTTTTGTCTCTCTTTGTTCATCAATTTTATCACTACTCATATGTAGCTTCTAAATGTGTAATTTGGATTGAGTGAGTTCACCTTTTATGATTTGATTGTACTTCTCCAATTCCTAACATTTATCCTTGTAGTGATCAAGATCAGTCTTCATTTGTCCTATCTACAAATTTGCTTCTTTTAGTTTCTCTTCAACTTTGTATCTTGAATCCTTTTCATGTTGAATTTATTTAATTGTCAAAAGATTGATTTTCTATTTTTCTTGCTCCAACTTCTTTACTTGGTCTGATGTATCATTGTTTGAATCTTCTTTGATCTTATCCATAAGGTCTTGTCTCTGATTTTTTGAAATGTTAAGCTATTCCTTTAGTTTCTTGATGAAACCTTCTGCTCTTCTCAATTTGAATTTCAATTCACCATTCTCAGCCTTTTCTTTGTCCATGTCATCAAGTGTTGCTTCAAAGTTCTCTTGCAAAATTTTTGAATCCATTCTAATCTCCCTTAAGCTATTAGGTTTTCTCTCCAAGGGCCAATAGCTCTGATACCAATTGTTAGGATTAAGTAATATTGAGAGGGGAGGTGAATCAATATTACATCACTTTAAATTAAACTTCAAACAATTGAAAATAAACCATATCAATGCTGAAATGAAAAGAACATATACACACAACACATAATTCATAACACCATGATTTGTTTTTGAGGAAAACCTAGCTAAGGGAAAACCTCAGTGGGGATGGTACCCACAACTATGCACTAAAATATTAAATCCATGTTAGGAGATCCAACCATGTTATGAGCTAAGTATTACATAGTACATTTCTTTGTCAGAGGAATACAAAACCCTGTTAGGAGTATACAAAAACCATGTTAAAGGTGGTGAGCTTACATCTCTTACAATCAAAACTCTGTCACAAAAGTGTTCTTCAAGTAGTGAACAATACAAGCATCTGCTATGTTTTGATAGTTCTAGTTTACCTCTATTAATCTTAGATCTCGCATCTACTATCTACCTTTACTGATATCCCAAATTTGCATCCATTTCTATCTCATAGTTTCGCACTTATCGCTTCCTCAAAATACTCTATACTTATATGAATTCTTCCATCCGTTCAGCTCTCAAATACAATACAAAACATAAAAATTACTTATACAAATGATAAATGTAGAGTTGGTGATCTTGCATTACCAAAGTGTCAACAATATATAACTTTCATCTGACTTAGCACACTACCATACCGTCTAGCCTTCCCTTAATCAGTGTGACTGTTCACATACCTTGTTTCACTATTTCTCTATCTTTGTATATCTTCACAATAGTGTATCTTACTAATATTGACATGAAAAAACATGTGACCTTAATTGAAGGTCATAAATATCCCAAAATATCTTCCTGTAACTTTGCAAGCCATAATACATCATATACCATCTTCGTTGACCAAAACTATACTGCAGAATATTGTTATCCTGATTTTGTACTTAGTCATTTTCATGACTGTGTCTCCAATACCTATAATCACTTCATGTGATCACTCCATCATAAGTGTTTCCATAAATTACAACCCTTAAGTGGTCCATAGTGCTCCCAAACATCACTTGCCAATAGTTTTTACCTTCTAAAAAGGGTTTCTGCGATACCAAAATATTTGTGTCAAATGTATGAAGTTTCATGAATGCTTATTTGATAGATTAGATATATTTTACATTTTAGTTATGTTCATGAATGAATGGTAATTATGAATATCATAGTTGATTAATGAAGGGTATTGTCTTGAGGATTGAGAATAAAAAAATTTAGGGTTACTGATTCACCCCTCCCCTCTTAGTAATTCACCTTTCCATAATCCCAACAGACTCTTCCATCTTTCATCTGGTTATCTACATTTATTTCTTCTATGTTCATATGCCCAATAATTAAAGTAATAACCCAAAAAAGGTTTAGGAACACTCTTACCTTTACAATCCTTCTTCATGTGACCAAATTTGTTGCATTCAAAACATCTACCTTTGAAGGGTTTGATATGTTCTTTAGGTTCTTGATCCTAATTTGGTGCTTGCTCCTTTTTTTCTTTAGATTTCTCCTCCTAAGATGTGGAACATTCAGCTTCATTGAAGCCAACTACTATCTTGTCACCTTTAGGTTTTTGTTTTCAAGTTGTTCATCAATCTTGTTGTTTCTTGCATGAAGTTTCTCAATGTGATTCTTTGATTCAATAAGTCCTCCCTTAATGATGATATTGATGGAATAAGGATGAAGTGACTGAGAGGGGGGGGTGAATCAGTCAACCATAAAACACTTCACAATTGTTTCTTTCCAAATACCTTAGGATATCTTAATGAATATTATTTGTTTAGCACTTGGTAAAATAGATTGCAGTGACTTTGAAGATGCAGAAAGTATTAGAAAAATTATCTTTAGATATTCATCAGCACTTGTATATGATTAAGATAACAATTAAGAATACAAGAGACACAAGATTTAACATGGAAACCCAATATGGGAAAAACGACCAGTGTATCTAGATACTGATTTTCACTTTTCTGAAGTGATGCCTAGTTAGAAGCCAACCCAGTAAAAGGTTACAAAACACACTGTTAGGTGTGACCTTGTTAGAGGATTTAATCACCCTGCTAGGAGTGGCCTGGTAAGAGGACTTGAGAACAATTTAATGGAATTGTCACCTTGTTAGAGGATTTACAATATGGTTGTTAAACCAACTTGGTTAAGAGATTTAGAATTCACTGTTACAATGATAAAAAGGTAACAATGAAAATGACCTGTATAATAATGCAACTACCTTGCTAATTACAGATCTCTGTTCTGCATAAGTGTGATCCTTCCTGATCGAATATATCTCTACTGCTCCTCAAGGATATCTGATCATCCTTCACAATTTCGCACACACCTTTCCTGTCTTTCTTCTATATATCTTCTACTGTAATTCTTATTTATTTTTCACATTTGACCTTTTATTTATATGATTTTAGATTTGTCAAATCGACATTACTTAGTATAACAGTCGGCTGAATTAAGCAAACTTTATTTGCAAAAATCCTTCAAGGGCCGACAGTGCTCGGTGACCATAACTTTTTACAATCTTTCGGAGATCGAGGGAACTTGGTAAACACTGACAATCCTTTTTCTTCAAAAACTGACTGAACTCGGTAGATGCTAACTTTTCTTCGACAACCGTCTGAACTCAGTAAACATTGAATTTTCTTTGACGACCGACTGATCTCGGTAAACACTGAATTTTCTTTGATAACCGACTGAACTCGGTAAATGATGATTTTTCTTTGATAACCGAGTGGACTTGGTAAGCACTAATTTTACTTCCTGGTAGACCGACTGAGCTCAATAGGTACTGATTGTTGCAGACTATGACATTGTGTGACATCAGAGACAATACATAATTTGAGTAGCAATTTCCTTCAGACAATTGTTTCCAAAAATCTCCCTCTTTGGCATTGATGGCAACACAATATGTCATAGCATAAGAAATTTGAAAGAATTAGCTCGGTTCAGATTCAAATCTTCCTCTGTCAGCAAACTTCCTATTTCTTGAAAACTCTTCCTCTGACTATTGAAAATTTCTTGAAGTAATAGCAAAGACATAGCAAACACTCCCTCTTTGACAACACATGCCAAAGACAATTCACATATTACTGGTGTAAACTAATGTACCTCAAGTACTAATTCATATGCAATGATTCCTTGAATATGCTGCATCAACATGGTTGATTTTCAATCATGTTCAGGTTGATGCATCACTAAAACTGTATTTAGTGAGCCTCAGATAGGGGAATGACCCCTAACTTACCTCTTAGATACACAAATGCATCCTTAGGTAATGGTTTGGTGAAAATGTCTGCAATCTGCTCTTTTGTATGAATATATTCTAATCTGATTTCCTTGTCCTGCACCAATTCTCTGACAAAGTGATATTTGATAGCAATGTGCTTGGTTTTGGAATGCATTACTGGATTCTTCGAAATGTTTATTGCACTGGTATTGTCACAAAATATAACAACTGGTTCTTTGATTTCAACCTTCATACCTTGTAATAACTGTTTAAACCAAACAATATTTGAACAATTTACTATAGCAGCAACATATTCTGCTTCAGCTGTGGATTGAGATGTGCAATTTTGCTTTTTACTGGTCCAAGATACCAGTCTTTTTCCAAGAAAAAATGCTCCACCACTTGTACTTTTTCTATCATCAATGTTCCCTTCCCAATTAGCATCAGTAAACACTTTTAAATCTAGATTGCCTCCAAATTTATACCACAAACCATATTCTTCTATTCCTCTTAAGTACCTTAAGATTCTTTTGATTGCCATCATGTGACTTTCCTTAGGTTTTGCTGAGAATCTTGCTACTATACCGACTGCTAAGGCAATATCAGGTCTTGTGTGTACTACATACTGCAATTTTCCAATCATAGATCGGTATAAGGTCTGATCTACATCTTTTGAATCATCATTTTTGGTAAGTTTCAGTCCAGTACACATGGGTGTACCAACTGGTTTTGAATCTTCCATACCAAACTTCTTAAGTATTTCCTTAATGTATTTAGATTGAGTAATGTATATACCATTCTTGCTTTGCTGAATTTGAAGACCAACAAAGAATTTTATTAAACCAAACATAGACATTTCAAATTCTTTGTTCATTTTCTCTGAAAATTCTTTGCACTGATCCTCATTCCCTGTAAATATAGTATCATCTACAAATATTTTTGCCAATACAATTTTGTCATCCAGTCCTTCTTTAATATACAGATTGTTGTTATCATTGGCTCTTTTGAAATTAATCTGAATCAAATAGTTATGGAGTCTTTCATACCATGCTCTAGGAGCTTGTTTCAAACCATACAATGCTTTGTGTAACCTACAGACCATGTCCTTTTTATCTGGATCAACAAAACCTTCAGGTTGTTCAATGTAGACTTCTTCACCAAGAATTCCATTGAGAAATGTAGATTTTATATCCATCTGATATACCTTAAATCCTTTATGTGCTGCATAAGCAAGTAGAGTTCTTACACCTTCTAATCTTGCAACAGGAGAAAAAGTTTCTCCATAATCTATACCTTCTTCTTGAGAATAACCTTTACATACCAATCTAGCTTTGTTTCTAGATACTTGACCGTCTTCATTTAGCTTATTTTTGAATACCCATTTTGTTCCAATTACATTCTTATCTTTAGGTCTAGGTACAAGAGTCCATGTTTTGTTCTTTTGTATTTGTTCTAATTCTTCATTCATTTCTTCAATCCAACTTTCATTTTTCAATGCATCTTTGATATTTCTAGGTTCAAAATCAGTAAGCAGACATGTACCTTTTAGCTTGCTTCTTGTCATAGTACCATCTGATTTGTTTCCAATAATTTGATTTTGTGTATGATGTCTTCTGACATATTTGGCTAGTATAGGTTCCTTGCCTTTTGAATGATTCATGTTGTTGTCTTCTAGGATCTCTTCTTCAGGTTGCTCGGGCTTGGTAGATATTTGCTCGGTAACTTTAGGCTGAGACTCGGCCTGAATTTCTTCCTGTGACTCAGTTTGAACTTCTTCCTGTGACTCGGTTTGAACTTCTTCCTGTGACTCAGTAACTGTGCTCAGCTCGGTAGATATAGTTTCCTCATTGATAGTTGTGTCTACCAATGTTTCAGGTTCAATGTAAACAAATCTTCTGTAGTTTTCAAGTTCCCTTTTGCTTTCTTCTTCAGTCTTTTTTGCAAACTCATCAAATTTTACATGTATACTTTCTATGACTTTGTGAGTAGATAAGTTCAGACATTTGTATGCCTTGCTTTTGCTAGAATATCCTAAGAATATTACTTCATCACTTTTCACATCAAATTTATTTCTTCTGAATTCTTTTAAGATATAACACTTGCTACCAAATACTTTCATGTAACTTACATTGGGTTTATAGCCATACCATAATTCATAAGGAGTTTTGAATGTGTCTTTCTTCAATTGTACTTGGTTCAAGGTATGATAGCTTCCTTCCAGTACTTTATAGTGATGTTCTTTTCTACCATTAGAGTCCTTGCACAATCCATAATAGATCTGTTTCTTCTTTCTGCTATTCCATTCTGCTCAGGAGTTCTAGGAGCTGATACCTGCCTTTTGATTCCTCTTTCAATGCAAAAGTTGTTAAAATCATGGGAGATGAATTCACCACCTCTGTCTGATCTTAAGCATTTCAATCTTTTCCCTGTTTCCTTTTCCACTCTTGCCAAGTACCATTTGAATTTTTCAAATGCTTCTGACTTTTCTCTTAAATACATAACAGTCATCATTCTAGAATAATCATCAACGAAAAGAATAAAGAATTTATCTCCAGTATAGCTTTGTATTCCAATAGGTCCACATAAATTAGTATGCACAATTTCCAAAATTTCTTTAGACTGATAGTTCTTACTCTTAAAACTAGTTTTACTCATTTTGCCAATCTGACAATTCTTACATAGACCAGTATCAAGTTTCTTCAAAGTAGGAATGCCTCTCACCTTCTTCAATTTGCTTATTTTTATCATGTTATCAAAATTCACATGACATAACCTTTTGTGCCATAGCCAACTTTCTTCAATTTGAGCAATAAAACATGAATATTCATTGAGATCAAGATAAAATAAGTTACCTTTTGTTTGTTTTCCTGATCCAATGAGTTTTTCTTTTTCATCCAGCAGTCTTGCTTGACCATTCATGAATTCAACCTTGAAACCAGTGTTGATTAGCTATGCTACACTTAGAAGATTATGTTTTAGTCCTTCAACCCAATAAGCATTATCACATATGAGTTCTTTGGTTAATGAGATTCTTCCTTTTCCTTTTATACAACAAGGTTCATTGTTTCCAAATCTTACATTGCCACTATCACAGTCTTCTAGGTATTCAAATTTTGTCTTGTCACCAGTCATATGGTGTGAACATCCACTGTCTATTATCCATATATCATCTTTTATTATATGAGAAATAAGTGCCATCTTATCTTCATCACCATCAGATTCATCTTTTATAGCAATAAAGACAATTTCTTCTTCACTATCATCAGAATCTTTAGCCATAAAACATGTTTTCTTACCTTTATCCTTGAATGATTTGAAATTCTTTTTGCCATAGTACTTGTGACTTCTCTTCTCTTCCTTGGCCTACTTTTTTGGGCACCTAGCTGCAATATGTCCAATTTCTTCATATTTAAAATAGATTAAAGGAGTTTTACCTTTATATTTACCTTTCCCTTTAGAGTACTTCTTTGCAAGTAATGCTTCTACAATTTCATGATCACTATCAGAACTTTCTTCTGATACTTTTTCACTTTCTGACTGAACTTCTTTTATTTTCTTGTTCTTCTTTAGTGAAACCTTGGCCTCAAATGCTGACTCAATATTTTTGGAATTTGGAACATAGTTGTCATAGTTGTCTAATTTAAAGGCTGTCAATCTTCCAACTAAAGCATCCAAAGTTATATTGTGGTTTGTTTCACATCTTCTTTCTTGAATAGCTGACACTCTTATTGCATAGATAGGGAGTAGTGTTCTGAGTACCTTACTTTTAACAGTTTCATCAGAGATTGTTCCTCCAGAAGCTCTAATTGCACTTACACTTGCTTTGATTCTTTCAACATATTTTGCAATGTTTTCATCTTCTTTCATATTCATCTTGTCAAACTGTCCTCTTAGGCTTTCTGCTTTGGCTCTTTTCACATTTGCGTCACCACCATATATTTTCTTTAGTGCGATCCACATTTCATATGCAGTAGTGCATTCTTTAATATCATCAAATTCTTCATAGCTGAGAGCAGATGCAATGTCTATCATCATGGTGTTATGAGTATTTTTCTCTGCAATGTCTTCAACAGTTAATGCACCAGTAGGAACTGTGTATTCTTCATTAATGTATTTGCATCCTAAATCACCAATGGAAGCCAGATGAAGTTGCATGAGACCTTGCCAAGCTAAAAAGTTATCTCTGTTGAGCTTTGGAATTTCCCTCTTGTAAGACATCCTGATCTTTAGCTTAGGTCCTTGAAACCCTTCCTGCAAGCACCACAGGCTCTGATACCAATTGATGGAATAAGGATGAAGTGAATGAGAGGGGGGGGGGGTGAATCAGTCAACCATAAAACACTTCACAATTGTTTCTTTCCAGATCCCTTAGGATATCTTAATGAATATTATCTATTTAGCACTCGGTAAAATAGATTGCAGTGACTTTGAAGATGCAGAAAGTATTAGCAAAATTATCTTTAGATATTCATCAGCACTTGTATATGATTAAGATAACAATTAAGAACACAAGAGACACAAGATTTAACGTGGAAACCTAATATGGGAAAAAACCACCAATGTATCTAGATACTGATTTTCACTTTTCTGAAGTGATGCCCGGTTAGAAGCCAACCCGGTAAAAGGTTACAAAACACACTGTTAGGTGTGACCTTGTTAGAGGATTTAATCACCCTGCTAGGAGTGGCCTGTTAAGAGGACTTGAGAACAATTCAATGGAATTGTCACCTTGTTAGAGGATTTACAATATGGTTGTTAAACCAACTCGGTTAAGAGATTTAGAATTCACTGTTACAATGATAAAAAGGTAACAATGAAAATGACCTGTATAATAATGCAACTGCCTTGCTGATTACAGATCTTTGTTCTGCATAAGTGTGATCCTTCCTGATCGAATATATCTCTGCTGCTCCTCAAGGATATTTGATCATCCTTCACAATTTCGCACACACCTTTCCTGTCTTTCTTCTATATATCTTCTGCTGTAATTCTTATTTATTTTTCACATTTGACCTTTTATTTATATGATTTTAGATTTGTCAAATCGACATTACTTAGTATAACAGTCGGCTGAATTAAGCAAACTTTATTTGCAAAAATCCTTCAAGGGCCGACAGTGCTCGGTGACCATAACTTTTTACTATCTTTCAGAGACCGAGGGAACTCCGTAAACACTGACAATCCTTTTTCTTCAAAAACTGACTGAACTCGGTAGATGCTAACTTTTCTTTGACAACCGTCTGAACTCGGTAAAAACTAAATTTTCTTTGACGACTGATTGATCTCGATAAACACTGAATTTTCTTTGATAACTGACTGAACTCGGTAAATGCTAATTTTTCTTTGATAATCAAGTGGACTCGGTAAGCACTAATTTTACTGCCTAGCAGATCGACTGAGCTCGATAGGTACTGATTGTTGCGGACTATGACATTGTGTGACATCAGAGACAATACATAATTTGAGTAGCAATTTCCTTCAGACAATTGTTTCCAATAGATATTGTATTTCTCCAATTCTTCATACTTAGTTTTGACATCATTTATTTCTAGCTACATTCTTCCCATTTGTACATTTTCACTCTTCAAGTCTTCTTCAAGTTTTCTCTTTTATCCTTTCTCTTGTTGAATTTATTTATTCATTAGCAAAGTGGTGATCTTACATTCATGCTTTAGTGCTTCCTTTTCCTATTTAAGTTCTTCAATTAGATTAGATGAATCATTCTCAAGCTCCCTCATCTTCTCAAAAAGTTTTGTCCTTTTGTTTCTTGAAATGTCAATCTTCTCTTAAGCTTCTTGATATAGTCTTCAACCTTCTTTAGCTTATATTTTAATTCAGTATTTTCAGCATTAGCCTCATCTAGGTCAAGAGTGCTACCTCAAAATTTTCTCCCAAACTACTTGAATCCATCAAGATCTCCCTCAAGTTGTTAGGCTTTCCCTCCAAGGGCCACAAGCTCTAATACCGATTGTTAGGATCAAGCAATATTGAGAGGGGGGGTTAATCAATATTGTAGTACTTTTATTCCTTTTAAACTAATTTAAACTTAACCATGTAATAACTGAAATAAGAAGAACATACACATAAAGTAAATAAATCATATCACCATGATTTTTTCTCGAGGAAACCCTAGCCAAGGAAAAACCTCGATAGGGATGGTACCCACAAATGATGCACTAAAAGTATTTTGTCCCTATTAAGAGACATTGCCCTATTAGGAGAAGAATATTACATTAGTATAGATCCTTATTAGAGGACATACCCTATTGGGAGTCTACAACTCTATTAGGGGTGAATACAAAGTGGAGCTCACTGCTCATACAAAGGACTCACTATCCAGTATTACAAAAATGTCTTGCAACAACAAAAATGAACTAAAATAACATCTTCTATGCCAAAGTAGTTCCAATTGAAGCTTGCAACAATAATTCTAGAATCTCCACTTTACTCAATCATCACAAATTCACCATACATCTCTTTTTTTTAATTCACAACTGATCAACTTAATTTCCTTGTCGGCTTACTAATTCTTCACAAAACATGTATTTACACTTCATTCATAACAAAAGGATATCATGTGACTATAAACATGCTAAGATAGGTGAGGACCTATCATAAATCATAAATCACATCACAAAAATAACTTATGTTATTATCCCAATCGTCGCATCTACTTAGGTGCCCTTTTTTCATTGCATATTGTGCTCACATTACTTCAGAAGCATGTAACTCGATCCAAACGAAGCCAAAACTCAAGTGATCATAATGGAAGATTTATTAAATATCATAGAACATATATTTATGCTCGCAGACCATAAAGATAAGTATCGCATACTCGCTGACTAAAATAATATGAATGTATTCTGGAAATTGTCTTTGTACTTAGACATTTTTCCCTTTATTGATTATCAAAAACTTATTTCCACTTTCAGAAACCATCATAGAGGTATGTGTTTCCAAAAATGACAACATATACACCTTCATGCACTTCTCACTTGCCAACATGGTTGACCAATTCAATGATCTAAAACCTCATAATGGCTTATTATGAGATTGTAGCTAATTCTGAGCAAACAATTGACTAATATGCAACCTCAGAATGACTTGTTATGAGATTGTAGTTGATTCTTAGTAAACAATTGATTTATTTGGAAATATGCAACCATAGAAAAACTTGTTATGAGATTGTAGTTTATTTTAAGTGAATGGTTGACTGATTCACTAATCTACACCTCCAAAATGATTTTTTATGAAATTGTTGCTAATTCTCAGTGAATGGTTCTGTGATCTACAACCTTAGAAAAACTTGTTATCAAATTGTAGCTAATTCCTTGTGAATAGTTAATTGATTCAAGAATCTACAACCTCAAAAATGTTTGTTATGAGATTGTAGCTGACTCTCAGCAAAAAGTTGACTTATTCAATGATTTACAACCTCGAAATAGCTTATTATGAGATTATAGATGATTCTTAGTTAGTAGTTGATAATTTGGTGATCTCCAACCTCATAACTTATTATGAGGTTGTAGCTCATTCACAAAAAATAGTTTACTAATTTGGTGATATGCAAACTTAGAATGTCTAGTTATGATATTATAGCTCATTCTCAGTGAACAGTTGACCGATTTAGAAATCTACAACCTTAGAACAATGTATTATGAGATTGTAGCCAATTCTCAATGAATTTGACTGATTCAACTATTTGTAACCTCAGAATGGCTTGTTATGTGATTGTAGTTGATTCTTAGTGAATGATTGACTCGTTCGGTGATCTGCAACCTTTGAATGGATTTTATGAGATTATAGTTGATTCTTGGTGAATGATTAACTGATTTAGTGACCTTCAACCTTAGAACAACTTGTTATGAGGTTGTAGTTGATTCTGAGTGAATGTTTAACCAATTCGGTGATCTACAACCTCATAATAGCTTTCTATGAGATTATAGTTGATTCTTAGTGATCTATTGACCATTTTAGTGATCTACAACCTCAAAATAGCTTGTTATGAGATTGTAGTTGATTCTTAATGAATGATTGACTAATTTGGTGATCTACAACCTTAAAACAACTTGTTATGAGATTATAGCTCATTCTTAGTGAATGGTTGACTGATTTAGTGGTGTGTAACCTCAAAGAAACTTTTTATGAGTTTCTAGCTGATTATTTGTGAATGGTGGACTAATTCATTGATCTGCAACCTTAGAATAGCTTGTTATGAGCTTGTAGCTGACTCTCAATGAATGGTTGATCGATTTAGTGATCTGCAACCTCAAAATGACTTTTTGTGGGATTGTAGCTAATTCTAAGAGAAAGGTTGACATATTCACCAATTTGTAACCCTAGAACAATTAGAGCTTTTAGATCACTAAATTAATCAACTATTCACTCAGAATGAGGTAAAAGATCATAACAATCTATTCTGAGATTGGAGATTTTTGAATCAATCAACAATGCTCAAAATGAGCTACAAGCTGATTATTAGTTATTCTAAGGTTGAAAATCACTAAATTGATCAACCATTTACTTAGATTAAGCAACAAATGTGTAACAAGTTGATTTGAGCTTGCAAATCACTGAATCAATCAATAGTTTTCTCAGAATGAGATACAAGCTCATAACAAGCCATTCTAAACTTGCAAGTCACTGAATCAATAAACCTTTCAATCAAAATGAGATACTAGCTCATAACAAGCCTTTCTATGCCTAGAGATCACTAAATTTATCAACCATTCACTTAGAATGAGCTACAAGCTCATAAAAATCCATTCTGAGATTGTAGATATATGAATCAATCAATTATTCCCTTATAATGATGAGGTAAAAGCTCATAAAATGTCATTCTATGCTTATAGATCATCAAATGGATCAACTATTCCCTTAGAATGATCTATAAGCTCATAACAAATAGTTATGAGCTTA
Source organism: Chamaecyparis obtusa (assembly GCA_027943335.1). Lineage (NCBI taxonomy): Eukaryota > Viridiplantae > Streptophyta > Pinopsida > Cupressales > Cupressaceae > Chamaecyparis > Chamaecyparis obtusa. The sequence goes on from BSBK01002433.1 coordinate 382,803, forward strand.
GAGATCACTAACTCAATCAATCATTCACTAAGAATTCCCTACAAGCTTATAACAAGCTATTATAATCTTGAAAATCATCAAATTGATCAACCATTCACTTAGAATGAGCTACAAGCTCATAACTAGCCATTCTAAGCTTGTAGATCATCAAATCAATCAACTATTCTCTTAGAATGAGATACAAGCTAATAACAAGCCATTCTAAGATTTTAAATCACTGACTTGATCAACTATTCACTCAAAACAAGCTACAAGCTTGTAACAAGTTGCTCTAAGATTGCAAATTATTGAATTGATCAACAATTTTCTTAGAATAAGCTACAAGCTCATAACAAGCCATTCTAAACTTGCGGATCATCGAGTTGATCAACCATTAGCTCAAAATGAGGTACGAGCTCATAAAAGGTAATTCTTAGCTCATAGATCACAAAATCAATCAAGTATTCATTATAATGTAGTACAAGCTTAGAACATGTAGTCATAAGCTTATAGATCGCTGAATTGATTAACCATTCACTCCAAATGAGCTATATGCTCATAGAAAGCCTTTTAGAGCTTGTAGATTGCTGAATTGATCAATCAATCACTCAAAATGAGCTATAAGATCATAACAAGCCTTTGTGAGTTTCCAAATCATTGAATTGGTCAATTATTTTCTTAGAATGAGCTACAATCTCATAACAAGTTATTTTGAGATTGTAGATCATCAAATTGATCAACTGTTTGCTCAAAATGAGCTACAAGCTTGAAACAAGATGTTTTTACCTTATAGATCATTGAATCGATCAACCATTTTCTTGAATGAGCTACAAGATCATTGTTAGGAATGGGAACACTGAGAGGGGGGGGTGAATTAGTGTTCACTGTAATTTATCTTTTTACTTAATCTTAAACTGAACTTGAATAGTTAAATACTAAAATGAACATCCACATAAACATGAAACATGAAATCAACACATAACACCAATATGGTTACGGGGAAACCCAAATAGGTAAAAACCCCGGTGGGAATTGACACCCACTGATATTCTGTACTAGTGTTTTATGATCCTTGTTAGAAGATCCTTAACCTTGTTAGGAGTTGCTTTAAAATATGTTTAGTATAGTATAGCTTGTCAAGGGTCAAACCCTATTAGGAGTCTTTTACAATAAACCTTTTCAGGAGTGTGGACTCACTGCTCAAGTGGTGAAGGCTACAACCTTCTGATCTCAGATACACACTATGTCTACTGGATGAACTGTCACTGAGACACTGCTTGTCTAATCAGTTCCTTTGATGCATTGATGCTTTGACCTCTTGGCAAAGCTCTCATACATCTTATAAAATCTTCACATACTTCTACTCTTCTTTTTCAACTATTTAACAACTCTCATACCAATGATAATGGGTGCATCTCATATTTATATGCACATACAAAACAAATAACTAGGTTAGCCCTTTAACTGATTACATACAATGCTTCCAATTGAATTGGCTCAAGCATGTTTACAAAAAAATGTAATTATATGTTAGAAACCTAATTACAATAGGTGCATGGCCTTTACAACATAATAATATAGCCGCAAATCAAAATGCCAATAGTCGGCTGCTTATTCTATTCTTCTCTGGCACACACTGGTTGTGTAACTTCAAATGTCTGTAACTTTTTCATACCTGCATATCTAATCATGCACTCATAGAATAAGCATGAATAGACTCTAACCAACTTATCTTATAGGGCGCATACCATAACTCAGTCATATGCAGGTGTGTTGATGCTTTGAGCTTCAGGTACTCTATACACTGTCCAGTCTTCAACACTTAGCCAATTTCTGATCTTCTCATCAAGTGCACTGACTCCAAAACACTATATGACTTTGTTTTCATAATGACAACACTATATCTAGTCATATACACTAGTGTATCCAACTTTCCAACAATCTCCCCCTTTTTCATTGATGGAAACAAAGGAATATGGCACAATTACTAACTGTTCTCTTATACAAAAAACTTTTGTTATATTCTATCTTATATCTCCCTTTATACTCTATCTTATATCTCCCTACATCTTCTTTATATATCTATAACTCCATATTCTATACATACTCCCCCTTTGACATTAATGACAATAGTGCTTCAAAATTGTATCTACAAATACTTACAATGAGAGAACATCCAGATATGCTATCTATAAGTTTTGGATCTATTTCTTCCAAAATGTGATCAATGAATTAACAATCTAGAGATGGGCGCATAGACCATATTTTACTTTCTCCATCTTCTCCAATTCTATGCTAGGACCTTGATCATATGTCACCATGGTGGCATCAATCTCCTTGATATTCTAATTAAGTATATCTAGTGAGGGCACAAGCATTTCTAAGCTGAGTCTGCATAGCCCTTATCTTTGACATCTCTTTTTCTGCCTACTCAATCTTGTCAATTTTTCCTTCATATACATTATTGCACATATTTATATTAGTGGATGGGTCTTTCAATAATTTCTTTACTTTCTCTATCATAGCTTCTACCTCTTGTATCTTCTTGAAGTGGTCATTGGTTAACTTATCCCGATCCATACAATCTGCAATGATCTTCCTTCCATTTGCTTCAAACTTCTTCAATGATGCTTGACCAACTTTTTGAGAACTTAGGTCAAGTTCAAAGTTGTTGACCAGTTCACTCGGTCTCTTCTTCTGATACTTTTCTTCTACAACTTGAGATGCTGACTCTTCTAAGGTAGAGAAATTTGTTTTGAAGACTGTGAGGATGTTGCTAACATCATCAACTGAATGTACCTTAGACACTTTCTTGTCTACAGGTAATAAACTATTCAATATGTTGACTTATTCAACAAACAGTGAGTTTCTCATTACCTATTTCTCTTTGGCTTTCTCCATTGCTAAGACATTGATCTTGATCAGGTCTTCTTCTCTCCAAGAATCCAAACTAGTTGTGTCAGGTGTCAAACTTGACAACAATGTTGCTGGTGGTAGTGGAGTGATAGGTGTATTATCCATTACTTCTTGTTTTACCTTGATTAGCATTTCCACTAATGGTTCATCTATTTTCTCACTTTCTTTTACCTCTTCCTTTCCTTTTTCTTCTTCTTTCTTTTCTTCTTTTTCATTTGTTATATCCTCAATCAATACTTCTTCTTGTTAATTGGGATGAGTGTTACTACAAAGAGTTTCAACCTCTTGTGTGCTTACAAATGCTTCTTCAAACTTGTCCAAATCCATGTATGTGGCCTCCATAGTGACTTTTACATTATCAATAAAAATTGAGTCATCCTTGAATGTCTTTGACATGGGCACAAACTTATCTACCTCTTTGGATGCATCAAATGCATGCATTGAATCATGTAGACCTATAGATGGAACATTTATGGTTTTTGACTCTTTTGCATTCTTTGTGGGTACTTGAGTTGTGGGCGTAGTAGCTAGATACATATGCCTATTCATGAAGACCTTCTCAAAGGCTTTCTCTATTTCCTTTGCAACCAATTCATAGTTCTTGTCCATTATGTGCAGGGTCCTTGAATTGGTTCTAAGATGTGGTTTTACTAGATCTAGTAATAGAGATTTCTCCTCTAGAGAACATGCTAGAAAACTCTCATCTAAGATATTTTCTCTTATTCTCAGATCTTCTTCAATGCCTTGTCTTTTTAGGAACTCCAAGATGTTCCACACATTATCAGGAATTGTAGTCTTCAATTCTAGGACTATCTTCTTAAACTTCAACATGTGTTTGACAATCATTCCATGTATCTCTGATTTGTCAATCTCACTATATTTCTCATAGAACTTTCCTACTTGATCAATTCTACCTTCATCAACAATCCTTGTATTTAACACATTTAGACTAGGTTTGAAACTTACTTCTAAGGGTGCTTGAATGTTCTTCATGTTTCTTGTTATTCACGAGGATGGATGGTCAATGCTAATCTCTTTCTTCCTCTTAAGCATTGCCTTATACTCAGGAGGAGTAGTAAGGTCAATGGTTTCCTTGGGCATAGGAGTAACATTAGTTTTACCCTTCTGAACATCAAATTCCTCAATTTTTACCTTCTTCAACTTTGGATCCTCAGATTCTATCTTTGTTGCTGCTATGCTCTCTATTTCCAAAGCAATCTTCTCTTCCCTTGCTTTGTCTAAGTTTTCTTGTGATACACCATGGATTCTCAAGATCTATGAAGTAACCTTGGCAACTTTTCTTTTTGTTGTTGCATTTTTCAATACAGCATCTACTTCTCTTGTTTTCTCTTCATAAGTTCCCCATCTAGGTTCATTGGGGTCCTTAGGTGTTTACAATAGAACTTGAGCATAAGCTTCTAAGATTGGTTCCTCAACCTCATATCCAAGTGGATGAATCCACTTTGTCCTTGGTTCAATAGCCTCCATGCATGTTGTGTTAGTCTCAACCATGAAATAAATAGTTTCCTTATATTTTTCAACTATCTTCTCTAGAATTTTGTATCTTATCTGCATCTTGACTTTAAATGTCTTCAACTCCAATGTCATGCAGTCCCTCAATGTACTCTCAGTACATGCTTTGAGAGATATCTATAGCATTGTGGGGATAGATTTGTCTAGATACAAATCAGATATTTTTCCAACAATATGGAAATACATATAGATAATTAGGGACCCAAACCTAAATATCTTGGTCTTGTCATGCTTGATGGCCTTAATTTTGTCTATTAATTGTGTGTTCAAGATCTCACATGGATTGAACTCTCCATTTTCTTTCACAAGTCTTATTGCTACAAGAATTGTGGCCACAGACATACTGTTCACCCTACTGGTGTGTTGGAACCTGTATCCCAATATCATGGACATCAATTTGACATCATTTTTCTCAATATACTCTATAGTCATTCCGTGCCTATCACTTCTTGATTTGCATGTTTTCTCAACAATATTTCTTACATCCTTACCCACTGGAAGAACAGTGCCTATCTTTGAGAGGCTTGTCATCTCATGAATTAGGTCACCTGTAATCCTGACCGGCACTTCACCTATCCAAAATAGGTCATCATGAATCTTGCTAAGTAGAATCTTTATCCATTTGAACTCATAGAACCCATATGCAGTCGCATATTCAACTATAGGATGATTATTCCACTGTGCATACTCATCCATGAAGGTTTTATCAGGTTTTAACATTGTTTCCATGTGTGCTCTTATTCTATCCAATCCTACTGATTCTTTCTTACAATATATGTATGCCCTAATGTCCTCGACATGCATAACACCCATAGGCATGCGAGAGAATGCCCCTTCTAGGTCATCCAATGTGGATTTGAATGGGTACCTCTTAAATACATATTTTTTTCTTCTCTGCAACATCAAATACAATAGGAGTAGCCATCACTTACTTGTATATCGCCTTCCAAATGATCTTTAAAGACTTTTGAATCAGCATGATGAACTAGGGTTTCCACAACCGATCAAATGCACTGTAAATCACTAATGAATCAATCTAAAATCCTTCACAATCAAATGTTAGGGCTCTTCTACTCTTCAATCACTTTGAATTTGAATGCAATGAGAGATCTACAAACTTCTAAGTACTTTAATGTAGAAATTATGCCATTAATGCTTGCTATGTAAACTAGGTTGTCACTAAAAATTTCTAACTTTCATTCTGCAAACAATCAACTAGTGTGCTCTTGCACATAGGATTTGTTAGTCTCCAAAAGCTTAAGTCCAAAGGCACATACTCTGAGGGTGAGTATACCAACTGCACAAGGGGTCTAGAGCTAAATTAGCTCCCCCTATGACCCTGAGGGCCATTCATCCTGATGTAGAGGGTGCGTCCACTATGGATGCATCAAATACATCCTCAACAACCTTATCCTTCTTCACTTCTGACCAAATCAAGCTCACATCCTCTGAAGCTTTCATAAACTTGACTTCTCCTTCAGTATCCAATACTGGTTCTTCAGGCTTTTTAGGGCTTTCTTCACCTTGCGTCCTTGATCTACAAAACTTTGAGATGTGTCCAACCTTGTTACAAGAGTGACAAATGACTAGAGGCCTTATATTCCTTGGTGCATTGACATGGGTCACCATTTTTCATTATCTTGCAGAGTGACCATTATAGTTACATATCTGACATGTAACATTATGAGAAATTCTTACATTTGGCTAATTCTAATTTCTCTAATTGTGTTTAGTCTTTTTTTCTAACTTGTCTTACAATTCATAGCTCTATGACCAAATTTATTTCATGAATAACAGTAACCATTGAAAGGTCTTACCTTTGTACAGTTTCTTGCTATATGTCCATGATTGTTACATGCATAACAGGTTTGATCTACTAGCTTGCACTCATTCATGGATGGTTCAACATGATCTTTAGTCTAACTTCCAGTCTCCTTAGCACCCAAGGTGTCTTCTAGTGCTTTCATTCTTGCTCGCATGTTGTCGATCTGATTTTATGCTTCATTGTATCCAATGCAACTAGTATCTCCTTTAACTTTTCTTGCATATAACTGAGATTCTATCAAATTAGAACTGGTGTGCAATTTATCAATGTGATTCTTTGCCACTTTCAATTTAGATTCCAAGCTTTCTTTGTTGTTCCTTAACTCCAAGATTTCCATGTTTGCTTGCCTCAATTCTTTATTGATTTGAAGGTTCTCTTTGATCTGTTCATTATAGACTTCCTAATTGTTAGTCAGCTTATCATCTAATTCTTCAATCTGTTCTTTTAGAGATAAATTTTCTTCACTGAGCTTTTTGATCATAATCCCTAAATCACTGGTAGTGCATTCTTTCAAATATTTTCTTAGCCTTTTGATGACTACTTGAGCATCACTAACTTTTTCTTTAAGTTCTTCAATTTCTTTTTCAGATCTATCCAGGTCTTCAAGAGTAGCTTCAAGATTTCTTTTTAGCTGTTTCATTTCTGCTTTGTCCATGATCTCCTCAAGTGTTTAAACTTCTTTGCTGAGGACCAGAGCTCTGATACCAATTGTTAGGAATGGGAACACTGAGAGGGGGGGTGAATCAGTGTTCACTATAATTTATCTTTTTACTTAATCTTAAACTGAACTTGAATAGTTAAATACTAATCCACATAAACATGAAACATGAAATCAACACATAACACCAATATGGTTACGGGGAAACCCAAATAGGTAAAAACCCCAGTGGGAATTGACACCCACTAATATTATGTACTAGTGTTTTATGATCCTTGTTAGAAGATCCTTAACCCTATTAGGAGTTTCTTTAAAATATGTTTAGTACAGTAGACCTTGTCAAGGGTTAGACCCTATTAGGAGTCTTTTACAATAAACTCTATTAGGGGTGTGGACTTACTGTCCTAGAGCTCAATGCTCAAGTGGTGAAGGCTACAACCTTTTGATCTCAGATACACACTATATCTGCTGGATGAACTATCACTGAGACACAGCTTGTCTGATTAGTTCCTCTTATGCACTGATGCTTTGACCTCTTGCAAAGCTCTAATACATCTTATCAACTCTTCACATACTTCTGCTCTACTTTTTCAACTCTTTAACAATTATCATACCAACTACAATGGGTTTATCTCATATTTATATGAGCATTCAAAATAAATAACTAGGTCAACCCTTTAACTGATTACATACAATGCTTCCAATTGAATTGGCTCAAGCGTGTTTAAGAATAAACATAATTATATGTCAGCAACCTAATTACAATAGGCACATGGCCTTTGTTAGAAATAGGGTTACTAAGAGGAGGGTGAATCAATATTCTACAAACTTTTGATTTCATCCAATTATGGATATAACAGATTATCTCAATATATGCATAACATAGTAAACTAAAGAACATGCATAGCAATAAAGCAAATGAACTCATAACACATTATTTGTTCTCGAGGAAACCCTGGCCAAGGGAAAACCTAGGTGGGGATAGTACCCACAAAGATCCACTAATCAAAAGTATCTTGTTAAGGATGTTGACCCTGTTAGGAGCCTGTTACATGCATATAGTGTCTCAGTCCTGATTAAGGGACTATAGGCCTTGTTAGAAGCCTCAACCCTACTAAGAGTTGGTAGTACTGATTACAAATGATTACAAGATGAGCCCACTGCCCAAACAAGTAATGTACAATGATTACTGATTACAAAAAGGGTAAGGTACATAACCTTATACTGCTTGCTTGTCTTTCACAACTTCACATCAATATCTTTTTCTATATCATCTATCTCATTACAATATATCACATCTCTTCGCATCTCATATGTTGTATATTTATACAAGTTATTAGGAATAATAACTTTTACAGTCGGCTTTACAAAACATAAATCTTTACACAAAATAAATATTTACCCAAGGGTTAACATCTAGGATTCCATCCCTTTATATTATTAAGACATTATTTTGATAAACAAAATAATCCCTTAACTCTTTACCATTTCTATCTTCTTCTCTGTCCTGTCGGCTTAACATTGTCTTTAGTAAAACTGCCATAACTTCTTCCGTACATGTCGTACAGACTTGGGCTCTCAAGTGAGTCTTCAATAGTCATCATAGTATCTATGTTCAAGTGCACAAGCACTAAAATTAATCCATTCGACATCACCAATCAAAATTGTCTCAAGTTACACTGGAAAAATACTACACATACTTAGACAATTTTGCTTTGCGCTCTATCATACTTGCTCTCTGTCATATGTAGTCTTCATGAAGATCATATGTTTCCATAATGACAACATCTAGATATCTAACTCAGCCAAATTTCCAACAATCTCCCCCTTTTTCATTGGTGGCAACACATGAGAAAATTGGCTAAGTCTCAAAACTTCAAAACTCAAAATTGTGGCCATAACAAAAAAAATATATTAGATGTCCTTATAACTCCATAAATCTTATCTATATTCTTTACTCCCCCTAAGAATATACTTCCTTATCATATGTATCAATTTTTTTCTATATATCTCTCCCCCTTTGACAATAATGACAAAAAAGGGTGCCAAAAACTGTGATCTCAGAAAGTTTACCTTGATTCAAAATTGCAAAGTCGGTAGCCTTGCAACACAATCTACAAAATTCACTTTAATGCTCTCTATCTCCTTCTCCCATGCCTTCTTAATGGAGTCTGCAACACTAAGTAGTGCACACAATCCATAAGATGTGATCTCACATGCTTGAAGATTTGCAAAACTAAACTTCTCAAAAGATGTCTTAGATGCAATACATTCTTCCAATTGTCCTTCAACAATGCTTATCTTTATTGAAATGTGCTCTCTTAGAAAAGTGAATCTTTTCAATTTCCTATCCTTTTCATCATTGAGAATCCTTATTTCATCATTTACTTTGCTGATTCTTTTCTCAATATCCAATATCTTCACATTAAGGCTAGCTAAATATTTGTCTCTGACTAAATTTTTGCTTCTTTAGCCTTAATCTTCTCAACTACTTTAGATACATGGTTTTCAAATTTTGTACACTGAATGTACAAAGTTTTACCTCTGTCCAAATTCCTTCTCAAGTCTTTTATACAAACATCCAGATTGTTAATATCATTTCTGTAATACCCCAAAAATGGGCTATAAGTTCATTAATCTTCTATATCAACAATTTGAACGAAATGGACATCTAAGTCCTAACCTAAGGCACATCTAAACATAATCGAATCATAATTGATTATCTTAAATTCTGCCTCGGAGAATATTCCTAGCAATATTCCTAATTATCTTAATTATCTTTAATTTAATAATTATTTGGCAATAAATCACATTTATCCTAAGTTTGATTAATTGAATATTTTCATATTTAATTAATTAGATTTAATATCTTGCCACTTAATTGTGTAATTAAATTTAATTCTATCTCTTATTAATTGTATTATTTAATTTTGACAATAAATCCAATATCCTATGAATAATTGATTAAATTCTTATTTAATTAATTAAAGCAAGTTGTCATTATTTAATAATATAGTTTTTAATAAAAGTTTGATAAAATAGTTAATTAACCCATAAATTAATTATTTTATTTCAAAAATCAGTTAAGTTGAGAATAAATCACTTTATTTATTTATTAAATCATAATTATCCATGTGCACATTCAAGGACCAGTTAAACTCAAATTGGAAAATCAATGCAAGTTGTTAGCTTTTTGAAACTCAACATCTTTTTGAGTTTTAAAGTTGATCTAAACTTCTAATTCAAGTTGAACTGTGCTTTTGCATGATTTTTGTGACTTAATTATCTGTTATTTAAAAATAACTCAAAAATCAAGCTGAGTTATTTGAGTGATTTATGGCTTTTTCTCATGCACCTCCAAAGCCCTAGATTTCTATAAAACCAAGGCTCAGCTCTTCATAATTTATCTCACAAATTGCAAACTTACTCTACAGGAATCATAGCATGTCAAATTTGGAGAATTTGCACAATTGGAGCTTGAAAAATAAATTTGAGGATTCGAAGCTTTGTGAGATCAATTTCAAATTCATAGCTTTCATATTATTGTTAGATTTTTCACTCTCATATCATATCATTTCTAGATTAGCATTGCACATCAATTTTCATATTATCATAGATTCATATCAATTTTCATCATATTATTGCATAGAAAATATCAAAAAAATAGATTAATTGCATTCATATTTTATATCATTTTTGCATTCAAATCCTTCATTTAGGTGTCCTCTAGGTCACTGATCTCGATAGCAATCTGAGAACATCAATCTCACACCTACTAGAAGGCAGTAAATCGCTTGGTTAGAGTAGATTTCAATTTTGCATGATTTTGATTATAGCTAACCTCTAATGTTTTACTGAAGTGTTGTGTCTATAGATCAGGTACAAAATTCACACACACATTTTCTAGTGCCCACCGTGGGGCCCTGAAATGGGTTTCCAATTCAATTCTATCAATTTATGTCTTTTTCTCCTCAGTTTCTATGCAAAAATATGATTTTTATTTTTTGTCTGTACAATCTTTGTACGAGATTCTGACAAAAGTCGTATGATTTTGAACCCACCATTGTACGACAGTTGACCTAGTGTCATTTCATCAGGCACCCACTGTCGTTTGGAGGCTGTATTGTCATTTCATCAGACACCCAATGTCGTACAAGTTTCTGGAGTGTCGTTTGTAATAGACCCAGTGTCGTACAAGTTTTGGCATCAAGTTTCAACTGTCATCTAGTAAGAGACTCACTGTCATATGAGTTTCAGTACCAGATTTCAATTGTCATTTCATTTTTGCAGGCAGTTTGTCAGATTTGATTTTTGGATTTTGATTGATAGCTAACCCTAACAATTGAAATTTACTATTTCTGATTGATTTCTACTGGTTTTGATTGGGAAAAGTGCAAGAATTGCTCAAAATCAGGTAAACATCTACTAAGCACATTGCAAGGATCTCAGGTATTCCACTTGTGCTGATAATATTTTGATTTGGGGCTTAAAACAAATCTCTCATGTGTCTAGCTTGGGTGATTCTTTTTCATGTTTTTGTTTTACACACTTGCATAATTGATACTAGGTTGTGACTCCTTAAGGATTCATTAAGTAGTCTCAGATACTTGTGATTGATCTTGATTGCTATCTTGGGTTATTGGACTTGCTAATCCATCGGCCCCTCATTCTGCCCCATGGTTGCAATTTCAGCACCATAAAGGGGAGGGGTCAACAGGACAGAAGCGTTAAGTGTTCCACTTGGCAACCCTTTTGTGCTTTTAGGAACTCACTTGTTTTCTAAGTTGGGGACTCATTTTCAGCTTGTGCGAGGTGTTAAGTGTTCCACCTTGTGGACTCATCTCATATTTGCTTTAAGCGTTAAGTGTTCCTCTTTCTTCTTTTTGGATACTTTTGGTAGATTTGCTTTTGGAAACATACATCTATGCTCACATAGTAATTAGGCCCTATGAACACTATTCGTGATTCTTGAGAGATTGGATTCCCAGTGAAATCCTTCTTAATGATAGAATCCTTGTAGGTAGGGAGGATACTTAGTGCATTTCACATTCAACTTGGTTAGTGTGTCTTCTCTTATTGATTGATACATTCTCTCCCAGGAGAGGTTGATAGATCACGTGGGATAGACATCATGAGCTTTGGTGAATCAAGATTGGTTAGTGCATCTTCTTTTATTGATTGATACATTCTCTCTCTGGAGGGGTTGATAGATCACGTGGGGTTGATATCATAGACCTTGGTGAGACAAACTTTGTCTTAGCGTGTCGGATTAATCTGCTTGCTTTGTTTGGGTTAAAAGTGAAAAGGTGTCAAAAACCTTGGATCTGGAGCCAAGTCCCCTTGTGGTATCATATTGTGAGTCACCTTTAGAGAGGGTTAACCGTAGTGAACAATCCCTTCACAGGGTAAACTACGTTGACAGAACCTCAAGCGGTAATAGCCATTTTCACCGTGGTAGTGACAGCCGCTATATAAATGTCCTTGTGGAAGAAATCTCCATGGGCATGGTTCATTATTGGGTTGTCAGATCTCCCTAGCAGCTCCTGAAGATTAAGTTCTCAGACTGTGTCAAAACCCTGGTGTGCCAGGATTGGAGTTCACCCCTTTAGATCATGAAATTTGTAGAGTCAAACCATTACTAAAAACCCTAGCGAGGCCAAATTTTCATTTTATAGGGTATATGTGCATTATTGCAAAACATTTTTGGAACATACACAATTAGCGCTTCTAAGGATTAGAACAAATAAGTCACTTGATTGTTCATGTACAAGGTTTCTTTTTCCCTTGTTCATTGTTTTTAGACATGCTTGAAATCACGTGCTTACTATTTTTCATGCTTGTTTATCTATCTGGTTATTAAAAATGAACAAATCTATTACAATCCTCAAATTTGGACATTAAAATTTGCAAACAATCTGAATCTGAAAACTCAAAATTTGCAAAATCTAAAGTAAAATCCTTTTCTGGAGTCAAAAGTCATCTCAGGAGGTCAGAAAGTCATACAAGTTTCCATCAAGTGTCATTTCATTACAACCCATCTGTTGTATGATTGAGTACCCAGTGTCGTACAAGTTTCCATGCCAGCAAATTCTCAAAGTCAAAATCTTGCAACTGTCGTATGAGATTTTCAACTATCATTTCATTGCTACCCAACTATCATATGAGATTTTCAACTGTCATTTCATTGATACCCAACTATCATATGATAATCAACCTAGTGTCGTACGAGTTTCCATGCCAGCAAATTCTCAAAGTCAAAATCTTGTAACTGTCGTATGAGATTTTCAATTGTCATTTCATTGCTACCCAACTATCGTATGAGTTTTTCAACTGTCGTTTCATAGCATACCCACTATCATACGAGTCTGCAAAGTGTCATTTGGCAAAATTTTGAAGAGTTGTCAAAAAATTGTCAGAATTGCCAGATATTTAGCTTTTTTAGCCTATTTCCAGAATCTATCGAACAAATCACTATGTCAAGAATAGAGTAATAGCTATTGAGAATCAGTACACATGTCTCAAAGAATCAGTACACAAGAGGAAGAAGCTCTAATCACCGCTATGATGAAGCAGCTGCAAGCTATGCAAGTCCAGCTTGACAAACTTGAGAAAGAAAAGGAACCTAAAGAGCTCTCCATGGAAACTCTATGCTCTTTTCCATTTGATAAAGACTTGTACATGTCACCAAGCCCCTGGAAAGAATTTGAGCAATGTGATAACCCTTATGATACCTCTTCCATGGAGAGTGACACATCCAGCTTTAGAGACTATGATGACTATGACGACAGACAATGTAATAATACCTATGACACCTTTGTTCCTAAGAGTCCTCCTCGTCGTGTGTTCCTACTTACTACAAATGGGCCATCACATTGGATAGATTATGATGGTGATCCATATGATTCTAATTTTGAAAGAGATTTTGATGGCTTTTGTGGACAATACCTTGATTATGATCCATCTACTACTGCTGAGGACTATAAAATGCATCGTGCTAGCTTGAAGCATCAATACTACAAGGATCTCTCCTCTAAGAACTCTCATGCTAAAAATAAAGATTATCTTCTCAAGCAAGATCATGTTAATGTTGGACCTTTGTCTTGTGATGGTTCCCTTCCATCCCCTACTTCCTCCAATACCCATACATTTCCTAAAGCTTCTGAGTCTTTCAAATCTTTCACAAAACCTTCATCCGACACAAGCCCTGATACTTTTCATGTGGTTCCCTATAGTTATCCTCCAGGGCTACCTCGTAAAGAAACTCAAGCTAACCTTCACTTGGCTGGTAATACTTTCAATAATGCTAAACCTAAAGAGCCTAAGCCTTCATATGCTACAATGCCTACTTCAGCTAGTCCTTCACCATCTCTGCAACAGTCTTCCATACAATCCCAACATGTTTCCTTGTCCTTAGAAGTTGCTCCATGTCAAGAGAACTCCAGAAATGATAAAGAAAAGAACATAAAGAAAGATCAAGATCAAGAACCCTACATGTCATCCACTCCTTTTCCTAATGTCTCTTATCTGCTTCATGGTTCTTTTGATCTTATAGACCCTTTTTCATGCATTCCACCATGTCTTAAGTCTTCTCTTAAGCAAGATCAAGCTACTACTTACACTGTTGAGCTTATTGACAATCAAAATGACCTTACTACACTTGCGCTTTCCAAAGATGATACTTCCATTAAGGTTCATAAAAATAGTGTTGTTACTTCCAATATTAAGCCTATTGAAAATCAAGAAAAAAATTATGCACTTATGCTATCCAAAGATCCTTGTTAAGATCAAAGTCTTCCATCTTCTTCTTCTACCACTCCATGTTCATTTCCACTTTCTACTCTTCCTAAGTCTTTGCAAGATTTGAACAATCCTATCAAAGAAGGTGCTCATATTCAAGATGTTCATGATTCTATTGAAAATTCTAATGCTCACTCTAAAGATGTTGATATCCTTGGTTTTCATATAGATGTTGATGAACTTATTGATTATCCTTTTGTGTCTTCCACTTCCATCCTTGGACCTCTTCCACCACTACTAAAGGCTTCACACCCTCCTTCCATCTTGGGTCCTTATGTCCCTTCACTTTCCCTCCTAACTCTCCTAATTCGCCATCCATCTTGGGTCCTTACATCCCTCCATCTCCCATCTTTCCTCAAGATCAACATAGATGCATACCCTTGAATCCTTTTTATCCACCCACCCATCTAAACCAGTCATATCCTCCTTCTTCTTCCACAAGTCCCAAGTCTTTTGGAAGTAACTTGAATGTTCAATACAAGAAAAAGAAGCAATACAAGAATCCATCAAAAAAAGAAGATCATCGTGTCTCCTCTAATAGACATGGAAACATAAAGTCAAAAAAGATATCTAAGAAAAAAACTACAAAACAAGTATGGGTTCCAAAATCCATCATTGAAGATATTCTCTCTAGATCATCAAAAGGAAATAAAAAGCCTATGGCTATATGGATTCCAAAGTCTCTCTTGAAAGAGTCTGGTGTTGAGCAAAAAGTTAAGTTGATATTCAAGCTTCCAAAGGCTTCCACTTCATCTCCCTCCAAAAATATTCTTCCATTCCATGCGCCTAAACCACAACCTCTGCTATCCATTTGCCATATTCCTTCATGTATTCCTTCATTCACATTTCCTACATCCTCTCCCCACCCTTCAAGGTGTGTGTTGATGTTGATCTTGTCTTCCTTTCCATCTACCCTTTCACAATCCTTCCATTCATTATCCTTCTACCTTCTATCCTTTTTCCTCATTTGCCTATTCCTCCTATCTTCCAACCTCACTCGCTTTACATAAAACCTTATCCTCCATTTTCTTTTCCATCTTCCTTTTCCTATCAACATCTTTGAGCATATCATTTTGAATCCTTGGCATATCATGGTTTATCCTTTCAAGGAGCATTATCTAAAAAGCTTGCCTTTTTCCAAAAAGAGAAAAAAAAAAGAAAAAAAAAAATTGAAAATGTGCCATGGTGAAAACCTGGAAACAGGCACCTTGGTAGCAAAAGTAAAGAGAAATAAATTCATCCTATGGTGAAAACCACTCCCTTGTTGCACCTTGGATAAGTACCATGATGAAAACCTAGCAATCAGGCATCATGCGTAGTTCTTCTACATATTTCATCCATTCCATCTTCTCTCTTTGATCTTGACAATGTTGATCTATACATAAACATTTGGCTATTTTGTGAGCTATCTTATGATGATCTTTCTTTCATTCCCTTCTTGTTTAGCCTGCATGTCTATCTTCCTCCATTCATTATAGCCTTTCGCTATCCTTTTCCCCTTTGGTCTTGATCTAAAAAAAAAAAGAGTAAAACATGGTGTTGTGAAGCCTCTTGACATGTCTACTCCTTTGGACTACATTCTTTCCTTCTTTGGCATTACACTTTTGTGACTTATCCTATGCTGGCCTTTCATTGCTTGTCCAAATTTGCTTTACATGACAATTTTTCCCTAGCTTGGGTATTCTTGAGGAGTTTTCCCTTGAGGATTTCTTCCCTTCATTCTCCTTCATTCTCTTGTCTTCCATCTCTTCCACCAGCTTGCCAATCCCTCTTGTTCTCCACCTTGCTAGACATTGGGACTACACGATATGATCTTGCTTGGGAGTTTGCAATGGAAAAAGATGTTATCAAGTATACCAGTATCAGAACAAGTATTAGAACAAGTATCAGAACCAGTATCAGAACAAGTATCAGAACTAGTATCAGAACTAGTATTAGAATGCCCACAGGGGCTACACCTTTCACTTTAGTTTATGGGTCTAAAGTGGTACTACCTATTGAGGTTGAAATCCCATCACTAAGAATCAGAATGCATGGTCTAGTAACTGATGATGACTATAGAGTGTCTAGGGTGAAAGAACTTGAACTACTAGATGAGCACCGACAAGCAACGTATGATCATCTCAGAGTATATCAGAAGAGAATGTCTAAAGGCTACAACAAGAAAGTCAAACATAGAGAATTTCAGGTTGGTGATCTAGTCTTGAGAGAAAATCCTAAAAATCAATCCCATCGAGAATGCAAGGGGAAGTTCAAACCCAACTAGCTAGGTCCCTTTGTCATCACTGCTACTTTTGGCTCTGGTGCCTATCAACTCTCAATGACTGAAGGAGAATAGCTCTGAGAACCAATCAACGTTCTCCATCTAAAGAAATTCTACACCTAAGGCATTCAGTCTATGGTAAAATGTCCTAAAAAAATCTTTAAAATTGGAAAATGTCTTGAAAAAATGAACATCTTGGTGAAAACCTAGCAATAGGTGCCTTGATGATTCACAAAAAATCAAAAAATATCAAAAGTACAAAAAAATTGAAAAAATGAAAAATACAAAAAAAAAGATGAAAAATACAAAAAAAAATGAGAAAAAGAAAAAGTGCCTTGGTGAAAACTTGGAAATAGGCGCCTTGGTAGAAAAAAATAGAATCTCTGCCAAGATGGTGAAAACCTGGCAAACAAGTGCCACTTGTTTCAAAATGCTCCATCTATCAATGCAATCTTGGTCTTTCTCAGCTTTCAGTCTTGCTTTAGTTTGTACATATCTCCCGATTTGTTTTTGCATTTCCAGTTTTCAATAAGTCAGTTTGTCCACCAATCTACTCAAGCGTCTGTATCCTATCAATGTTCAAACTTGGGGGCAATCAATGTCATATCCTATGGTCTCTCATGTATCTGAGACATATCATATCCAATTAGAGTCCTTTGAAGCTTCATGTGAGTCAGTCAATCTGTCTTGTCTCCAGAAAGGATTTTGCATCTACAACAACAATCAAACACAAACTGAAAACAATCTGTGCTTTTCATGCTTTTATCTCCTGGTATGCTTACTGATTCGCATTGAGATTTTTTCATATTGTGTCCCTTCGAGCTCTTCGATGATGTCCTTTATAGGATTTAGAGAGTGATGACTAGGGGCATAATATTTTCTGTCTTCTGCTTGTATGTGAAAATCTAATATCTTTGGAAATTCTGCATTGAAATGGTGTCCAACTATAAGAGCCTCTATCTCAAATTGGATGGCCATGCGTACCTCGACCATTGATACCCATAAAATTCAAGGAAGTTTGATCTAACTATTGTCTTTTTGAGTGAGTTCTTTCTCCTACTGTGAAACACAATCTTACCTAAGGATGTGAATGATAAAGGGTCACTACGGGTAATTCACATTGGATTTAGAATAATCTCTTGGCTGTTTGATGTGTTTGTCATGTAAGGCATATTCAGGTCATCGCGACATTTATTTTTTGATGCTTGTACAAATTGCTATATCAAAATGGACGTGATATTCAGGTCATCCTGGCGTTTGTGCCTTGGTGCTTATATCTAATCCGACATTCCAAAAATAAAATCAATATTCATATATCCATGGTTGTTGACCAGTGGGAGTTGTATTGATTCTTGTGCATACAAATTGATATTCATATGTCTATGGTTTCATAGCTAGTGGGCATTGTATTGATTTATCCGGTTACCTAAAATTTCAATGATGATAACAAATCGACACATGATCAGTAACTAGGTCCTAGGTCTTAGGTTGCATTTCATTTTGCATGTCTCTTTGCATTTTTGCACTTTGCATGATCTCACAAAGGTTCTTCAATCACCTCTTCCAATCTAACAAGAGCTGAATCCCACACGAAGGTTCCTCCAACAAAACAGCAAGTAGAATCCTTTTTCAGGATCAAAATTCAAATCTGAGATCATTCATATTATTAACTACTTGCATATTCGACCTTCAATCATCACAGAAATCCATAATTCAACTTAATTGATTATCTTCCATCAAACTATCAAAATTTCAACTTGGTCAACTATAGTCAACTCATGGTTTAACCTAGTCAAACTTGGTCTTTTGGGACCTTCTGACGATGCAAAATGCATTCCCGAACATGTATAACCACTTTTCCAATCAATTAACATGCTTTTGAACTCTCAACACTGACTTTTCTTGTTAGATTTCAATTTTAATCCTGAAGGGGGCATGGTATTGCATATCATTCAAAGTCTGTAATCAATTTCTATCAATATCTTTCATCAGTGATCAAGACAAACAATCACGTCTAGTTACTGATTCATCAAAAAAAAGACCTCATCACTCGGGGAAAATCTATCATCACTTGGGGCATATCAGATTCATCAAGATCCATATCAATCTGGTATTCTCCTAATCTTGTAAACTGTATCAGTTTTTGCAACCATCGGATCATAGTGTTCTTTCCTTGGTTCTTCGGCAACTGAAGGATTCAGATGTGATACCTGCTAGTTCTGCTAAGATAATCAAGTCTAGAACCAGTCACTCACTTTGCAATCCTAAGGTTTGGAATCAGGCGTTTTGACACTTTTTCACAATCATAGGTTCATTTGCTGTTATAGTGAACATTATCTTTGGTCATTCAAGACCTATTATCTTCATATCAAATCAATATCAATCAACTTCTGTCTCATATCAATTATCAATTTTGAATCAGTTTCATATCTCTATCAAACACAGACTGTCTTTGAACCACTACGCTTCGCACAGTAATTCAAAGAGGGGCAAAATGTAATACCCCAAAAATGGGCTATAAGTTCATTAATCTTCTATATCAACAATTTGAACGAAATCGACATCAAAATCCTAACCTAAGGTACATCTAAACATCATCGAATCATAATTGATTATCTTAAATTCTGCCTCGGGGAATATTCTTATTAATATTCCTAATTATCTTTAATTTAATAATTATTTGGCAATAAATCACATTTATCCTAAGTTTGATTAATTGAATATTTTCATATTTAATTAATTAAATTTAATATCTTGCCACTTAATTGTGTAATTAAATTTAATTCTATCTCTTATTAATTGTATTATTTAATTTTGACAATAAATCCAATATCCTATGAATAATTGATTAAATTCTTATTTAATTAATTAAAGAAAATTATCATTATTTAATAATATAGTTTTTAATAAAAGTTTGATAAAATAGTTAATTAACCCATAAATTAATTATTTTATTTCAAAAATCAGTTAAGTTGAGAATAAATCACTTTATTTATTTATTAAATCATAATTGTCCATGTGCACATTCAAGGACCAGTTAAACTCAAATTGGAAAATCAATGCAAGTTGTTAGCTTTTTGAAACTCAACATCTTTTTGAGTTTTAAAGTTGATCTAAACTTCTAATTCGAGTTGAACTGTGCTTTTGCATGATTTTTGTGACTTAATTATCTGTTATTTAAAAATAACTCAAAAATCAAGCTGAGTTATTTGAGTGATTTATGGCTTTTTCTCATGCACCTCCAAAGCCCTGGATTTCTATAAAACCAAGGCTCAGCTCTTCATAATTTATCTCGCAAATTGCAAACTTACTCTACAAGAATCATAGCATATCAAATTTGGAGAATTTGCACAATTGGAGCTTGAAAGATAAATTTGAGGATTCGAAGCTTTGTGAGATCAATTTCAAATTCATAGCTTTCATATTATTGTTAGATTTTTCACTCTCATATCATATCATTTCTAGATTAGCATTGCACATCAATTTTCATATTATCATAGATTCATATCAGTTTTCATCATATTATTGCATAGAAAATATCAAAAAAATAGATTAATTGCATTCATATTTTATATCATTTTTGCTTTCAAATCCTTCATTTAGGTGTCATCTAGGTCACTGATCTCGATAGCAATCTGAGAACATCAGTCTCGCACCTACTAGAAGGTAGTAAATCGCTTGGTTAGAGTAGATTTCAATTTTGCACAATTTTGATTATAGCTAACCTCTAATGTTTTACTGAAGTGTTGTGTCTATAGATCAGGTACAAAATTCACGCATAATTTCTAATATTCTAACTTATATCATGAAATAGTTTGGCCTTGTAGGCTGCCTGAACCTTCACTTTAGCTATATCTAATAGGTTAGTGAACTCATTATCAAATGCATTCATAACTTTCTTAGCTCTTTCTAGGGGATCTGCCTCTACTATATGGTTAGTCACAACACTTTTTAACTTCTCTATTATTTCCAACAAAGATCCTTCAAGGCTTTTCACCTTCTTGTTCTTTCCAATTATTTTGTTTAGGGATGTGATCAATTCCATTTGATCATCATCATCAACCTCTTTCCCAAATATTTCAAATATTGATCCAATTTATGATTTCTTTGCAATCTCAAGTGTAAGACTGATTTCCTCTTTTTTAGGGACTTCTTTCTATCCTTGAATCTCTCTACTTGCTTGATTCTTTATTTTCTTTTCTTCCTCTTTCCTTGTTTCTTCCTTTCCTTCTTTAGTAGATCTATCCTATTCTTCTAGGGCTGAATTGTCAACAATGTTTTTAAGATTTTTAAAAGGGTTATCATCACTATCCAATGTAATCTTAGTTCCTTCCACATGTGTTGACTCATCTTCAATGTTAATTGATGGTGGAGAGGGACTCTTCTGATGCTCAACTTCCTCTTCATGTTCTTCTGCTGCACTAGCTATCATTACCTTTACTATTGCTTACTATGTTTCTTTGTTTATCTCTTCATAGTTTCCTCCCATTATCTGAATGGTTCTTTTCTTTGTTCTCAGATGGGTTCCAAGTTCTTTCATTATTTCTTTAAAATGTTCTTCATCTCTGACATCACATAGTTTTCTCACAAGATTTTCTTTGATTTTATTGTCTTCTTCAGTTGCTCTCTTTTTCTTGTTAACTAGCTTCTCAAATAAATCATCAGGTATCTTACCTTGAATTGTGTCAAACTTCTTATCTTCTAGGATCATATGTCTCACAACTACATTTTCCAAATTCAATCTTTCTGTATAGTTATAAAGATCAGAGTACTTGTTCATCTTAGAAAAATATCCTTATGAATAATCTGATCATTAACTTTCTCAGTCTTTGGTTTCCATGTCTTCTTCTTCACTTGAATATCTTCATCATCTTTTATCTCTGCTATTTTCATTTGTACTAGTGGCATTATTTTCTTCTATCTCTTACCTAGTCCAGTAGCTATTTCTTTCACTCTTTTCCCTGGTGGAGTTGAAGATGATCTTGTAGATTTCCTAACTTCTTGTTCTTCTTGCTCTACTTTCACCTTATGCTTCAAATTTCTAGTTTCAACCGCTAATAGGGGTGGAACAGACAAAACTTCCTTTTGTCCAATGTCTCTAATAGCTGCCATTGTATTCTTTGCAATCATAAACTCTTGTTCTGTCAATCTATGTCCTTCAAAATTTTCTTAATTGTACTTTCTACTCTTTTCTTTGACTATTTTTCTTCTTGAATAGACTTTGCAGAGTTGAAGTTCTCCTCAAAAGTCCCAAATCTTTTTTTTTGTATATCCAACTTTCTCTTAAGCAATCTATTCACATATTCTTCTGCTTCAGTTTCAAAAATTTTATAGCCAAGAGGGTCTATGAACTCTACTCTAGGTTCAACTACTTCAATGAATGTAAAGTCAGTGTCAACCATAAAGCATATTTCATTTTTATATTTTTCAACAATAGACTGAGGGATTCTTGATCTATTCTTCATCAAATTCTAAAATGTTTTAATCACTAAAACTACACTCTCATTGACCTTGTCAATAAGATATCTCCTATATATTATGTTTATCCTTTCCATTGTGGTCTTACCATCATTCCAATCATCACCAATAGTAAATGGAAATGTTCTTATCAAATGGAAAAACATATATGTAATCAATGATGAGAATCTAAACTGGGAGTGCTTAGTTTTCTTTATCTTCTCCAAGTTGTCAAATAATTGAATTCTCAAGATTTCACACATGTCTACTTGTATTTTGTCAACACACATCAAATAGGATGCATGAATCATTCCAGCTGCCATGTCATCTTCTCTTGAATTAGCACAAAATTTAGCTATAAGGATCTTGCACAAATACCTAACAGCATCCTGTTGTATCTTGATAATCACTATACCTCTACCATTGTAAGATGATTTAGTGTTGTCTAATATAGTTTTCTTCACATTCTTTTCATTAAACGGTATGACTCCAAATTTAGACAAACCAGTTACTTCATTAATTAGGTCTGCTGTAATGTCTATCACTCTGTCATTTAACCAAAACTTTCCATTATGTATTCTACTCAAAATTATCTTAGTGCATTCTTCATCATCAAATTCATACTATAAAGAATACCTTATGATTTCATTATCCTTCAAATGTTCAAACCCTACTCTTAATGACATATCTTGATTGTAAAGCTTCTAATACTCTTTAGTAAAATCACTATCACTGATGGTTTCAAGTTTACATCCCAAATAGCTTCTAACATTCTCTAAATGTAGAACTCTGTCTGGTATAGATGATAAAGCCAATTTAGGGTCTTCTTCCAAGGGTTCTAATGGTTCCCTTTTAGTCTTAGGTTTGATCTTATCTCTTACATTATGAATCAATGAAACATCCATATCTTCTACAAATTCTCTAACTGACTAATAGATTTGCTTAGTAAAATACCTCAATTCCATGATTTAGGGTTTGCGTAGATCCGACACGAAATTCTTTCACCAAATCCTTGCAAACTACTTCAAAAAACTACTCCTTTGATCTTATTAACACTTCTATTCACTTTAACGATCAAATAATACCGATCATAGCCTTTTAACCTTTCAATCTCACAAGATTCTAACATCGCATTCAATTCTTTTGCCGCTTCTTTCCAAAAAGATGTTCTTGCTTACCTGCAAAACTTAAAACTTCTTGCGATCTCACATAACATCATATTATCTTATGCACTCTTAACCATAGCATCATTACATCATAAAATACCTTGCATTAACTGCACAAGACTCAGTTCATCCTATAATAACTTCTACACTATCCTAAGTTCCTATTCTACTGCATTTTTCATGAATTAAGTACTTTGAGATGGGTTAGGAAGAGTTTCACTCTTACCATTAGATAAATCACCTTTCTGATTACCTTCAATGCTGAATGTGTCTCCTTGATCTGTGGCTTTAATAAACTTCACTTCTTCTGAATTACTATAGAAACCTCCTTGACTGTTACTTGCATTTTCATTTCTCCTTGCATGACTTCTAGGGTTAGGGTTTCTCATGTTGTTCATCCTACAAAACCTTGTTGTATGACCAAATTTGTTGCATATCTGACAAACTACTCCATTGTTTCCATATCTCGGTCTAGTCTGGTTAATTTGTGATCTACAATTCTTGGGAATGTGTCCAACCTTGTTGCATCCATAACATACCACTACATTTCTTCTATTCATATCTTCAGTATGTTTCTTATTTGCATGGTTAGTATCTCTAAACATTCTACTACTATTATTATTCTCATTAAATTTAGGCTTCCTACATTCAATAGCTCTATGTCCAAAACCATGACAATTATAACAATAACCATTAAGAGGTTTAAATTGCTTACCTGTAAAATCTTTCTTCATATGACCAAAAGTATTACATCCAAAACATCTACCTTTAAATTCTCTCTGCATACCTTTAGGTGATTCTTCTTGTTTAGGTGTATCTTCAGATTTGTCAACTTCATTAGATTTCTTTTCTTCTATGTTTTCAGAAACTTTCAAATCTAGTTCCTTTCTTTCTTCACTTACCTTAGATGAGTCAAATCCAAGACCATTTTTATCATAGAATGGCTTTTGATAAGATATTTGTTCATCAATCTTCTCACTAGTAGAATATAGCTTCTTAAGTTGTTGCTTAGACTGAGTCAATTCACCTTTCACAACAGTATTATACTTTTAAAGTTTAGCATACTGCAATTTGGTTTTCTCAAGTTCAGATGTCACTTTACAAAGTTTAGATTTCAAATCTTCTTTCTCATATTTTAGATTTTCATTCTCAAAATTCAGATTTGCTTCATTCTTTCTATTTCCATCTTTCAAACTCAATTTTAGATTTACTATCTTTAATTCATGTTTAAGGATCTCATTTTCTTTTTCCAGATTATCATCACAATCTTCAACCTGAATTGTAGATTCTTTTTTTTAATTTTAGTTCTTCCAGCTTATTCTTTAGCTTTTCAATGAGGTTCTTTACATCATCATATTTTCCTTTCAGAGTATCTCTTTCTTTAGTAAGTATATCAATCTATTCAAGAGCTTCTTCAAGATTCTTCTGTAGCTGATCCATATCCATAGAGATTTTACTCAAGCTGCTAAGCTTTTTCTGAATGATTCTTTTCTGAGTAACTAAGCTCTGATACTAATTTTTGGAAATAGGGAATACTGAGAGGGGGGATGAATCAGTATTCTACAAACTTTTTCTTTCACCCAATTATGGATATAACATATTATCTTAATACATGCCTAACATAGTAAACTAAATAACATGCATAGCAATCAAGAAAATGAACTCATAACACATTATTTGTTCTCGAGGAAACCTTGGCCAAGGGAAAACCCTGGTGGGGATGGTACCCACATAGATCCACTAATCAAAAGTATCATGTTAAGGATGTTGGCCCTATTAGGAGACCATTACATGCATATAGTGTCTCAGTCCTGATTAAGGGACTATAGGCCTTGTTAGAAGCCTCAACCCTACTAAGAGTTGGTAGTACTGATTACAAATGATTACAAGATGAGCCCACTACCCAAACAAGTAATGTACAATGATTACTGATTACAAAAAGGGTAAGGTACATAACCTTATACTGCTTGCTTGTCTTTCACAACTTTGCATCAATATCTTTTTCTATATCATATATCTCATTACAATATATCACATCTCTTCACATCTCATATGCCTTATATGTATACAAGTTATTAGGAATAATAACTTTTACATTTGGCTTTAAAAAAAATAAAGCTTTACACAAAATACATATTTACCCAAGGGTTAACATCTAGGATATCATTCCTTTATATTATTAAGACATTATTTTGATAAACAAAGTAATCCCTTAACTCTTTACCATTTTTGTCTTCTTCTCTATCATGTCGGCTTAACACTGTCTTTAGTAAAATTGCCATAACTTCTTCCATACATGTTGTAAAGACTTGCGCTCTTAGGGGAGTCTTCAATAGTCATCATAGTATCTATTTTCAAGTGCACAAGCACTGAACTTACTCCAATTGAAATCACCAATCAAAACTATCTCAAGTTATACTAGGAAAATACTGCACATACTTAGATAATTTTGCTTTGTGCTCTGTCATACTTTCTCTCTGTCATATGTGGTCTTCATGAAGATCATATGTTGTCATAATGACAACATCTAGATAGCTAACTCAGCCAAATTGCCAACAGCCTTTACAACATTACCCCTATGATAATTTAATTTAATTCTAAAGTCCTAAGTGCTTTAAATTAAATTAAACTCACCCCTTTAGCTAAATACCCATAAAAGGAATTAATAAATTACTTGGTTATTGGAATGGATTATCATTTAATAAATCAAATATTAAAAGATTCACCCATGTGGCAATAATCCATTTCTTTAATTAAGTAATTCTCTAATATTTGTCTCTTTCTACTCCATTGGAAATGAAGAGTCCACCGTTTCGAATCAAGAAACTCTTCATTCCTCTTCCAAGCTTGCCTATATCTTGAACATTATTCTTCATTCGAAAGAGAGAAATTTTAAGAGCACATAAACTATAGAAAAATTCCATCTCACTTTCATTCATATCTTTCAAGCTTTTATTGCATTATTAGATTAATCTCCATTTAGTGTAATTGCATTTCATGATAGATTAATTTGTCTTATTTTCTCTTAGCTTAGTTTACATCTTTATTTCAAGTTCTTTAGATTAAAATTTGCATTTCATGTTTACTTCAAGCTCTTAGATTAAAAATTGCACTTCATTCTAGATTACAAACTGCATTTTCATCTTAGATTACTTGTACTTTGCTTATCTTCTAGCTTTTAAATCTTCCATTGTAGTATTGGTCTTATGGTTGTTGGCTCTCCAATCTGAGAGTAATCAAACACCCCATCTACATAGGAGGCAACAGGTCACCTCACCATGAATTTTGAATTGAGTAATCCATACTCATTCTCATAATTCGATTGTGTGAGTAATGACTATGTTGTATGTGTAGTTGGATTAGAGGTCCACATTCAACCACATACATTTTTGGCACCCACCGTGGGGCAAAAAAGATCAATTTCTAGCCTCATTCTTGATTTTTCTGAAAGGAAGTTTGAGCTCTATCGTGCGTCCATACTTTCCTGTGTACAGATTCTCACATGAGAATCCAGAGCATACCGCGCAAAGTTTTTCTCTTAGTAGTACTCTCTTGCGTGAACTTTTGCATCCTCACGTAGCATCCTATGCTTTCTCACGCACTATGGAGTACTTTCTCATGTGAGATTTGGTTCTAGTTTTTAAAAAATTTCCAGTCTTTGTGTTTTTTGTTCCAAATTTCTAACAATTTATGT
Organism: Chamaecyparis obtusa; assembly: GCA_027943335.1. Taxonomy (NCBI): domain Eukaryota; kingdom Viridiplantae; phylum Streptophyta; class Pinopsida; order Cupressales; family Cupressaceae; genus Chamaecyparis; species Chamaecyparis obtusa. Next base: position 410,091 of record BSBK01002433.1, read on the forward strand.
TTGCTATTAATTTCCATTTCTCTGTTCTTTTCATAGCATAATAGTTTTTTGCAAGATCTTTGTCAAAGAACATAAAACATGCTAATGGTTTGATTGCAGGACGATAGTCAAAGATTTCATAAAAATGTTGTTTTTTTTTTTCTTTCTTTCATTTACATAGTCTAAATAGGGCTCTGTTAAAATTTCTTGAGAATTTTGATAGTGGGCTAGGGAATTTGGCTCTTCATTACATGGAGGTGATGACCATGAATGAACCCAAAAACCCAATGATCCTACTAATATGATAGATTCTTGGGGAAGTAGGGAAAGGTAGTGAATCTTTAGCACTTCTACTCACCAGGGGATTATGCTCTTCTCTCTTTGAGAGAATCAGAAACCCAAAAGTGTGTGGATTTGGTGGAGTGAAACTAACTCGGTGATGAATCTGCTTGATGTGTTTGGGTGAAGTGATGAGGTAGAGAAGTATGCTCTTCTCTCTTTGAGAGAATCATAAAATCAAACCCTCAAATCTAAGCCAAGTTGTGTCACCTTTAGAGGGCCTACCGGAAGTTGAACCTCTAGGAATGACCCAAGTGAGTACGCACCTTTCACCGATGATTCCACCTCACTTTAATAAAGAACTCTTTGTTGAGTCTAAAGACTCCAAAGCCATATTAGCTTCCTTCTCATGATTTTGACTATCATCTTGAGAAGGCCTTGTTTTTTGTAATGAGTGGCACCGCTCCTACCCCTGCTTGCAGGGGTGTACGGCTTTCAAGTGTCAGTGTGGCTGTGAGGCCTCAACCCTATATCAGGGGCACTGAAGGTTAGTATGAATGGAAACCTATTAAAAACTTTCCTTAGCTAGTGCCCTACCTGGTTCACCTCCGAAAGGAGGCATAATCTTTGCACAGGGAGGGGGAAGAATCTCTCCTATAGATTCCCACCATAGGCATACAGCTAGATGCTTGAAGGTGGTATACAACACTAGCCCCTGCCACAAGGGTAACCTTTGAATGTATACTATTGAGTCCTTGGAAACACCAAAAACACAGGCACCCTCTAGGGGGTGACACAGCTGTCTGAGGTGCACGTATGCGCATAAGCAATGGGCAAAGGTTTTTTCTTCTCACTATTTTTTGGTAGGGATAGCTATGTGTTTGTTATCGAGTCTTAAACATTGTCTAATCATGATCAAACAAAGACTCCCCTTATACTATCAAGTTTCTTTGTCCTTGATAGGTTTTTTAACGACTACTTCTTGTATCACAAGTGCTTGATCTAAACCTTTGTGTCTTTAAATGAATGCTTGAAACCTGAAAATGAGATTGTTGACTAAACTATTCTTCAAACCTATCAAGAAACTAGATTTTGTGTCAAACATCAATTCAGGTTGTATCTCAGAATTCAACTTTTACCTCAAAAATTGTGTCAAACTATCAGACTTTGGAATTTTCCCACGCGAAGCTTCACTTTTTCAAAGCACTTTCTCACATGAGACTTCATTCTTTCACGTGAAGTTTGGTTTTCTCTCGCATGGCCTGGTATTCTCTCACGTGAAACTATAGCCCAGTTTTAAAAAATAGAGACTAAATTCCTGTTGACTGGCCAAACTTTTTCTTGATCTACTTTTTGTCTAAGGTTTGTTTTTCTATTCTCCTGTTGTTCATTGTCAGAAACTGGTTGTCTCAAGTTGGGAATCAATCGATCTTTTCTTTGGCTCGTGTTGTCTCTCATTGGTTTACCTTGTCTCTTTATGCCTTTTGAACCTTGTGTTGTGATAGTCTTATCTCAATTTTTCTAGCTACCTCTTTTGATAATTTGTACTAGGTCCATCTCACATCTTGGCTGTTCTAGCCACTTATCTCCTTTTCGCTATCTTAGAAATAGATTCTAGCATTATCTTGAGTCTTCTCTCATCACATCTTCATCTATGATTGTCATGACTAGAAGTGGAAAAACTTATCCCATTCAAAATATTGGTCAAGGTAGAAGTGAACCTCCTAATCAAGAAATAGATCATTCTGAATCTGTCTTGAAATCTAAACTTTGTGAAAGATCCTCTAGTTCTTCGTTAAATACTTTGAAAGATAGTTCGTCTCAATCATCACTTCTAGTATTCCAAGAGTGCTTTAATCTGCTATTTGAAATGCAATCTAGTTTCTCATTTCAAGAGCAAGACAACTCATTCTTCCTAAATAATTCATTGTTTCATAACTTTGGAAGACCACTTCCTCGGACTATTCCTATCATTGAATCTATCGATCCTACTGAAGATAGTGACAAATCTGAAACTGTTGATCCTATCGATCTATTTTTTCACCAAAAGTTACCTTAGTTGCGCCCTTTCAGCATCATTCGTATCACTTTACTAAGGAGTCAATTACTGCACATTCCCACGTTGACAAGATGGGAGACTCATTTGACTTCCAACTAGGCAAGTATGGCCAAACTTATAATCAATCTCAGAACAACTAGTATCATGGTTAATCTTCTAATGAGAAATGTCATGATCAATCCCAAAATGATCAGAGTCAGCACCAAGCTCAAAACAAAGCTCAAGGAGGTCAACAAGCATATCACTATCGTCCTCCTCCATATGACCAAGACCAAGATGATCAACAACAAGATCAAATTTTGAGCATTTATGAGATTCTTGGGAGTGAAAATGATGTGATAACTCAACATGATATAGGCACTGCTAAAGCTAATAAGAGTCTTATTAAAAAGATGGAGATCCTCCTTCTAGAGTAGAGGGAAAAATACTTCCTTGAGTTAGCTAAACAAGGGGCCAAGTTAACCCCAAACTATCAAGTTGAAATGCTTGTTGCCAAGGAAGAAGAAACTAAGACCGCAAAGTTGCAAAAGATGGTCCGAGACATGCAAGATCAAATTAGTCAACTTATGAAGAATAAAGACAAACCCACTCAACAATTCACAATGGAAAGTATTTTTCCTTTCTCCTTCGATAGAAGTCTTCATATGCCACCTTTTCCCAGAGGTGTAGAACTCCCTAAATATGATAAATACCTGGGTGCAACTGATCCCCAAGATCACTTAAGAGAGTTTGGTGCATTATCTATGGAATTTATGCACAATCAAACCTATCGTATGTGCTTATTTCCTCATAGTTTGGGTGGACCAGCTATGGAATGGTTTTCTCGATTGCCCACCAACATTAAGACTTTTGACAAAATGGCTAATCTATTTCTCCAACATTACTCACATAATATTCAGCATCCGGTCAACATCCAGGATCTTTGCAATTTAAAACAGTAACAAGGAGAATCTTTCCTGACATTTCTCCAAAGGTGGAGACAATTATGTACAAGGTGTCCTCACAAGCTACCAGAGTCTAGAAGACTCGACATTTTCTTAGACAATCTTGTCCCAGACTTCGGATACCAAGTGCAATTACAAGGTCCTCTAACTTTTGATAGCATGATCAAACAAGTAGTGTGAATAGAGGCTTTTATGATCAAGAAAGGTGAATTGACTTTGAGTAAGGACAACAAACAGGGATCTTCAAACTTGAATAAGGACAAAGGGAAGTTTGTTAACAAGAATAGAGATGTTGTGAATGGTGGAGTGGTCGACAATTTGACCCTGAAACCTACTAAGTCTATTTTTAATCTCTCTTCCACCATACAAGTGGTTAAAGTGGTTGAAAGGCCTGTGGTGGAAAATTAGAAACCTTCAAGGTTTTCTAGAAAAAAACCTTGGGCATCATGGCCCAAGCGTGAATTCACTTCCTTGGGAGAACCACTTGATGTGGTCTATAAAACTCTTATGTAAAATTAGATCCTTACTCCTTTGGAGAAGCGTCTCTATGACCCACAACCACAACCTCATTGGTGGAATGACAACACCTATTGTGACTATCACCAGAATAAGGGTCATAAGACTTCTACTTGTCTTCAACTAAAACATAAGGTCCAAGATTTGATTGATAGTGGTGACATTGTTGTGGATGGCCATAACAAGAATTCAGACCATCAAGCATTTAAGGATCCCTTCGCTCCTCATGAGAAGGGTGAGTCCTCAAACACTAAGAATACCAATGCTAAATTCAATTACACATACACTAACAATGACAATGTTATTGGTATGATCGAACCTATTGGAGTAGAGTATTGTGATGTGATTACCATTAAAGGGAGCGACTATGCTCCCAAACCTAAGACTCCTTTCATCTTGTGTAGTTCTACATCTCATTCATCTGAATCTAAACAACCTCAAGATTGTGTTAATGTGGTTACTCGATCATGAGGAAAAGTTGTTTTGAAAGGTCCCAATACTTCTACATCCACTCCAATGAAAACTATGGATAAGAGTCTTGATACTTCTACATCTGCTCCAAAGTAAACTGTGGATAAGACTATTGTTGGCCCTACCAACAAGAACGTGAAACCTATCCCTACAACTAGCTCGGCTAGTTATAGAATCTTACATCAACTCTAGTGAACTAATTCTTAGGTTACCATTTTTGAGTTGTTGAAGATCTTGCCTACTCATAGATAGATTTTGGATAAAGCCCTCATCAAGGAAAACATTCCCAAGGATCTCTATCTCAATCGGTTCTAATCTATGGTGGGTCATTTGACCTTGCCTCACTATCTATCCTTTTCTAAAGAAGATGATCACTCTTTGAGTCATCTTCATAATGCTCCCCTACATATAGAGGTCATGATAGGTCCTAAGCGTGTCTGCCAAGTGCTCATAGACAATGGTGCTGGTCTTAATATTTGTTCTGCTAAACTACTTACTCAACTAGGTTATGATGAAAACTGTATAGACTCCCACAAAAAGATTACCATCAAAGCTTATGATGAGGAAGAATGCAAGTCCCAAGGCTTAGTTGTGCTACCTATTCATGTAGGACCTATTGAGAGAGATGTTACTTTTCAAGTTCTTGACATTCCTCTTGCCTACAACATCTTGTTGGGTAGGCCTTAGATTCATGAGATGCAAGTTGTTCCATCTATATACCATCAATGTATTAAGTTTCCATTTCATGGAGTGGAAGTAACTTTTCCTGCTACTACCAATTACTCTTGCAACACTCTTGCACAATTCGTAGATAGCTTTGTTCTAGCAAATAGAGAATCCACTAAGTTTTGTGATGCCAAGCTAAAAGAGATGGAACAAACTTTGAAACTCAAGGATACAGGCATGGGGGAATACCGAATTGAACCTATGCTATCATTTGCTGCTCTACCTCTATCTCCATGCTCTTATGGGAGACCATATGAGAATAACAAGACTTCTAATAATCCTCCTCAAACAATCTACAATGGTGCCTTTGTAAGGGCCTCTACACCTTTAGAAGATCAGGATGAAGAAAGAGCTATCAAAGCTTGGATCTATAAGGGAAAAGAGATAGCTAAAACAACTACTCCACCTCCAAATTTAGAGCAAGAACCATACAGTGAGGCCTTCAAGATCATGAAGCACTTTAGCTATAAGGGGAGTGGTCCTCTAGGAAAGAATGATAATGGTCTACTGAAGCCCATTGAAGCTATAGGTCGTAGCATAAAGGATACTACTGGCTTAGGCTTCAAGAAGATCCCCTTTCATTTAGGGATTAACAAGTTTGTGCCTGAACCTGAAACTAAACTTGAACAAGAAATTGAAGATGCCACTCCAGAGGTAAATCTAGAGGCCAACTCTAATGAAGACATATTTCCATATTCTATTCCTCCAGAACTTGCTACACTCTTTGCAGAACCTGATGATCCTATCATACCTATCCATATGGTAGAGATTGATACTGATACTAATTATGATTCTGAATCTAATAAAACCTCTTTAGTGCATCAACTGACATATGACCAATGGAGAGAAATGCAACATGATAACCTCATTTTTGAAGGTGAACAATACATACCTTTGTCTTTTCAAGAGCAATTTTAAAAAGACCGACATCAGCAAGCCATTAATGCTGCAAAGGGTGAAGATGATGACATAGCCAGTGCTAATGAAATTCCTAGATCAAGTACTGACTCACATGAATATGAGTTTGACTCTTTATCTGATGCTACTTATGATGTAGACATAGATGTTGTTCATGTGTATGAAAGACTTCTTGAAGTAGGTGAAGGGTCTAGCATTAGGCCACACGAATTAGACACCATCGATGTTAACTTGTCCTCTACTTCCAACGTAGGGTCTTATAGGGATTTGAATGCTCCTTTGGATGAGATCACTCTAGGTCTTAACTTTCTCATCCATGCTTTTGATGGCTATACCGTGAATGCAATTGAACCAGTCACTACTACTCTTTAACTTCGTTGTCCCAATCTGATAAACTGGAACTCCCCTTCCACATCCAATGAAGTCCTAATGTTCTAGAATGATTATGATCTAGCCTGTTACCTCCACACTATTGAACCTATGATGTCCTCCACCAGTGAAAGTAGTGCCATCATGACAGAGGTGGATATCAAGTATCTTAGTCAAAAAATTAAAAGAAGAAAAAATAGATGCTCTGATGGTGAAAACCACATTGTGGCAGTATCAAAGCCAAAAATAGTAAAAATAAAAGATGTATCCAAGGGTGAAAACCTCTTTGAGGTGCCCAAGGATGAGATACTTGATACGCTTCTAAGCCACTTTCAAGAGAGGTCATCAATATTGATTGAGCCAACACAACCTGTGAATTTGGGTACAGAGGCTGCTCCACAGATTATTCATCTAGCACAATCATTATCTACAAAAGAAAAAGAAGAGTTCACTAACTTCTTTCAAAGAAAGAAAATAAACTTTGCATGGACTTACTCCAACATGCCTGGATTAGACCCTAATCTAATCATGCACCATTTGTCCATTACGCCAAGTATTAAACCTATTAAACAGACATTGCAAAAGATGCATCCACACGTAGCACTTTTTGTCAAAGCAGAGCTAGAAAAGCTTCTTAAGGCTGGTTTCATAAGAACTATTGATTATGCAGAATGGATTCCAAACATTGTTCCAGTCACCAAACATGATAAATCCATTCATGTGTGTATAGACTTTAGGGATCTAAATAAGGCATGTCCAAAAGATGACTTCCCATTACCTAATATTGACATGATAGGAGACATGACAGTAGGATATGAGATGTATTCCTTCATGGATGGCTTTTTTGGCTATAATCAAATAAAAATTGCACCAAAAGACCAAGAAAATACTACTTTCACATGTGCCTGGGGCACCTTTTTTGGAATGTCATGCCTTTTGGGCTTAAGAATGCTGGAGCAACATATCAGAGAGCTGTCACTACTATTTTCCATGATATGATGCATAAAATAATGGAAGATTATGTGGATGATACTTTAGCCAAAATCATGTAGCAAAGAACTCATCTTATAGATTTCGGTACCATACTTGACCGCATGGAACAATTTAGTCTTAGACTTAATCCAAAAAAATGTGCATTCGGTGTCACTTCTAGGAAACTCTTGGGTTATATCATTTTAGCTAAAGGCATAGAAGTGGATCCTGAAAAAGTGCAAGCTATTATGGGCATGCCTCCACCCAAGAACATCATTCAAATGAGAGGATTATAGGGAAGGCTACAATCTATTCAATGTTTCATTTCACAGTTGGCTGACAAGTCCCAATCATTTACTAAAACTTTGCATAAGGGTGTGACCTATGAATGGAATGAAGAACGTGATAGGGGACTCACTCAGATTAAATAGTATCTTGCTAATCCACCTATATTGATGCCTCCTATTCATGGGAAGCCACTTATACTGTACATCTCAGCCACAAACACATCTTTGGGTGCTCTCCTAGCTCAAGAAGATTAGAATAACAAAGAGAGAGATATATATTATATCAGCAAAACATTGGTTTCATATGAGATGAACTATTCTGCCATTGAGAAAGCTTGTCTAGAAGTAGTGTTTGCTTCTCAGAAGTTGCGACATTATATGTTCACTCATACTACAAGGCTTATTGCAAAAATTGATCTACTAAATTATTTATTGAGCAAGGTTGTCCTCACAGGTAGGTTAGCAAAATGGGTGATGATACTTAGTGAATTTGACATTGAGTATGTGGAAAGAAAAGCTATTAAAGGACAAGCAATTGTTGATCAGCTGGTAGAAGCTCCTCTGAAAGATCAGAAGCCTTTGAATATTGAATTCCAAATGAATCCATCATGCTTCTCACACACCAATCTTGGAGCATGTTCTTTGATGGATCATTCACTCAACAAGGACCAGGTGCAAGCATTCTATTTATAACACCTCAAAGATACTCATTACCAAAAGCTTATAAAATGTTGTTTCCCTACACAAACAACATAGCTAAATATGAAGCTCTTATCAATGGTATGAAGATAGCCATTAAATGGTGTGTGGATGAGCTCAAGGTCTTTGGAGACTCTCAGTTAATTATCAATCAAGTCAATGATAGCTATCAAACAAAAGACAAGCTAGTACCTTACAAAAGAATGGTGGATGATCTCAAATAGTATTTTTCACACATTTCTTTCCAAAAAATTCCAAGGGAAGACAATAAAGCGGCTGATGCTATGGCCACTCTTACTTCAATGTTACAGATGCCAGAAAAAGATTTCAAACACAAATTACTGGTAGAGGCATTACACTACCCTGCCTATGATATTCCTAAATCTAAGATGATTTGTTCAGTCATTGGACATGACTCATCTCACTACCACCATATCTATTCCTACCTTCATGACCAAATCATTCCAGACACCTATACCTAGAATGAAATCAATCACCTAATTCATGCTACTTCACAGTATGTCATCATAGCAAATGACTTGTATAGACAAGGTCTAGACGGTACCCTCCTTAGGTGTTTAGAACCTAATGAGTCCAAACGTGTGCTAGCTAAGGTACACAAAGGTATCTGTGGGTCTCATTCTAGTGGTCTGACATTAGCTCATAAACTTATTAATATGGAGAAAGAAGTTGTTCAATATGCCAAGACTTGCAAACAATGCCAATTTCATGGAAATTTGATTCATGCTCCTGCTAAAGAGCTTATTCCTTTCATCAGTTTCTGGCCATTTCAGCAATGGGCCTTTGACTTGGTGGGATAGATACATACTTCTTCTTCAAGAGGACAAAATTTTATCATCACACCTACTGACTATTTTACCAAGTGGGTTGAGGAAGTGCCTCTGGCTATAGTTGATGGCAAGTCTATGGCTTTGTTTATATTGAACTATATCATCTGTAGATATGCTGTACCCTCATCCATTATCACTAACCATGGGGGACAATTCAAGAACAAGTACCTGAGAGAGTTATGCACCAAATTTAGGATCATTCAACATTGGTCATATATCTATTATCCTTAGGGTAATGGACAAGAAGAAGCTTCTAATAAGACAATTCTCAAAATCTTACACAAAATAGTTCATAAATCTGGTAGAGATTGGCACCTCCAGATTAATTTGGCTTTATGGGCCTACAGAACAAGTATCCAAACACCAATGGGGGCCACACCCTTTGCCTTGGTTTATGGAGCAAATGCAATATTTCTTATTGAGGTTGAGATTCCTACATTGTGAATCTCTCTAAGAGGCCTCATCATTGATGAAGAAAATAGAATATCCTGGCTTCAAGAGCTTGAGTTACTGGATGAACATTGGAAGGTGGTGTTCGATCATCCAAGAGCATACCAAAAGAGGATGTCTAAAGCCTACAATAAGAAAGTCAGACAAAGAGAATTCCAAGTGGGTGATCTTGTCTTGAGAGAGAACCCCAAGAATTAGCAGCAACAAGTCCAAAAAGGAAAATTTGAACCAAACTGGGTTGGTTCATATGTCATTACTGCAGCATTTGGGTTTGGCACTTATCGACTCTCCACCACTAAAGGAGAACAACTCAAAGAGCCTATCAACGCTCTTCACTTGAAGAAATTCTACAGCTAAGGCATTTTTTGTATGCTCATGTACATACTTATTGGTCCTAAAAAAATCCAAAAAAAAATGATATATTGGCAAAAATCCTAAAAATTGCAAAATGTCCTGAAAAAATGATCTTAGTGAAAACCTAGTAAACAGGCACTTTGATGTATCTATTATCTTGGTGAAAACCTAGTAAACAGGCACCTTGATAATAATCAAAAAAATACAAAATTCAAATAATACAAAAAAATCAAAAAATCAAAAATACAAAAAAAATGAAATATTCAACAACAAAAAAAAAGAAAAAAAAAAGAGAAAAGTACAAAAAAATTGAAAAGAAGAAAAACGTGCCATTGATGAAAACCTGGTAAATAGGCATCATGGTAGCAAAAATAGAATCTCTACCAAGATGTTGAAAACTTGGTAGACAGGCGCCTCTTGTTTTGTGAAGCTACATCTCATCTTAGCACCATTTGGCTCTTGCTTTCCTACTTTAGTTTTCTTTCTCGCTTTCCCACTTTAGTTTGTTTCCTACTTTTGGTTTGTTTCCTACTTTAGTTTGCTATCTCATGCTCTTGCTTTCAGTTGTCTTCAAGATTTTCCTTGACTCTTCATGGATTGGAACTGGTTCACACTTGGGGGCACCTTCCTGGTCTAGGGGGCATTGTCCTATCACTTTCAAAAACTTTGTGCATCAATCACCAGCGATTCTCGTTGTGTTTGCCTGCTGATGCCTAGCTATTTTTGAGGTCTCTCTCCTTGAGAATCTCTTGTGTATCGATCACCAATGGTTCTCACTGTGCCTTCCTACTGATACCTAGCTCTTGTTCGAACCCCTCTCTTTCAAGATCTTTTCTTTACATCAGTCACTAGTGGTTCTCACTACATCTACATGGTGATGTTTTGCTCATACTTTATTCTCTCTTTTGAGAATATTCCTCGTATCGGTCACCAATGGTTCTCACTGCGTCCACCTATTGATACTTGGTTAGTGCTCTGATATCTCCTTGAGACTTTGTCTCTCACGATGGTCACCAGTGGTTCTCACTGTGCCTATCTATTGTCACTATCCCATTAAGGCTTTGAACATTATATACTTTTGATTCAACTCCAATCCACTTGAACACAAACATAAAATAAAACTAAAACTGAATTTGTGTTCCTTTGAAGCATGCTGAGCTTTCCTTTCTTTGAGTGCTTGTTTGTTTGCTTTGATCTTTTCCTTTTCTTTCTATTTGTTGGTTTAGTTCCAATGATCCAAAGAATCTATCTAAGAGGGGTGTCTATCTATAAGAGCCTCCATCTCATATTGGATGGCCATGTGTAACTCGACTCCTTTTGTATGGACGCTTTGGTGAGGTTGGTTCTTCTCCTTGTCTATTTTGAGTGACTTCTTTCTGCTACAAGTAAAATTGCTAATGCTCATCCTGCTAAGTGAACGTAGGGTCATTGCGAGCAATCTCTAGCAAAAGAAGGAACTCTCACATGTTGGTGTGTTTGTTCGCAAGCAACATTCAGGTCATTCTAGAAATTTTTCTTTGATGCTTATTTTAACTTGCTAAATCAAAATGAATAGGTGTTTAGGTCATTCTAGCTTCTTGTGCCTTAATGCTTACATCTCATTCCAACAAATCTAAGACTAATGTCATATTCATATTCTCATAATTGCAATGTTAGTGAGGATTGTATGGCATCTTGCGATCATCCCGTGCCTAAATGAACCTATGATGATAAAATAGTGAGTCCAACAACCAAGTCCTAGGAATTGCATCTGCTCATTCTAGGCTTGCATTTAGCTTAGGCTTACATCTTTCATGCTAAGCTTGCATTTGAGATGATATCTCGGTGCTCTCTTGATTGCTTTCTTTTGGATATGTTCATCGATAGTTCTCCTCTTTCATCTTGGATTCATCTTAGCTTCACAAGTGTTCGGTCCTTGTTCTCGATCTTCAAACATCCTTTTTGGTTAGTACCTATCATGTATTGTGACAATCCTGCATGAGATGATTAGTACCATATACATTACATATCCATTGCATTTACATTCATAAACTCATTTTCATCCATACATTTGCATATACATGTGCATCCACAATAAGCATAACTCAAATCATACATTACACATATGCATACATTCTATCCATCTATCACTATATTTCACATTGCATATTTATAAAAGAAAACATGTGCATTTCATACATATCTATCCATACATAAGCATCTAGGAAACATCTCATAAAATATCGATATCAAAAGTAATATATCAACAAGTATGATGATATCAAAATCACGATCTCATACATATATATATATATATATATATATATATATAGATATATATATATATATATAGATATATATATATATATATATATATAGATATATATATATATAGATATATATAGATATATATATATATATATCTATATATATATATATATATATATCTATATATATAGATATATATATATATATATATCTATATATCTATATATATATATATATATATATATATATATATATATATATATATATATATATATATATATATATATATATATATATATATATATATATATATATATATATATCTTGATCCAATGTCATGTACAAAAGAGAAGGGTGCTACTCAAGCACAGTATCAAAATGGGCTACAATATATAAGTATAATAGGCTAATTATGTCCTTCACCACCTGGAGGAGGTGGTGGTGGTGGTCCCTATGCTAGTGTCTGATATGGTGGTCTCTGAGGAGTGGGCATTGGCCTCAGTGGAGGTGCCTATGGTGGTTCCTATAGAGCTCCAGTGTACTCAGAAAATGGTGGCACCTACTTCAAAAAATCTAGAATGACTTTGCAGTAAGCTGCATAATAATAAGCTGCCTGAGTAGCCTCATATCTCATCTCAATCCTTGACCATGCTAGCTCCTCCCGTAGCTACCTGATGTTAGCATCTCTATCTACTACATGAGTCTCCTCTCTAATGACTCGGGTATGGTAGTCATCTCACTCCCACTAGACCTGCCTCACTCTCTCATGACTCTTCGTAAGAGCCTCCTGCAGCTATGGTGCCTGTGCGCCTACCAAAATATCTGGCATATCAGTGTCATCATCTGGAGGAGTCTGCTATGATGAATCTCATGTCCACTACCTAGTGGACCTTTATTGGGCCCCACTACTCCTAGCTCCTACATCTAAGCCCATGGTCCTAGTGGGGATGCTAGTCTATCCAAATCTAGGCCTTAGCACTCTTTGTTGTTGTCCCTGTGACCCTTGTTGTCTCTACTACTGCTATGCAGACTGCTAAACTGGTACCTACTAGATCGGTACCTACTGTTACTGTGCTCCTATACCAACAAGATCAGTGAATCTAGGATGTGGTCATGCTAACAAATGGTCTCTGTATGCAGGTGTCACCCCTACATTGGTGAAGTCCACCATGTAATCCCATCATGCAGCTAGTATGTGTGCCTCTATCGCACATCACCCTGGATCAAGTCTCGCCTGCCACCCTATCTTCTCCTCATCAACAAAGCAGGCATAGGGGTAGTACTCCTAAGAGATATCCTGCTATCTCCCAAACTGATGCAAGATATGTGTAACAAGAAAACACTCAATAATAGTAACACTACATCCAATCAGTGGATGTGAGACAAACATATGAGAAAGCTCTCGACGAGCATCATCCCAAGGCTTAGTGGCAACCCAAGGTCTCTAGACAATAGCTTCCATGTCATCTAGCTATCCTTGCCACTACTCCATCTTACCTAGCAAAGGCTGAGTCATCAAACCTATGTACCTATATATATAAGGCTCCAACACCTTATGTGTATCATGGGAAATAGGCCTGCAAATAGGGAGATGCTCCCAGGCCCAGATCTATAGAACAAAGACAAAGACACCTACCACCATGGTCCTCACACTATGATATAAAATCTCATGCATCTCATGGCACATATGGGCGAGCATACACTCCCCCCATCCAAATCTGACTACTAGTTTGGCCAACATCATCCCCCAACCGCACTCCAGTCTATGTTGTCCTCTATGAGGAACAAGGTAACAACTCAAGAACATAGCTAGAATGATGGCAAATGGATGAGCACCACCATACCTGCTAATTAGATCATCCCAAGAGATGGCTCGGCCCATCACTAGATCATCTTGGAAGATAGTCCTCAATGCTACTATACCATGCCTCAGTTGTGTATCATACTCTACTCAAGTACCATGGACAGGTATTCGCAAGATCTTGTATATATCCTTGAGAGTCACAATCATCCCCCCTATCAGCAAATGGAATGTGTTCATCTCCAAATGGAAACGCTCTACCAGTGCACCAAGAAGATAGTGATTTACCTGTTACCCAAAATTTCCTATCATACAATTTTGGCCACAATCTTATTTTCACTTTCAAAGTTGATCCACAAAGTTTTATGGTTTGTGATCTTAGCCCCATGCTCTTTAATACATCATCATGCTCCAGTTCCAATCACATGCGCTAATTCATAAGGGGCAGAGAGATATTCAAGTTTTAAGGTCACAGGGTTCCAAGAAATTGTTTAAGCTTAAAACCCTCGGTGTTTTCTATTTTCTTCGATCAAGCTTAAACCCGGGTTGTTTTCAACCTTTCACACCTTGCATTTCTTCTTCAGTGTCATCTTTTCCTATATGTTCTGTCGTGACCAAGTGGATCCCAGGTCTTCAAGGATGCAGTCGCTTGATCTCCAGTTTTCCTGGTGGTCAAGCCTTTATTTTGATGATTAGGCGATTGTGTGGTCACTTGATCTCTTGTTTCTAGTGGTTAGGTTCTTTTCATTCAGTGACACAGCATTTTCATAGTCGCGTGTTCGTGCAATTCTAGCAGGCGGTTAATGTTATGTCTGGCGGTCTCAATTTTGAGGCAATTAACAGTGCAAATATGATCTACAGTTGTTGCATGATTGTAAGGAATATTTTTCCCCTTTGCAATCATGTGACCACCGTCTGATTTGAGCTGATTGTGCCGTGGGTTTGAGTGTTTTCAAAAGTTGCTGAGGTGTTCGTTTCTCATTGGTTTCTGACTGATGATGTGGCCAACATTTTTCAAGGGGGGCTTGCAACTATTACAAAGGATGATCTAGGTCATCCGATCTACTAGGAAGAATGTGATCGACAGTCATGTTTTAAACTTGGACCCGGTAGACATTAGAGCCCAAATTTGAATCTTTCTATGAGGTTTTCCTAGTGTTTGATTTGATGGGCCATGTGAAGTTGGGGGTAGCTTAGAATTGATGTTCTCAGGATGGTTGCAAGTTGCGAGGATGATGAAGAAGATTTGGGTGGCCATCACGTGTTGATTTCTTGCTTCCTGAAGTACTATGTCAGTGTTCTTATGCTAAGGAAGCATTGAAGGGTTGGCACCACCTATGACCGCTTATACTTTTAAATTCAAAATATCTGAGAGTATCAGATTTGGACATTCATGGCAGTGGCCTAAGGTTTTCAACTTGCAGCGAAGTAGATGGATCAAGGCGGCTCATTTGTAGCTAGTGGTGTTGGTGGAATTATGTACAAGGACATATATCTGATCGGCCAAGATATTTTAATGATGCATTTATGATCAAAAATGACAAAATTAGGGTTCTCTATTATTATATGCAAAATCTATGTAACCCTAGTAAGATTTTTTACTCCGGCCTGTGTTTGGAGCTTTTAGAGCTAAGAGTTTACATTTTGTAAAAAGAGTTTTTCTCTTTCTAGGAGTTATCTATGGCATTCTTTCTACCCTCTGAATTTTACAGTCTGTAACCTTTCATTGAAATCTCAGATTCAATAGAGGCTATCCATGGCATTTGTTCTGCCCTTTGGTCTTTTCTTTATCTGTATTTCTCATATTGAATATCATATACTGGCTTTGTTAGAGAAGTCTTGGAGTTCCAAAGCCCTTCTTTCTTTTATCTTATTTGTGTACTACTATGTTTGATCTAATTTGAGTGAGTTTGTGGGTATACTTCAACCCCCTGTCATTCTATCTCATTCCTATGCCCTTTTGTTGAAAAGAATGTTTGCTCGCAGGTCACAGTCCATGTCTTTTGTTCAGGCCTCTCTGTGAAACACTTATGCAAGCCTGTTTAGGAAGATTGTGTTCTATTATATCTGAGAGCCTTCATGCTAGTTTGGTCAGTGTATTGTGTTCATTTCAATTTGGTGCATCACCTAGTAGGTAGTTTGCTTTCAGTTATTTCCCTTTCAGCATTCCTTCTATCCCTTTTCCCCTCAAGTTTACTTTCCTATCTAGAAGTAAATTAAGGTGATTATCCAAGAGGAACCAGCCTAGAACTTGAAGGTCTCATCTTAGTTAGCATAGGTCCCACAATCTAGAGATGATTCCCATGTTATACTAAGTTATCAAGACCAAGAGAGCTTGAAACAAGGGTGCAGACTTAGTGTATAACATTACCCTAATTTTAGGTAGATCACACAAGTATCCTAGACTGAGCCCCTCAATGTGAGCACTCTCTACATCCGTCAGTCTTTGAACTAATGTCATGATCACTGGATGATGTGACCTAAAGGCGACGTTGGGGAAGTCAACCTACAAAGAAAGTGATGACATTGATCAGTATCTCAATCTGATGGTTTTTGAAACAAAAAAAACAAATATAGCAAGGCATCTATCCTAGACATAACTCTGCGATGCTCCACTTGGCTGATTTCATGAAAATTTAACAAATTTTGGCAAAGACATTCCAACACTGTAGTAGCTTTTTACATGAGGAAACTGTTCCTTCACGCGAGACAGGACTTTTTCTTGCGCGAGCAGGAGAAATTTCACTTGAGATCAACTTTCAGCTCGTGCGAGCTTCCAAATAGAGCTCGAGTGAAGGAACCCTAACCCATGTGAGGAAACCATTTCCTCACGCGAGGGGCGACCTAGGCTAGCGTGAGGAAACTATTTCCTCACGCGAGACTTGAAGAACATGCTCCTAAATTTGCCAAATCTACCCTAAATTGACCTAGAAAGTAGTATGAATTGAAATACAAGGAGGATTATCAACTACTTATAGGTGCATCATACTCCAGTATTACTTCAAGCTCTTAGATTAAAAATTGCACTTCATTCTAGATTACAAACTGCATTTTCATCTTAGATTACTTGTACTTTGCTTATCTTCTAGCTTTTAAATCCTCCATTGTAGTATTGGTCTTATGGTTGTTGGCTCTCCAATCTGAGAGTAATCAAACACCCCGTCTACATAGGAGGCAACAGGTCACTTCACCATGAATTTCAAATTGAGTCATCCATACTCATTCTCATAATTTGATTGTGTGAGCAATGACTATGTTGTGTGTGTAGTTGGATTAGAGGTCCACATTCAACCACATACATATATGACTTTGTTTCCATAATGACAACACTATATCTAGTCATATACACCAGTGTAGCCAACTTTCCAACAATCATAACAATTCTTTTTGAGCTTGAAAATCATCAAATCCATCAACTATTCACTTGAAATGTTCTATAAGCTTATAACACCCCATTCTAAGCTTCCAAATTGCTAAATTGATCAACTATTTTCTCAAAATGAGCTAGAGGCTCATAACAAGTCATTTTCAGCATTTAGATTGTTGAATCAATCAACCATTCACTTAGAATGAGTGACAAGATCATAACAACCTATTTTGAGCCTGCAAATCATTGAATTGATCAACAACTTGCTCAAAATGAGCTACAAGCTCACAAGAAGTCATTCTAACATTCTAGATCATAGAATCAATCAAGAATTCACTTAGAATGAGCTACAAGTTCATAACAAGTTGTTCTAACCTTGTATATTTTTTAATTGATCAACCATTCACTTATAATGCGCTACAAGCTCATAGCAATCCATTCTAAGCTTGTAAATCTTTGAATTAATCAACTATTCACTCAAAATGTGATATAATCCCATAATAAGTTTTTCTAAGCTTGCAGATCACCAAATCAATCAATCATTTTCTCAAAATGAGGTACAATCTCATAACAAGCAATTTTGAGCTTGAAAATAACCAAATCGATCAACCATTCACTCAAAATGAGGTACAAGCTCATAATAAGTTGTTCTAAGATTTTAGATGACCAAATCAATCAACCATTCACTTAAAGTGAGCATCAAGATCATAACAAGTTGTTCTAAACTCACAAATTATGAAATCAATCATGCATTTGCTTAGAATGTGCTACACGATCGTAACAAATTGTTCTAAGCTTGTGGATCATTGCATTAATCAAACATTTTCTTAAAATGAGATACAAGCTCATAACAAGTTGTTCTATACTTGTTGATCACTAAATCGATCAACTATTCACTCATAATGAGCTATAAGCTCATAACAAGCCATTCTAAGTTTGCAAATTGTTGAATAGATCAATGATTCACTCAAAATGAGCTATAAGCTCATAACAAGCCATTCTGAGCTTGCAATTTGAGGATTCGGTCAATTTTTCTTTAAGAATGAGATACAATCTCATAATGAGCTATTCTAAGCTTGTAGATAATCAAATCGATTAATTGTTCACTTATAATGACCTACAAGATCATAACAAGTCATTTTGAGATTACATATTGCCAAATCAATCAACCATTTTCTCAAAAAGAGTTACAAGATCATAACAAACCATTTTGAGAGTGTAGATTATTGAATCAATCAACTGTTCACTCAGAATGAGCTACAATCTAATAACAAGTTTTTATGAGCTTGCAAATCATTGAATTGATCAACCATTCACTCAGAATGAGATATAGGTTAATAACAAGTTGTTTTGTGTTTGCAGATCACCAAATCAATAAATGGTTTGGTTACAATGAGCTACAAACTCATAACAAGTCACTCTGAGCTTTTTAGATCACTGAATAGATCAACTATTCACTCAAAATGAGCTAAAAGTTGAAAACAAGCCATTTTGATCTTGTAGATTACTAAATAAATTAACCATTGGCTCAAAATGATCTACAGGCTAGTAACAAGTTGTTTTAAGCTTTTAAATTATTGAATTAATGAACGATTTTCTTAGAATAAACTATAATCTCATAAAAAATCATTTTAAACTTTTAGATTACTGAGTTGATCAACATTTTTTTCAAATTGAGGTACAAGCTTATAACAAGCCATTCTTAGCTTGCATTTAACCAAATCAATCAATAGTTTCCTCAGAATGAGCTACAAACTCATATCAAGCCATTTTGAGCTTGTAGATCACCAAATCAATCAACCATTCATTAAATTGAGCTACAAGCTCATAATAACATGTTTGGAGCTTGCAAATTGCCAAATTGGTCAGTCATTCCTTGAGAATGAGCTATACAATCATAACAAGGTGTTCTTACTTGTAGATCACTAAATCAATCAACCATTCACTTAGAATGAGATACAAGCTCATCACAAGTTGTACAAGCCATTATAAGATTGTAGATTACCGAATCAATCAACTATTCACTTAGAATGAGGTAGAATCTTGTAAAAAGTCATATAAATTGCCAAATTTATTAACTGTTCACTCAAAATGAGCTACAACCTAATAACAAGTCATTCTAAGATTGTAGATCACTAAATTGATCAACCATTCACTTAGAATGAGATAGAAGCTCATAACAAGTCGTTATAAGCTTGTAGACCACCGAATTGATCAATGATTCACTTAGAATAAGTAGAAAGCTCATAACAAGCCATTGTGAACTTGTAGATCATAGAGTTGATGAACTATTCACTCATTATGAGGTGCACACTAATAATAATCCATTCTTGTCTTACAGATCACAAAGTCAATAAACTATTTGTTAGAATGAGGTACAAACTCATAAGAATCTAAATTGTTGAATCGATCAACCATTCACTCAAAATGAGGCACAAGATCATAACAAGTTGTTACATCACTGAATCAATCAATTGTTTAGTTAAAATGAGGGACAAGCTCATAACAAGTCATTATGAGCTTGCAGATCACTGAATTGATCAAAGGTTTACTTAGAATGAGGTACAAGCTATTTAGAACTTGTAGATTGTTGAATCCATCAACTGGTCACTTAGAATGTGCTACAAGCTCATAAAAAGATCTTCTTAGCTTGCAGATCTCCTATGTGATCAACCATTTACATAGAATGAGATACAAACTCATAATTAGCCATGTTGTGCTTGCAGATCACTGAATTGGTGAACATTTGTTTAGAAAGAGCTACAAGCTCATAACACATCATTCTAAGCTTGCATATCACTAAATCAATTAAAGTTTTACTCAAAATGTGGTACAAGATCATAACAAGTCATTCTGAGCTTGCAAATTGTCGAATCAATCAACAGTTTTCTCATAATGAGGTATAGGTTCATAACAAGCCATTCTTAGCTTACAAATCACCAAATCAATCAATGGTATGCTTTGAATGAGCTACAAGCCTATAATAAGCCATTCTAAGCTTCCAAAATGCTAAATTGGTCAACAATTCAGTCTGAATGAGCTACAATCTCATAACAAGCCATTTTAAGTTTGCAAATCACCTAATCGATCAACGGTTTGCTCAGAATGAGACACAAACATATAACAATCTATTTTGGGCTTACAGATTATTGAATTGATCAACCATTCCCTTAGAATGTGCTACAAGATCATAACAAGTTATTCTAAGTTTGTAGATTTCAAAACCGGTCAACTATTTTCTCAAAATGAGCTACAAACTGATAATAAGTAGTTTTGAGCTTGAAAATTTTTGAACTGATTAACCATTCACTCATAATGAGCTACAAGCTCATAACAATCCATTTTGAGCTTGTAGATTGTTGAATCAATCAAATATTTTCTTAGAATGAGCTAAAAGATGATAATAATCTTTTGTGAGCATGAAGGTCATTAACCATTCACTCAAAATGAGCTACAAGAACATAGAAATCCATTGTAAACTTCCAGATCACCGAATTGATAAAATATTTGTTTAGAATGAGCTACAAGCTCATAACAAGTTGTTTCAAGCTTACAAATCTCTGAATTAATTAAGCATTCACTATGAATGATCTAGAAGCTAATAACAACCCTTTCTGAGCTTCTAGATAGCCAAATCAATCATCCATCTTCTCAAAATGAGCAAGCTCATAACAAGATGTTTCGATCATGCAAACTCTTGTATCAATTCACCATTCACTCAAAAAGAGCTATAATATCATAACAAGTTGTTTTGAGCTTGCAGATTGTCGAATTGATCAATTATTCTCTCAAAATGAGCTACAACCCCATAAAAAGCTATTTTGAGCTTGCAAATTACTGAATAGATCCATTGTTCACTCAGAATGAACTACAAGCTCATAAAAACTCATTGTACATTGGAAAATTATCGAATTAATTAACCATTCTCTCAGAATGAGCTATAGGCTCATAACAAGTCATTTTGAGATTGTAAATCATAGAATCAATCAAAAATTCACTTAGAATGAGATAAAAGGTCATAAAAGGTCATTCTCAACTTGTAGATCATTGAACGAATCAACTATTGGCTTAGAATAAGCTTCAAGCTCATAAGTTGTTCTAAAGCTTACAGATAATCAAATCGATCAATGGTTCACTTAGAATGAGATACAAGCATATAATAATCCATTCTAATCTTGCATATCATGGAATCAATCAACCATTCTCTTAGAATGAGCTAGAAGCTCATAGCAAGCCATTCTGAGATTGCAGATTGTCAAATCGATCAACGGTTCACTAAGAATGAGCTACAAGCTCATAACAAGCCATTTAGACCTTGCATAATATTGAATTGATCAACTATTCACTAAGAATGAGGTACAAGCTCATATCAAGCTATTCTAATCTTAGAGATAATTGAATCAATCAATCATTTTTTTAGAATGAGCTACAAGCTAATAACAAGCCATTCTAACCTTGTAGATCACTAAATCGATCAACCATTCACTAGATAAAGCTACAAGCTTGTAACAAGTCAATCTAATCTTCTAGTTCATTGAATCAATTAATAGTTCACTCAGAATGAGCTATAAGCTCATAATTGTGAGCTTACAAATTGCTAATTAATCAATAGTTCACTCTAAATAAGCTATAAGCTCATAACAAGTTGTTCTGAACTTGCAGATCGCTGAGTTGATCAATTATTTTCTCAGAAGAGGTATAAGTTGATAACAATTTATTCTTAGCATACAGATCACCAAATCGATTAATTGTTCATTAGAATGAGGTACAAGCTCATAACAAGTCGTCTAAGCTTACAAATTACCAAATCAATCAATCAATTGCTCAAAATGAGCTACAAGCTCATAACAATCTATTATAAGCTTGCAGATCACTGAATTGATCAATTATTTTCTTACAATGAGCTACAAACTCATAACAAGCCATTCTAAGCTTGAAAATTGCTAAAGCAATCAATTGTTTCCTCAAAATGAGCTACAAGCTCATAACAAGCCATTCTGAACTTGTAGATCATGGAATCCATCAACTGTTCTCTCAGAATGAGCTATAAGCTTATAAAAAAATGTTCTGAGCTTCCAAATCATCAAATTGGTCAACTATTGCTTAGAATGGTCTAAAAGCTCATAACAAGCCATTCTGAGCTTGCATATCATTGAATCAATCAACTGTTCACTTAAAATAAGCTACAAGCTCATAAGAATCCATTTTGAGCTTCTCAATCACCAAATCAATTAATTGTTCACTCAAAATGAGCTACAAGTTCACTGTAATACCCCAAAAATGGGCTTCAGTACCATTGACCTCCTACATCAATAAATCGATCGAAATCAACCCTAAAGTCCTAACCTAAGGCATGTCTGCACATCAAGTAATCAAAACCCTAATCGATCCTATCTTAAATCTACATCAGGGAATATTCCTAATCTACCCTAATTATCTCTGATTAAATATTATTTAGTGATAATAATATTATTTTATTTATCCTAAAGTGCAATTAATTGAATATGTTAAATATTTTATTAATTAAACTTCATTTGGCCACTTAATTATTTTAATTGGATTTAATTAAAATTATTCCTTTATTAATATTGTTTATTTGACAATTAATCAAAATTTCTAAAAATAATTGATTAAATATTTATTTAATTGATTAAAATAAATTGTCAGATTAAATAATATAATTTTTGGATAAAGTTTGATATAAATAATTGATTATCCCATAAATCAGTTATTTTAAACTAAATCAGTTAAGTTGAGAATAAAGCACATGGAAATTAAATAAACTAGTTATTATCTATGCAAAAATTCAGAGGATCAATTAAACTCTAAATCAACACTTTGATTCAATTTGTTAACTTTCTAAACTCAACATGTGATTATGAGTTAAAAAGCATATTGGAGTGATCCAAACCTCCAATTATGAGTTAAAAAGTTGATTTGCATGATTTTACTAGATAACTGTTTCTAATTCCCTGATAACTTGCCAATCAATCCAAGTTGATCAAGGAGTGATTTTGGGCTTTTCCATGAGTTCTCAATCCTGGATTTCTATATAAACAACCTTTAGTCCTTCACAAATCGCCACATGCAATTTTGAAAATAAAAGTGTTATATTGTCGAGTTCTTGAGATTGTGCAACTTTTGAGATTCATTGCTATCATTTGTTTTCTAGTTTCTGCATCCATAGCTAGTTTTTATTTCATTGATATCAAGTTTTATATCATTTCATATAGCTTACATCATTTTTATTGCATAGAAAATCTCAAAAATATAGATTAATCCTGCATTCATTTCATATTTTTTGCATTCAAATCCTTTGTTTAGGCATTGCATTGTTAATGATCTTGGTCATATTCTGAGAATACCATACTCGCGTCTTCTAAAAGTCAGTAAATAGCCTGATTGATGATATATCTATTTATTGCATATTTTCTTATCATTGATCTGTAATGTTTTACTGATGTGTTGTGTCTTCTCAACAGGTACAATTTTCACACACATTTCTGGTGCCCAACATGGGGCCCGATATTAGGTTTCCATTTTATATTTCATCAATTTTCTAACAATTTTCTAAAAGTTTTAAGTTTTGAAATTTTCCATACAATTTCATACGATATTTTGTAGATTATCGTATGGGAAGTCTTTGATTGTCGTAAGACAGACGACACTCTAGCAATTATCGTACCAGTTCACACACATTGTCATTTCAAATCTGAAGTGTCGTACCAATTCATATATATTGTCGTATCAGAATTCAATTATCATATCAGTTAAGGTGTATTATCATACCCCATTTCATGCCAGAATTTCAATTGTCGTATGAATTTTCTAATCAGTTTTTAAGGTTTTTGCATTGAAATTTGATTGATTGCTAATTCCGACCCCTATTGTTTTCTAGTGTGTGATCATTTTAGATAGCTTAACACTTTTTATAGGACGTGAGATGAAGACCTAAGCATTGAAACCTATCTTTTGGCCTTTTCTTGTCTTGTCTTCTAAGCTCTTGTTTGTAGGAAACCCTTTCAGAAATTGCTTGTCAAAGATGCTCATTTAACTTGAAATTTTTTACGTGTGGTTTTGCAGGTTGTCGGATCTTCATCGAGAAAATATTTTGTTTTCTTAATATTTATTTTTCATAGGCACCTAGTTAATTAGGTATGTGCATTTATTGCCATTGTGGTGGATATTTAAGGGATTATGCTCTTCTATTTCTTAAGAGAATCAAAAACCCAAAAGGTATCTTCCTTGGTGCCAGTATACATATTGTCTCTAGATTAATTCTTTTTGGCATGTCTTGCATAGGGAAAAGGACAAGGCTAGGGGATTATGCTCTTCTCTTTCAGAGAATCAGAAACCCAGATCCTGTGGTCCCCAACCTCACATTTCATTTAATCCTTTAGAGGGCCTTTCGGTGAGGTAAAAATCTCCCAGGAACGACCCAAGTGGGGACAAGTCTTAAGCCAACTCTTCCACCCCACTATAAAATTTGATGCTTCCTTGAGGTTAAAGCCTTGGAAGACATAGCTACATTTGTTCCTTGGATTTATTCCATGAACATGCTTGGATTTTGTGTAGAGCGGAGCTACTTCAATCTTGAGTACTCATACGGCTATATGCCTCAATCCTACTTGTGGGACTATGGGAGATAGTTGGGAATGGATGCCTTGATTAACGGCCTAAGCTATTTTGCTATTAATCTACCTCCGAAGGATTTGTAGTGCTTGTGTGAGGTGAATAGTAATCACCCCAAGAAATTCATCATATCGAGCCCTCCTTGACATTTGAACTCGACTAATATGGGCTTCAACATCCATTGCATGTTGTTGGACCAACATATTTTGAGGATTCATTGAGTCTCTTCCTAAGTCAATGACAAAGTAATGCATCTCTTCTCCTAGTTAGGTTAAGCTAGGTGTTCAATTCCTTGAGTTAGTTTCTGTGTATTTTTTGTGATTGTGAGCCTATTGCTATGTTAAACATCATCAGACAATCCAAAACACAGATCTTAAAAACTAGACAACAAAATTGAAAAACCAACTGAGACCTAAAAACAAAAAAAATTGAAGCAAAATCCTTTTCTAGTGTAAACTATCATCCAACCCCAGTAATTGTCGTACAACAATTGCTCATTTTCCTAAAGTGTCGTATCAGAACTCCCCAAGTATCATACAAGAAGTCGTATATGAGAGTTGCTAGCAAATCTAAGAAAAAATTAATCTCTAGTATCAATTATCATACAAGCCTATGGATTTTTGTGCCATACCCTTTTCCACATCGTACGAGCCTACATACTATCATATGACACTTTGCACAAATTTCTAGAAAAACCCTAATTTTGTCAGAAATCCAGTCCACTATCGGTCCTAGTCAAAATTCTATCAAAAAACCACTATGTTAGGAATAGAGCAGAGAAACAACAAAACCATCTTATTTTTCCAAAGTGATCTATTTTTCTTGATTCGTCATCTTGTTGATTGATTTGAATCACATTTTATCCTGTGTCAAAAGCCTTATCAAAACAATCTCAATCTATCATCATATCTCAATGGCTAAGTGTTGTGAATTCATGTCCATCTTTTGGGTGTCTATCCATACATCTCAAACATGGTATCCTTCACTTATGTCCAATATGTCCTTTCATTAGCAATCCAATCCAATCTTGAAAAGGTTGCGTCACTTGATCTTTCCTGAATCATATTATCCTTTAGTTGTCTTATCTTGCTCTCATATTTACCTAAGGTTAATGGTGGAAACTAGAGACTCTTCACATAGAAAACCTAGAGAAGACCCAAAGACATCACCTTCGTCTTCTCTCATAGTTCAATCTCTTCATCAACCCTGCGATCCTAATCTTTATGAAGAAGATGAACTAGGCAATTTGCACTTAAAGGAAGGTAACACACCTCCTTCTGAATCAACTCCCAAAGATAATCAACATGTTTCCATGTCCCAAGGGATAGCTAGCCATGGCTCACAAGGCCATGACTATGATGAGGCTCAGACCCAAGAGCCCACACCTAAAAAAATTGCACACTAGTGAGAAGATGCTCTCTTCAAAAGACTCATGAAACACTTCCTCTGTGAAGACAAAGAGATGTACTTTCTCAAATTATCCCAGCAAGGGACCAAGCTTCCTCAAGATTTAATGTTGAAAAAATCATCACACAAGAGGAAGAAACCCCTATCACTACTATGATGTGATAGATGCATGCAATGCAAGTCAAAATAAACACACTAGAAAAAGAGAAAGAAACCAAAGAATTCTCTATGAATGCCCTATGTCCATTTCCATTTGATCGAAGCATGTATATGCCACCATTCCCTAAAGGGGTGAAACTACCCAAATATGAAAAATACAATGGAAATTCAGATCCTCAAGATCATGTCAGAGAGTTTTTTACTCTATCCATGGAGTTCATGCATGAACCAAAATTATTAATGCATCTCTTCCCATGATCTTTGGGAGGAGTGGCCATCAACTAGTTCTCTAAAATAACTCCAACCATCAAAACTTTTGAGGAGATAATCAAACTGTTCTATCAACAATACTCCTAAAACATCCAACATTTGGTTACCATGATTGACATCTATAATCTGAAACAGAAACCATGAGAACCATTCCTAACTTCCTCAAATGTTGGAGGAATAAATTCTCTCTATATCCTTGACAAATTCCAAAAAAAGAGAAACTAGAAATCTTCATCATCAATATGATTCCAAAAATCAACTATCACCTTCAGATGCAAAATCATACTTTATTTGACAAAATGGTAGACACTACCATAAAAATAGAGGATGTACTTGTTTGCAAGGGAGATATCTCACTTCATAAAGAGAAAAAATATGATTCAGGTTCCAATAATAAAGACAAAGTCAAATTTTGGAACAAGAATAAAAATATTGTCACAGATGGTGTTGTTGATCACATCAGTGCTCCACCCAAAGCACCAACATGTAACCTCACTATTGGAACTCAAGCTTTGAAGCCTCAGAGAAGTAGACAACTGAGCTTTCTAAAAATTTAAATGAGTACAACCATGGGTTACAAAACCATAACACAATTTCACTCCTTTAGGTGATTCCTTGGAATCTGCCATGAGAACATTATTGGTAAACAACATCATCATGTTACCTAAGATCAAACCACATGACCTAGAAGTTAAACCTAAGTGGTCGAGAGAGATTGATTTTTGTGATTTCCATCAAAACAAGGGTCATAAAACCAATAATTATATGCATCTAAAACATGTTATTCAAGAAAAAATTGATGTTGGAGAAATTGTGATTGAAAACCACAAATCTAACAACGATCATACGACATTCACAGAACCTTTTTCCAAAACACACTCAAGGAGAATCATTTTCTAAACCAAATGTGGGTGCTAAAGTTAATTAAACATACTTTGGTAAAAATGATTTCATCAACATGGTAGAGCCATGCACATCTCAACACTGCAATGTCATCACCATTGTCAAAAAGGACAAAGAGAACAGATCAGCTAATTATGCAATCACACGATCTCAAGCTCAGGTAACTCTTCCAGGACCAAACTCAGGTTCATCAAACGCCTCAAAAGTGTCATTCAATCTTACATCTTTAACTTAACAAAGGACTGCACCTAAATCTTCCAATTCTAAAGAGTCCAAAATGACATCATACAACATTATCCAGCAACTCCAACACACAAATGTGAAGATCTCTATATTTGAGTTGCTTCGAATCTCTCCTACTCATCGAGCTATTCTAGACCAACCTCTCATCAGTTCCAATGTTCCAGAAAATCTTGATCTTGATCGATTTCAGACCATGGTGGGTCATTTGAATTCTCCTCAATACATTTCCTTTTAAGAGGAAGATGACAACTCACTAATTCATATGCATAATCAGCCCTTTCATATTGAAGTCCTAATAAAAAATTGTCATGTCAAGCATGTTTTGATAGATGGAGGAGCTGGTCTAAATATATATTCATATAAACTGGTCACACAACTGGAATTTTTAGAAGATTCTATTGATCCTCAAAATAAAATAACCATCAAAGCATATGATGAGCAAGAAAGATCCTCAAAAGGATTCATTGTGCTACCTATCAAAATAGGACTTGTCATCAGAGATATCACCTGTCAAGTACTTGATCTCCTGTTGGCCTATAAAATTCTCTTAGGAAGGCCCTAGATTCACGAAATGCAAGCTATTCCATCAACATACCACCAATGTGTCAAATTTCCCTATGATGGAGTAGAGGTCACTATACCAACAAACATGTCATCATCTTGTAATGCTTTGAAGGAAAGTGTAGACAAACTTGTCCCATGCAACAGAGAGTCTTCTACCAAACAGGTTGACATAGCATCCACATCCAAAATGAAAGACATAGCAAAGGAGGTCAAGATCAAAGATACATGCATGGGATAATACACTATGGAGCTAGTTCTATCTCTTACATCTCTCCCACTTTCACCTAACTCTTATGGACAACCTTCAGGGAAGACAAAACTGGCAACTAAAGAACCATAGGTTATCTTTAACCAGAATTTTCATCATAGGACAAATATCCAAACAAGAATCTAATGAGGAAGAAGTTGTACTTTCCTAGTTATACAAAGATGAATCTCAGTCACAAACAGTCCAAAAATGTGACTCTAAATCACTCGAGATTCCTTCAAAATCTTATGGACCAGGACACAACCTAATTTCCAAGATGGGATATACTAGAAAAGGACCTCTAGGAACAAGAGGCAAAGGTATCATCAAACCCATTGAACACTATGGATGAACAAACAAGGATACAACAGGAATAGGTTATCATAAGAAACCTTTCCATCTCAGTGGAAATTCTTCTCATGTTATAGAATAGATAGAACTAGGAATGGATGCTCAAAAGGAAGAGGAAACACATCATGAAGATAGTGATGATTCATATACCACGGATGTTTTTCCCTATGAATGTATCCCTTAGAACATATTAGACCTCCTCAATGATGATCAAGCACCTAAAGAAAGAATCAATGTGGTATATACATAAGAACCTACTACTTCAAAAGAATAGACTGATCTAGAAAAAGGAGAGACATCCCTCAATATTGCTGAACATCTGGGACACTGGTGATTCTGAAAAATATTCTCATGAATATGAATTCCACTCAAACTCTAAAGGCAACCTTGCTTGGGGAATTCACCCTGATTTCACACATGTTCTCAATTTTCCCAAAGATCCTGATGAGGAATCTAATGACTGTGAATGGGGGATTGTTTTAGAACTAGATGAAGATGAGATTATAATAGATAAACATGTGGATTTCATTCACCAATATGCACCTATAATTGATGTGAGTCTAGAACTAAATAACAGACCTCATGAGTCTGATTCACTTATCACTAATGCAGGATCCAACAATGACATTGAGATGCTTAACAAACTAAATATATTAAGTAGTGATATCACCTTCAAATTTGAGAGTCGGATCATAAATAATGATGAAAACAATGTATGTGTAAATACTATCATCCAATCCTTCCCTACGCTTACCATCCAACATCCAGAACTTATTGACCAAACATCCAATGATCTAAGCCAAGACATCCATACTTTCTGAATAGACTATGCTCTAACATGCTACCTATATCATTGGAAAATAGAAGCACTTCCATTTAGGAAAGGTTTAGCCCTCTGAGTAAGTGGTTTGGGGTCACGTCAGATGCCTTGATGGATCTTTGGCTTGATTCTGGCTTCTTCCCCTTGTTCTGCTCCTATTTTCACCTCTTTCCAGCCTATTTTCGGCATCCTAACCTAAAACCCTAGGATTCTTGACCTCAAGGTCAAGGTCAACCTTCTGGTTCAAGGTCAACCTTGACCTTGACCTAGTTCAGAGTTGACCTTGACCCTAACCCTAGGTCCAAATTTCAAAATCCAAAATTTTTTGGATGTCGAGTTTTGAAAAGTTTTATTTCCCGCTTCCGGGTCAGCTATTTCAGATTTCAAAATGGTAAACTCTTAAATTATATTTAATCTAGGTCCATTTCTAGGCATTAAGGTTTAAATAGGAATTTAATTCTCCTATGTCAACCTCTCTAGAAGTTTGTGCCCTAGACTTGTATTAAAGGAAGCCTTCCTTGCTCATTTCACAACATCTCTCATCCATTATTCATCAAGAACTCTCAAGGAGATATCCATCAATCAAGTGTGCAATCAAGCAAGATCAAGCAAACATTCTCAATCAAGGAAGCATTCAAGTTACATCCACATTCAAGTTCTCCATTGAAGATCAAGGATTCAAACATTTAAGCCTTTGAAGAGATTTGGTTCAAGCATTTAAGATTCATCATTCAAGCCCTTGATCTATCTATCATGATGGTGTGATCTTCCTTCAAGATCCTTTTTTCATCTTCAAGATCAATTCATTCTCCTTTCAAGGTGGATTCCAAGCATACAATGATGGAGGTTTTGATTTACATTTATGGTTTTTAGTGTTGATTCCAAGCTTTCATATCAACATACTTGTTTACATTTCAAATACAATTGCATATCTATTGAATATCATAGCATCATTGTTAGATCTACTTATGCTAATTGCTAGCATTCTCTATTTTAGTTCCATTATTAAGGTTGATTCCAATCCAGGGTTTGACCAAGGAAAACCCCTCATCCAAACACAAAAACCCTTTTTCCTATAGGTACAGGTGCGAGATAGCAAATATCGGAGCAAATCTGAAAACCCTTTTCGGTGAACTTCCAAGATCCATGAACAAATTTCCCGTCAGAATAGTGCAGGTCAAGGTCAACTTTTAGGGGTAAGATTGTGCCCCGGGGTAAGATCTTACCCCTATTTTGGGTCTAGGTCAACCTTTCTTAGAAAGACAAAAGGTTTCTGGGTTTTCTCTGTTTCTATGTTTCCAGCCTAGATCTGCTTGCAAAATTTCTTGAAACTAAGTACCGACACCAGAAAACATGTATTTCCAGATCAGCTTTATTATGAGGTATGTATTTGATTTGATCTAATCTCATAATTCTTTGTAAGAATTTCTAGATTTACATATTCATATATTTCATTACATCTCTATGCATTACGCATCACCCTTTCAATCCATTACATTCTCATATGATACATTTTTATCCTTTACAATACCTAAATGCGGTAGAACCCATGATGACTTCCATCAGTGAACCTAGCATTAGCATGACAGAGGTGGATATCAAATATCTCAATCAAAAGAATAAAAACAAAAGAAATAAGAGCTCTAAGGGTGAAAACCACTATGTGGCAGTCTCAGAGCCAAAAATAGTAAAATTAAAAGATGTATCCAAAGGTGAAAACCTCTCTGAGGCACCCAAGGATGAGATATTTGATGTTCTTCTAAGTCATTTACAAGACATATCACCAGTTTTGATAGAACCAACTTAGCCTATCAATCTAGGTACAACAGAGGAACCTTAGTTCATTCATATTGCACAATCTTTGTCAGAAGAAGAAAAATAGGCATTTATGAAATTCTTAATAGAAAACAAGATCAACTTTGCATGGAAATATTCAAATATGCCAGGATTGGATCCTAACCTAATCATGCATCATCTCTCTATACCTCCAGGACATAAGCCAATCAAGAAAAAGTTGCGCAAAATGCATCCTCATGTTGCACTCCTTGTCAAAGCTGAGTTAGAGAAATTACTCAAAGAAGGATTTATCTGAGTCATAGACTTGTAATACCCCAAAAATGGGCTATAGGACCATTAACTTCCTACATTGACAAATCAATCAAAATCGACATGAAAGTCCTAACCTAAGGCACATCTACACATCGAACTATCGAAACCCTAGTCAATTCTATCTAAATTATGCATTGAGGAATATTCCTAATATTCCTAATTTATCCTAATTATCTTTAATTAAATATTATTTGGCAATAAATGACATTATTTATCCTAAAGTTAATTAATTGAATATGTTGAATATTTAATTAATTAAACTTAATTCTACCACTTAATTAATTTAATTAGATTTAATTGCATTTATTTTGAATTAATATTATTTCTATTTGATAATTAATCATTTTCCTAGAAATAAATGATTAAATATTCATTTAATTGATTAAATCAAAGTGTCAAATTTAATGATATAGTTTTGGGATAAAGTTTGCTTAAATAATTGATTAACCCATAAATCAGTTATTTTTATTCAAAAATCAGTTAAGTTGAGAATAATTCACTTTGAATTATTAAATTAATTCATAATTATCCATGCACAATTAAAAGAGCAATTAAACACTGAATCAACAAATCAATTCAATTTGTTAACTTTTCAAACTCAACATGTGATTGTGAGTTGAAAAAGTGATCTAAACTCTTATTCGAGTTAAAAAGTTGATTTTCCATGATTTTGTGAGTTAACTCTTTCTGATTTTCTGATAACTCAACAATCAATCTGAGTTGATCAAGGAGAGATTTTTGTCTTTCCATGAGCTTCCCCAAAATCTAGATTTCTATATAAATGAGGCTCAGTCCTTCAAATCAAACACCATGAACACTTGCGAACCTGTGAATTTGGAGAATCTAGCTTGTGCGATCTGATGATATTGTGTGATTGTGCTACTTCTTGATTCTTGTCTTTCATCATTTTCATAGCATAACATATCATTGTTAGATCAAATTGCATCCATTCATTTCAATTCTAGTTCAATTTTTCATTCAGTTTTTCATTCCTATTGCATAGAAAAAAAATTTAAAATAGATTAATTTGCATCCAGTTTTCATCTATTTTTCCATCATTAAATCCTTCGTTTAGGTATTGCATTGTCACTGGTCTTGGTCCAATTCTGACAATATCAAACTCATACATACTAGAAGGCAGTAAATCACTTGGTTAGCATTGTTTGTTTTATTTGCAGATTTCTTGATTTGCTAACCTCTAATATTTAATTAAAGTGTTGTGTCCACAACTAGGTACAATTTTCACACACACATTTTTGGCACCCACTGTGGGGCCCTACAACGGGTTTCCATCTTGATTTGACAATTTTTTGACATTTTAATTTTCAAGCTTCGATTTTTATTTTCTATTCCATACATTTTCATACGACATTCTGAGATTGTCATATCAGGACCCCCTATCTTTCGTATGACAGACGACAATCTGAAGTGTCGTACCAAATGTATGGTAATTGTTGTATGAGAGCTTAAGTGTTGTATGAGGATTAACCCATTGTCATATCATTTCTACATTATTGTATAAGAAGTAGCATATTGTCATATGAGTTTTAATTCCAATATTGCATAATCGTATCAGAATTTTTAGCAATTTTTGGAGATTTGAGCTTCAAATTTCTACTAACGGCTAACCCTACCAATTGGTGTTTACTAGTTTAGGATCATTTTGGTAGCCTAAAAAATTTGTGCAGTACAAGAGATAAATATTGAGCTTGAAAACCCCACTCTTTGATCTCTTCTTGTTTAGACCTCTAAGCCAATCTTTTGCAGATAACCCTTTCAGAAAATCACTGGCCAAAGATGCTCAATTGACAAAAATTTCTGATGAGTGGTTTTGCAGGTTGCCTACTATCATTCAAGAAAATATTATCTCTGATTAAATTTTAATTTCATTTTCATAGGCACTTAGCTAAATAGGTACGTATGTCTATTGTTGTTGAGGAAAATACTTAGGGGATTATGCTCTTCTCCTTCTTAGGAGAACCATAAACCCAAAAGGTGTCTTCCTTGGTGCCAGTTTGCGTACTATCTCTAGATTTGTCTTCTTGACATGTTTTGGATAGGGAATAGGACAAGGTTATGGGATTATGCTCTTCTCTTTTAGAGAATCAGAAACCCAGATCCTGTGGCCCCCAACCTCACATTTACTTTAATCCTTTAGAGGGCCTGTCAAAGAGGTAAAAAGCTCTCAAGAATGACCCAAGTGGGGACAAGTCTTACACCAACTCTTCCACCCCACTATAAAATTTGATGCTTCCTTGAGGTTAAAGCCTCGGAAGACATAGTTGTGTTTGTTCCTTGGACCTGTTCCATGAACATGCTTTGATATTGTGTAGAGCAGAGCCACTTAAATCTTGCTTTTGAGACTACACTTGTCAAAGTGCTCATAGGGTTCACAGCCTCAATCCTACTTGCGAGACTATGGGAGATAGTTGTGAACAAATGCCTTGATTAAAAGACTAAGCTAGTTTTTCACCGATTCACCCCCGAAGGATTTGTAGTGCTTGTGCGAGGTGAATAGTAATTACCCAAGAAACTTGTCATATCAAGCCCTCTTCAACATTTTAACTTGGCTAATATGGGCTTCAACATCCATTACATATTGTTGGCCCTGCATATTTTGAGGATTCCATGAGTGTGTTCCTAAGTCAATTAGAAAGTAATACATCTCTTCTCTTAGCTAGGGTAAGATAGGTGTGATTGATTCATCAAGTCAATTCACTCTATTTTCTATGATTGTGAGCCTACTACTATGTTAAACAACCTAAGACAAATCCAATACATAGATCTTCAAACCTAGAAATAAAAATTTGCGAACAACTTGATACCGAAAACATCTAACAATCTAAAAAACTTGCAAAATCTGAAGAAAAATCCTTTTCTGGTGTAGACTGTCATTTTGGAAAATTCAAAAGTCATATGAGTTTTTCCAATTATCATATCAGAACCCCCAGAAAGTTGTACAGGGAACCCTACAGTGTCATAAAAATGTTTTCAAAAGTCCTAAGCAAAATTTGAACCCTAGAGTCATTTGTACGACACCAATCTATACGAACAGGACACCCTTGGAAATTTACACTTGAAAAGTGGTTACATAACCCCTCCAGCATCAATCCTAGGGACACATCTAAGAAACACTATGTCTCAAGGGGGATCAAACCAAGGCTCATAGGGTCATCAATCTACACATGGTGGGGATCAAGAACCCACACCCTCTGAAATTGCCCATTATCAGAATGATGATGTCTTCAAGAAAATTATGAAACACTTCTTATGTGAAGACAAAGAGGTATATTTCCTCAAATTAGCTCAACAAGGGGCTAAGCTTCCTCCAAGCTTTAATATTGACAATATCATCACCCATGAGGAAGAAAAACCCATCACCGCTATGATGAAACAAATGCATGCAATGAAAGTTAAGCTAAACTAGTTGGAAAAGGAGAAAGAACCCAAATAATTCTCTATGGAAGCCTTATGTTTGTTTCCATTTGATCATAATTTATACATGCCACACTTCCCAAAAAGAGTGGAGCTCCCTAAATATGACAAATATGATGGAAATTATGATCCTCGAGATCATGTCACAGATTTATGTACTCTATCCATGGATTTTATGCATGAACCTACATACTTAATGCATCTCTTCCCTCAATCTTTGGGAGGGGCAACCATCAATTGGTTCTCAAAAATGCCTCCAACTATCAAAACTTTTGAGGAGTTAATCAAATTATTTTATCAACAATACTCCTACAACATCCAACATTTGATCACCATGATCTATATCTGTAATCTAAAATAAAACTCAAGAGAACCCTTCCTGACCTTCCTCAAATGATGGAGGAAGAAGTTTTCAATCTATGCTCGACCAATTCTGGAAATTGAAAAACTTGAGATCTTCATCAACAATCTGATTCCAGAACTCAATTATCATCTGCAAATGCAAAATCATACATCCTTTGATAAAATGGTAGAAAATGCCAAAAAAATAGAAAATTTTCTTGTTTGTAAGGGAGATGTGTCGCTTCACAGAGAAAACAAGTACAATTCAGGTTCTAGTTCCAACAACAAAGATAAAAACAAAAACTAGAACAAGAACAAAAACATTGTCACCAACGGTGTTGTTGATCACATCAGTGCTCCATTCAAAGCACCAGCATTCAATCTCACCATTAGCACCCAAGCCATAAAAGCTTCAGAGATGAAAGCAACTAAATCAGATAAGAAGTCAACTGACTATAAACCTTGGGTTACAAAACCAAAGTGTGAGTTCACTCCTTTGGGTGAGTCCTTGGAATCTTCCATGAAAACTTTATTGGCAAATAACATCATCACATTGCCTGAAATCAAACCATATGACCCCGAAGTCAAACCTAAGTGGTGGAAAGAGATCGATTTCTATGATTTCCATTGAAACAAGGGTCATAAAACAAATAACTGCATGCATCTGAAACATCTCATCCAAGACAAAATTGATGCTGGAGAAATTGTAATTGATAACCATAAATCCAACAATGATGATATGGAATTCATGGAACCTTTTCCAAAACATAATCAAGGAGATTCATCTTCTAAACCTAATGTGGGTCCCAAAGTCAATTACACTTACTCTAATAACAATGATGTCATCAACATGGTAGAGCCATGCTTATCTGAACACTGTAATGTCATCACTATTGTCAAAAAGGATAGAGATAATCAAACTACTAATGCAGTTACTCGATCTCAAACTTAGGAAAATCTCCAAGGACAAAAGTCGAGTTCATCAAATGCCCCGAAGGTTCCATTCAATCTTGCATCAGCATCCAAACAAAGGACTAGTTCCAAATCTTCCAATTCCAAAGACTCTAAAGAGATATCATACAGCATCATCCAACAACTGCAACATACTAATGCTAAAATCTCTATATTTGAGTTGCTTCGCATCTCTCTTGCTCATCGAGTAATTCTAGACAAAGCTCTGATTGGTTCTAATGTTCTTGAAGATCTTGATCTTGACAGATTCCAAACAATGGTGGGTCACTTAATGTCCCCTTAGTACATATCCTTTTAAGAAGAAGATGACAACTCATTGAGTCATCCACATAACCAGCTCTTGCATATTGAAGTCTTGATCCAAAACTATCGTGTCAAACATGTGTTGATACATGGAGGCACTAGTCTAAATATCTGTTCCTACAAATTGGTTTTGCAACTGGGATTGTCAGATGATGCTATTGATCCTAAAAGGAAGATAACCATAAAAGTGTATGAAAAACAAGAAAAGAAATTCCAAAGGAGTCATTGTGCTACCTATCAGAACTGGACCTATCATTAGAGATATCACTTGTCAAGTACTAGATCTTCCACTAGCCTATAACATTCTTTTAGGAAGGCCCTAGATACATGAATGCAAGATATCCCCTCAATGTACCATCAATGTCTAAAATTTCCCTACGATGGAGTAGAGGTCACTATACCTGTAGACACATCGGCATGTTGCAACACCTTACAAGAAAGTGCAGATAAACTGGTTCCACATAACAGAAAATCTTCCACTAAAAAAATAGACATAACATCTTTATCTAAAATGGAAGACCTATCAAAAGGAGTCAAGATCAAAAATACCGACATGGGAGAATATACTATGGAACCAATCCTATCTCTCACATATCTCCCCCTTTCACTGAAATCATATGGACAACCTTCTGAGAAAGCAAGACTATCAACTAAAGAACCTCAAGTTATCTTCAATGGAAGCTTTATCACAGAAGAAGTGTCAAAACAAGAATCTGATGAAGAGGAAGTTGTGCTTTCCTGGTTATACAAGGATGAGTCTCAATCCCAGATAGTTCAAAAATGTGACTCTAAAACACCTAAAGTTCCTTCAAAATCATATGGACCAGGACACAAACTGATGACTAAAATGGGATATACTAGAAAAGGACCTCTGGGAACAAAAGGTAAAGGTCTCATATCACCCATTACACATTGTGGCCAGATAAACAAAGATACTATAGGTCTAGGTTATTAGAAGAAACCTTTCCATCTCAGTGGAAACTCTTCTCATGTGATTGAACAAATAGAACCAGAACTGGATAAAACTAAAGAAGAGGAAACACACCAAGAAGATAGTGATGACTCTGATGCTATAGATGTTTTCCCCTATGAATGCATTCCTCAAAACATCTTAGACATTCTTGAGGAAAATAAACCTAAAAGAATCAATGTAGTAGATACACAAGAACCTACTGATGAACAAGTGACAGTCGCCATACAAGAATTGGCTAAGTCTAAAAACAAACAAGAAAAGGAAGGTGAAACTATCACAATAGATGAACATTTGGGATACAATAGTGATTCTAAGATAGACTCCCATGAACATGAATTCTGCTTGGACTCTAAAGGAAACCCTTCTTGGGGAATCTATCCTAATTTCACACATATTCTTAATTTTCCCAGAGATCCAGATGAAGAATCCAATAATTGTGAATGGGGAATTGTTCTAGAAGAAGATAAGCTTATCACATAAAAACATATAGATGTCATTCACTGATACATACCTATGCTCGACATGAGTCTAGAATGAAATGAAAAACCTTGTAGGTCTGATTCACTTATCACCAATTAGGGGTCCAATAATGATGTTGAAATGACTAATGAACTGAATATCTTTAGTAGTAATATCACCTTCAAATTCGTGAGTCAGATCATGACTAATGATGACAATACTATATGTGTAAACATGATCAACCAATCCTTTCCAGAGCTTACTATCCAACATCCTGAGCTTATTGACCAAACATCCAATAATCCTAACTGAGACATCCATACCTTCCAATTAGACTATGATCTCGCATGTTACCTACCTGCAGTAGAAGCCATGATGACTTCCATCAAAAAACCTAGCATCAGCATGACAGAGTCAGATATCAAATATCTCAGTCAAAGAACAAAAGTAAAAAGAAAAGGAGTTTTGAGGGTGAAAACCACTATGGGGAAGTCTCAAAACCTAAAATAGTAAAAACAAAAGATGTATCCAAAGGTGAAAACCTCTCTGAGGTGCCTAAGGATGAGATATTTGATGTCCTTCCAAGTCATTTATAGGACATATCTCTAGTGTTGATAGAAGCAACTCAGTCTATCAATTTGGGTACAATAGAAGAACCCCAGTTGATTCATGTAGCTCAATCTCTGTCAGATGAAGAAAAGCAAGCATCTACCAAATTCTTAACAAAGAAGAAAATCAACTTTGCATGGAAATATTTAGATATGCCATGGTTAGATCCTAATCTCATCATGCATCATCTTTCTATATCTCCAGGAGTAAAACCTGTTAAACAGAAGTTGTGGAAGATGCATCCACATGTTGCACTCCTAGTCAAAGTTGAGCTAGAAAAGTTACTAAAAGTCATATTTATCCAAGTCATAGATTATGCCAAGTGGATCTCAAATATAGTTCCAGTTTCAAAACTAGATAATTTTGTAAGAGTATGCATAGACTTCAGAGATGTAAACAAAGCATGCCCTCAGGATGAATTTCCACTACCAAACATCGATATGATAGTGGACATGACTGCGGGATTTTAAATGTACTCTTTAATGGATGGTTTCTCTGGATACAACCAAATCAAGATTGCTCTAGAAGATCAAGAGAAAATAGCTTTTACTTGTGCATGAGTTACTTTCTATTAGAATGTCATGCCATTTGGTCTTAAGAACGTTGGTGCTACATATCAACAAGCTGACATCTATCTTCCACGATATGATGCATCAAATCATGGAAGACTATATTGATGACACCTTAGCTAAATCAATGATGAGATCTGAACATATAGCAGACTTCAGAAAAATATTGGATCGGATGGAAAAGTTTAGTCTCAGACTAAACCCTAAGAAATGTGCCTTTGGTGTCACTTCATGAAAGCTTCTAGGATACATTGTTTCAAAGAAACGAATTAAAGTATAGATCCAAAAAAATTCAAAGAAATCATGGAGATGCAACCTCCTAAAAATATCAATCAAATGAGGACCTTACAAGGAAGGGTACAATCAATCAGACACTTCATATCTCAGCTAGCAGACATCTCAAAACCTTTCACAAAGACATTACATAAAGGTGTGACCTTATCATGGAGCGAGGAATGTGAAAAGAACTTCATTCACATCAAGCAATATTTGGTAAATCCTCCTATTATGATGCCTCCTATTCAAGGGAAGCCATTGATATTATATGTCTCTGCCACAGATACATCACTGGGGGCATTACTAGCACAACATGATGAAAACAAGAAGGAGAGAGTTATCTATTACATCAGTAGAATACTGGTAGCTTATGAGAAGAACTCTTCCATGATAGAAAAAGCATGTCTAGCTATCATCTTTGCATCATAGAAGTTGAGACACTACATGCTAGCTCATACTACACAATTAATAGAAAAGATTGATCCACTGAAGTGCTTATTCGCAAAGGCTGCCCTCACAAGTAGACTAGCAAAATGGGTCATGCTATTAAGTGAATTTAACGTAGAGTATATTGAGAGAAAAGCTATCAAAGGACAAGTCATTGTAGATCAGTTAACTAAAGCACCAATGTTTGATGATCAACCAATGCAAATGGAATTTCCTAATTCCTCTATTATGCTCCTATCTTCTAGAACATGGCAACTATTCTTTAATGGATCCTACACATAGAATGGATTTGGAGTAGGCATATTGTTCATAACACCTCAAAGTTACTCCATTCCAAAAGCATTCAAAATCAAATTCCCTTGTACTAACAACATAGTTGAGTATGAATCTTTATTGAATGGTATGAAGGTGGCACTAGAATGGAGAGTAACAGAATTACACATTCATGGAGACTCACAACTGGTCATACACCATGTCAATGATGTGTATCAAACAAAATATGAGAAACTTGTTCCATACAAACACATGGTAGATGATCTAAAGAAATACTTCATATCTATCACATTTAAACAAATTCCTAGAATGGAGAACAAGGTTTATGATTCTATGGCAACACTATCATCTTTACTATAGCAACATGAACATGAGCTACGCTATGAGTTCTTGGTGGAAGCACTGTCATTCTCTGCCTATGATTGCCCAAAAACCCGCATGATCTGCACCATTGTAGGTCATGACTCCTCTTGTTACCAACATCTCTATTCCTACCTTCAAGACCAAATCATTCCTGATTCCTTTAATTGTCATGAAAATGTTACCTTATCCAAAATGCATCATAGTATGTCATCATTGGTAATGATCTATACAAACAAAGTCTAGATGGTATACACTTCTTGGGTGTTTAGAATGTGAAGAGTCTCAACGTGCATTAGAGGAAGTCGATCAAGGTATTTTTAGATCACATTCCAATGGTTTAACACTAGCTTGAAAACTCATTAGGGTTGGGTACTATTGGCCAAACATGGAAAAAGATGCTGTCAAATATCCTAAGGATTGTCAGAAATGTCAAGTCCATGGAAACTTGATTCATGCACCAGGGAGAGATTTGATTCCCTTTACAACACAATGGCCTTTTCAATAATGGGCATTTGATCTAATAGGAGCTATTTATCTACATTCATCAAATGGTCATACCCATATCATCACTACAATAGATTACTTTACAAAGTGGGTAGAAGCAGTGCCTTTGACACAAGCAACCGACAAACAAATCTCAATGTTCATCCTGAACTACATCATTTTTCGGTATGGTATTTTGCACTCCATCATCACATAAAATGGAGGCCAATTCAAGAATAAGGACCTAGACTCATTATGCGCAAAATTCAAGATCACTCAGCATTGGTCATCCATTTACTATCCTCAAGGGAATGGACAAGCTGAAGTATCCAATAAGAACTTACTAAAAATCTTGCATTGTACAGTCAACAAGAAAAAAAAAGATTGGCACCTAACGATAAATCCAGCTCTTTGGGCCTACAAAACAAGTATCAGAATGCCCACTGGGGCTACTCCTTTTTCTTTAGTATATGGGGCTGAAGTGGTGCTGCCTATTGAGGTTGAAATCCCATCACTACGAATCAGAATGCATGGTCTAATAATTGATGATGATTATAGAGTGTCTAGGTTACAAGAACTTGAACTACTAGATGAGCATAGACAAGCTATGTATGATCATCTTAGAGTATATCAGAAAAGAATATCTAGAGGCTACAACAAGAAAGTCAGACACAGAGAATTTTAGGTTGGCAATCTAGTCTTGAGAGAGAATACTAAAAATCAATCCCATAGAGAACACAAGGGGAAGTTTGAACCCAACTGGTAGGGTCTCTTTGTTATCACTACTAATTTTGGCTCTGGAGCCTATCAACTATCAATGACTGAAGGAGAACAGCTCTGAGAACCAATCAACATTCTCCATCTAAAGAAAATCTACGCCTAAGGCATGCAATCTATAGTAAAATGTCCTGAAAAAATCATAAAAATTAGAAAAATACAAAAGTACAAAAAAATTGAAAAGATGAAAAATACAAAAAAAGAAGAAAAAGAAAAAGTGCCTTGGTGAAAACCTGGTAAACAGGCGCCTTGGTAGCAAAAATAGAATCTCTACCAAGATGGTGAAAACCCAACAAACGGGTGCCACTTGTATCAAAATGCTCCATCTATCAACACAATCTTGGTATTTCCCAACTTTCAGTACTGCTTTAGTTTGTATATATCTCCCAGATTTCTTTTGCATCCTATTTTTAATAAAGTTGGTTTGAGCAACATCGAGCAAAAGTGTTTGTATCCTATGAAAGTTTTAACTTGGGGGCAATCAGTATCATATCCTAAAGTCCTCAGTATCTTCATACGAGTCATTTCTAATCAAGGTCCTTCCAAAGCTATGTCTGAGTCAGACAGTCAATCTCC
The DNA here is from genome assembly GCA_027943335.1 of Chamaecyparis obtusa. Classification (NCBI taxonomy): domain Eukaryota; kingdom Viridiplantae; phylum Streptophyta; class Pinopsida; order Cupressales; family Cupressaceae; genus Chamaecyparis; species Chamaecyparis obtusa. The sequence goes on from BSBK01002433.1 coordinate 452,942, forward strand.
TAACCAGGAAAGGATTTTGCACCTTACAACAACACAACAAACAACAATAACAAACTGAAAACAATCTCTACGACTTGCTTTAATCTTCTCATATGCTAACCGATTCACATTGATATTTCTGCATATTATGTCCCCTCGAGCACTTCGATCGTGTACTTTATAGGATTTAGAGAGCGATGACTAGGGGCATAATCTTTTATTTGTCTTCTACTTGTATGTGAAAATCTAACAACTTTGGAAATTCTAGATTGAATTGGTGTCCACTTTAAGTGCCTCCATCATGTATTGGATGGCCATGTGTACCTCGACCATCGATACCTGGATGCTTCAAGGGAGTTTGATCTAACTATAGTCTTTTTGAATGATTTCTTAATCCTATTGTGAAACAAGCTACTACCCAAGGATCTAACAATAAAGGGTCACTATAGATAATTCACATTGGAAATAGAATGATTTCTACAACTGCTTGGTGTGTTTTTTTGCAAGGCATATTCAGGTCATCACAACGCTTATGTTCTTATGCTTATACAAATTTCTATATCAAAATGGATATGATACTCAGGTCATCCTGGCTTTTGTGCCTTGATGCTTATATCTAAATCTGACATAACATAATAAAAATAAATATTCATATGTTCATGGTTGCCTAACTAGTGGACATTGTATCGATTTATTCAGTGTTACCTTAAAATATTCAGTGATGATAAAAAACTGACATATGATCAGTGACTAAGTCCTAGGTCTTGCATTTCATTTTGCATTTTGCACTCTGCATGGTTACATTTCTCATAATTTATGTACCAATTAATGCTTGAATTCTCCAAATTAACACTAAACACAATGCAAGGACTGAGCACTGTATGAAGGTCCCCTAAACTGATCAGCAAGCACTCATCATTCTGGGTTAAACATCTATTTTGACAATGACTGAGCACTTGTCTTCTTCAAATCCCTGCAAAAACATATCATGTGTGTAGTTGCATTTACATTACATTTTCATTTCATTCATCCATACAAACATCCATGTGCATTTATTCATCTACTATCTATCATTGCATTACATATTCATACATTTGAAAGAAAATCATTCATTGCATAATTCATAGATTTCATAGTAAGAGAAACATTTCATACATTTGCATCACATGATATTACATCATAAAACAAAAATGACAAGTGTGTATGAAGTCAAAATGAAAATTGATCTCATATATATATCAAAGTACAATGAATTACACTAATAGCATTCTATACAAAAGAATGAGCTACAATGAGCTATGAGGTATCATCAAAAAGACAAAAATAGAGGAGAATAACATATCAGCTATCTACCTAGTCCTCAGCATCAGGGGAAACTCCTCCTTTGGCAAGTGGATTTGGTGGTAGACCAGCATGAGGTGCCCTAGCTCCCTCAAATTCTATCATATATTGGGAGTAGGATGTCATCCTCTGCTCAGGTGGAACAACAGAATAATAAGTTGAAACATAGTATGTAGCCCAACCCATCTAGTGGATCACCTCCACCTGCAAGCATCTCACATCAGCCTCCCTCTCACGATCTCTCAGCTAAACCTCTAAGGTCACATTGTGTAGCCTCTAATCTCATAATTGATGTCAGAGTCATCTGATCACATCCTGAGAAGTGTGTCTCAAACCAGGATCGGCCTCAGTTGCTATGGTCTTTGTCTCCTCCATGGGTTGATCTGCACTCACCTCTGTCTGCACCTTGTGGTGACGAACCTCTGCACCTAGGTCAAAATTGGGTGCATCCTATGCCTCCTCCATTAGAGCATCCTGCTAAGCTCCCAGAGCCTCCTCCACACTACCTACACCACCTAGTGTGCCACCCTCACCTCTGGTATATCTGTGTTGTAACACTGCAGTCCTACCTGCTGGAACACTATGAGGTCCAGGGGGTCTCATCTATCTTGATGGCCTCGGTGGGGTCATCACTACTCTAGGTTGGGGTGGTGTCAGATGCACCACTGGTATCTGCACCTCTTTACGCCTTTGGCCTCTTCCCATAGGGGCACTTGTCACATCCTCTGCATCCTCCATGGTGGGAATGAGCTCGGTAGGATTAGAAAAATGCCTCATCAAATGCTCTGCTAGATAAGCAATGAAGGCATCAGTAACTCCAACATTGACCACCTATAGCCTATAATCCCAGTCTCTTCTCACTAGGCTCTTGTACTCCATACTACAATCAGCATATGATAGCCTAGAAGACCATCCTAGTCTGAGCTCATGAACTAATTGGGATATGCTACAAAATCCTAAAGGGCATCTTGAATGATGCCAACATGCCTCTAAACATGTGTAATGATAAACCTCTCTAATATGGTAGTGGATCTCCCTATTAGGATTTGACTCTGGCAGAAGTAACCAAACTAAACATGAGTAGTTGGCCATGTCTCAATCTGTAAGTAAGGCCTCTAGATGACAAAGGTTATGTCATCTAACACACAGCTCCAATACTCTGTATGGCCCATCTAGACCTATGTCACGTAACCTAAATATCTAAAAATGAGTGGCTCCTAAGGCTATCGCTCATCACCACATATTGGCCGGCATATAGGGATGTGCTCCCAGGCCCAAATCTATAACACCAATGCACCTGATGTGAACATCATCACCTTGTGGTAGATGATCTCATGCATCTTAGAGAACATGTGTGCCAGGAGGCATTGACCCCATCCTAGCTCAATAGGTGTAGCCATCATTCGTGCTATCATCAGGGCCCAGCCCATCAGAAGATTATTTTGCTAATGGTTAGACATGATGATCCCTCTAATCATCCCTACTATAATATACTCAAGATAGTGAGTGTGACCGTATCTCTATACCAAGATCTCCCATGAGATCTACTGAGTGATCTACTCATCTATACCAAAAAGAGTCCTAAATGCCTACAACCTTGTGTTGCCCGAACTAATGTAATCTAGGCATGGACCATGGAAAGGAATCTTGAGTATCTTGTATACATCCTTCGAAGTGACATTAATCTCTCCAGTTAGCAAATGAAAAGTCTAGGTCTCCGAATGAAACCTCTCGATCAAAGCAGTCAACAATCCATAGTTAACCCAAATATCAGGCAACCGAATCAAAAACTTGAACCCACATGCTGCAAGGTGTACTCTCATGGGGTCTAACAGTGACAAACAAAGCTTTTGCATAGCTGGGTGTGAGATGCAGATGTGTACATTTAGTTAATGAACCTACATAGCACAAAAATGGGGCAACCTATCAGTAACTTGGTCAAAAATCAAGCTATATCCATGGAAAATGAGAAAGTAGATACTTCAGATGCATAAAAGACCAAGGAAAATAGTCATGAAATCAGAAAAATTGACGTAAGGACCTCAAAAATGGTTACTATTTTCCATACAAAAAATCAGACTGGTATCAAATGTCATACAACAATATACAAGGTTCCATATGACACTCAATGGATATACGACATTCAGACTGTTCCTGTACGATACTTAAGGGACGTGATGAAATGTCGTATGACAAATGGGTCCCTCTCATACAAGTTACACATATGTCTGGTATGAAAAATCAAAATTGACTTGAAAACTCATACGAGTCCAAGCACACTATCGTACGAATTCTCATGAAGCAAAAATTTAAAAAATTTAAAAACGTCTAAAAAATCCTAGAAACCATGAAAGAAGCAAATTTTGAATTCATAGAGGCACAAAGGTCCACTTACCAGATTCCTGTACTGTGGTGGTTGTCGATACTATCAGTTGCACTTAAATCGGTGTGAGGAGACAGGAACCTTCATTTTTTATCAGAGGGCTCCACAAGGTTTCTAAAAGTCAACGGTGAAAATGATTTGAAAATGACCCTTTTGGGCCTTATATAGGTTTTGACCTATATTTTCAAAGTGCTCTGTTTTGCTTGAAAATTGTACTCCTGGATAATTTCGACGTTCTGAACCCATTTTCAGGATCAAAATCAAAATCTGAGATCATTTACTTTGTCAAAATTGTGATTTAAAATTTTCTGACCCAGGATGGCCGATTGCTTGCATAATCAACCTTCAAAACATCAATGAAATCTAGTAATCAACTTAACTGATTATCTAACATCAAACTATCTAAATTTCAACTTGGTCAACCATGGTCAACTCATGGTCAAACTTGGTCAACAGGACCTCCAAACAATGCAGAACATGTCCCTGGACATGCATAACCACTTCTCAAATCAATTACATCGCTCCTAAACCAAATCACGTTGGCTTTCTTGCCAGATTTTGATTTTCATCATGAAGGGGGCATGGTTTTACACATCATTAATCAAATTTCCTTCAATGATCAAGACAACAACCACGTCTAGTTGTTGATTCATCAAAAGTCCTCGTCGCTTGGGGCACATCGCTTGGGGCATATCAGATTCATCAAAATCCATATTAATCTGATGTTCTCTCACAACTTGTAAACTATATCAGCTCTTTGTAACCATCAGTTAATTAGTGTTATTTCCTTGATTCTTCGTAACTGAAGGGTTCAGATTTGATCTTTCAATTCCTTTGGACAATCAGGTCTGGAGTCAGGACAGTCACTTCTTCATAATCATAAGGTTCAAAATCAAGTGTTTTGACACTTCTTCATAATCACCGGTTCATTGTTGATATAGTTAGCATCATCTTGATTCTTTGGTCAATCAAGACCTGAATCACCAAATCTTCAAATCTTTCAATCAATTTATGTCTCAAAATTGGTTAACCTTTCAAGATCAGTTTCTCCACCACATAACTAAGTCTACATCATCACCAAAAATAGATTAATCTTTGAACCACTGTGCTTTGCACAGTAATTCAAAGAGGGGCAAAATGTAATACCCCAAAAATGGGCTATAGGACCATTGACCTCCTACATCAACAAATCGATTGAAATCAACATGAAAGTTCTAACCTAAGGCACATTTGCACATCCAACTATCAAAACCCTAGTCAATTCTATCTAAATTCTGCATCAGGGAATATTCCTAATATTCTTAATTTGTCCTAATTATCTTTAATTAAATATTATTTGGCAATAAATGACATTATTTATCCTAAAGTTAATTAATAGAATATGTTAAATATTTGATTAATTAAACTTAATTCTACCACTTAATTAATTTAATTAGATTTAATTGCATTTATTTCAAATTAATATTATTTTTATTTGATAATAAATTATTTTCCTAGAAATAATTGATTAAATCAAAGTGTCAAATTTAATGATATAGTTTTGGGATAAAGTTTGATTAAATAATTGATTAACCCATAAATCAGTTTTTTTATTCAAAAATCAGTTAAGTTGAGAATAATTCATTTGAATTATTAAATTAATTCATAATTATCCATGCACAATTAAAAGAGCAGTTAAACTTTCAATCAACATATCAATTCAATCTGTTAACTTTTCAAACTCAACATGTGATTGTGAGTTGAAAAAGTGATCTGAACTCTGATTTGAGTTAAAAAGCTAATTTTGCATGATTTTGTGAGTTAATTCTTTCTAATTTTCTGATAACTCAATGATCAATCTAAGTTGATCAGGGAGAGATTTTTGGCTTTCCATGAGCTTCCCCAGAATTGGGATTTCTATATAAACAAGGCTCAATCCTTCAAATCAAACACCTGCAAATTTGGAGAATCTGGCTTGTGCGATCTAGCGATATTGTGAGATTGTGCTACTTCTTGATTCTTGTTTTTCATCATTTTCATAGCATAGCATATCATTATTAGATCAAATTGCATCCATTCATTTCAATTCTAGATCAATTTTTCATTCAGTTTTTCATACCTATTGCATAGAAAAATTAAAAAATAGATTAATCTACATCCAGTTTTCATGCATTTTTTCATCATTAAATCCTTTGTTTAGGTATTGCATTGTCACTGGTCTCGGTCCAATTTTGAGAATATGAAACTCATACCTTCTAAAAGGTAGTAAATCACTTGGTTAGCATTGTTTGTTTTATTTGCAGATTTCTTGATTTGCTAACCTCTAATGTTTTACTGAAGTGTTGTGTCCACAACTAGGTACAATTTTCACACACACAAGACTATGCTGAATGGATCTCAAACATCGTTCTGGTGTCAAAACTAGATAAATCTATCAAAGTATGCATAGATTTCAGAGATGTAAACAAAGCATGCCCTAAGGATGATTTTCCACTACCAAACATCAATATGATAGTGGACATGACTGTGGGATTTGAAATGTACTCTTTAATGGATGATTTTTCTAGATACAACCAAATAAAGATAGCTACGAAAGATTAAGAGAAGACAACTTTCACCTATGCGTGGGGTACTTTCTACCAGAATGTAATGTCATTTGGTCTTAAGAATGCTGGTGCTACTTATCAAAGAGCCATGACATCTATCTTTCACAATATGATGCATAAAAATATGGAAGACTATGTGGATGACACATTGGCAAAATAAATGAAGAGATCTGATGACCTATCTGAATTAGGTACAATACTAGAAAAAATGGAAAAATTTAGTCTCTAACTAAATCCTAAGAAATGTGCCTTTGGTGTCACTTAAGGTCAGCTTCTAGGGTACATTGTTTCAAAGAAAGGTATCAAAGTGGATCCAGAAAAGGCCAAAGCAATCATGGAGATGCAACCTTCTAAGAATATATGTCAAATGTGTACTCTACAAGGAAGAATATAATCTATCAGATGGTTTATCTCTCAGTTATTTGACATATCACAACATTTCACTAAAACATTGCATAAAGGTGTGATTTACAACTTGAGCGAAGAATGTGAAAATAATTTCAATCATATCAAGCAATACTTGGTGAATCCACCAATTCTCATGCCTCCTATTCAGGGAAAGTCATTAACATTATATGTCTCCACAACAGATACATCACTAGGGGCATTGTTGGCACAACATGATGAGAATAAATGGGAAAGAGCTATCTACTATATCATCTGAACCTTGGTGGCTTATGGAAAGAACTATTCTATGATAGAGAAGGTGTTTCTAGCTATGATTTTTGCATCGCAAAAATTGAGGCATTACATGTTAGCTCATACCACACACTTAATAGAAAAGATTGATCCACTAAAATATTTGTTAAGAAAATTTTCCCTCACATGTAGGCTAGCAAAATGGGTGATGTTATTGATCAAATTCAATATTGAGTATGTTGAGAGAAAATCCATTAAAGACAAGTCATCACAAATCAACTAGTTGAAGCCCCAATGTTTGATGGCCAACCAATGCAGATGGAATTTCTTGATTCCTCTATCATGCACCTATCTTCCAGAATGTGGCAGATATTCTTTGATGGGTCTTATACACAAAATGGATCTAGAGCTGGTATATTGTTCATCACACCATAGGGTTACTCCATTCTGAAAGCATTTAGGATCAAATTTCCTTGCACCAACAACATAGTGAAACATGAAACTTTGTTAAATGGAATGAAAATAGCAATTGAATGGGGAGTAATGGAACTACACATTCATGGAGACTCAGAACTGGTCATTCACCAAGTTAATGATGTGTATCAAATAAAAGATGAAAAGCTCATTCCATACAAGTGCATGGTAGATGATCTCAAGAAGTACTTCATTTCTGTAACATTTGAACATATATCTAGAATGGAGAACAAGGTAGCTAACACCATGGAAACACTATCATCTTTACTAAAGCAACTAGAACATGAGCTACACTATGAGTTCCTAGCGGAAGCACTGTCATTCCTTGCCTATGATTGCCCAGAAACCCGCATGCTTTGCACTATTGTTGGTCATGATTCCTCCCATTACAAAAACATATACTCCTACCTCTGACACCAAATCATTCTTGTTACCTTTAACTATCATGAAAAATATTACCTTATCCAAAATGCATCACATATGTCATCATTGGTAATGATCTATACAAACAAAGTCTGGATGGTACACTTCTTAGATGTTTAGAATGTGAAGAGTCACAACATGCATTAAAGGAAGTCCATGAAGGCATTTTTGGTTCACATTCCAATGGTCTAACATTAGCTTGAAAACTCATTAGGGCAGGGTACTATTGGCTAGATATAGAGAATGAGATCGTGAAATATGCTAAGAATTGTTAGAAATGTCAGGTCTGTGGTAACTTGATTCATGCACTTTTACAACACAATAGCCTTTTCAACAAGGGGCATTTGATCTCATAGATGCCATTTATCCACATTTTCCAAATGGTCACACCCATATCATCACAGCAACCGATTATTTCACAAAATAAGTTGAAGCAGTTCCATTGACACAAGAAACTGACAAATAGATCTCCATGTTCATTATGAACTACATTATTTGTCGGTATGGTATTCCACACTCCATCATCACTGATAATGGAGGCCAATTCAAGAACAAGGACCTAGATTATTTATGTTCTAAATTCAAGATCATTCAACATTGGTCTTCTTTTTACTATCCATAAGGGAATGGACAAGTTGAAGCATACAACAAGAACTTACTAAAAACCTTGCACCGCGTGGTCAAACAAATAGGGTGAGATTGGCATCTAATGATAAATCCAGCTCTTTGGGCTTACAAAACAAGTATCAGAACACCCACTAGGGCTACTCCCTTCGCTTTAGTATATAGGACTGAAGTGGTACTACCTATAGAGGTTGAAATCCCATCACTCAGAATCAGAATGCATGGTCCGGTAACCGATGACAACTATAGAGTATCCAAGTTGCAAGAACTTGAACTACTAGATGATTGTAAGCAAGTTGTGTATGATCATCTTAGATTCTATCAGAAATGAATGTCTAGAGGCTACAATAAGAAGGTCAGACACAAATAATTTTAGGTCGGTGATCTAGTCTTGAGAGAAAACACTAAAAATGAATCCCATTGAGAATGCAAAGGGAAGTTTGAACCCAACTAGCTGGGTCCCTTTGTCATCACTACTTATTTGGCACTAGAGCCTATCAACTCTTAGCAATTGATGGAGAACAACTCTGAGAACTAATCAATGTTCTTCATCTGAAAAAATTCTACGCCTAGACATTCAGTATGTGGAAAATGTCCTAAAAAACAAACTAAAAATTGGAAAAAAGTCCTAAAAAAATGATCATCCTGGTGAAAACCTAGCAATAGGCACCTTGATGGTTCAACAAAAAAATTGAAAAAATGAAAAATACAAAAAAGAAAAAGAAAAAGAAAAAGTGCCTTAGTGAAAACCTGGTAAATAGGTGCCTTGGTAGCAAAAATAGAATCTCTACCAAGATTGTGAAAACTCGGCAAATGGGCGCCACTTGTATAAAATGCTCCATCTAACAAAGCAATCTTGGTGATTTCCTAGCTTTATGTACTTCTTTAGTTTGTATATATCTTTCAATTCAATAAAGTTGATTTGTGCATCAAACAACAAGAGTCTGCATCCAATCAATGTTTCCAACTTGGGGGCAATCAAATTCATATCATATGGTCCTTAATATTCAGATGAGTCATATCTAGTCAGTATCCTTCCAAGCTTTATCTGAGTTAATCAGTCAGTCTCCCTACCAGAAAATGATTTTGCAACTGACACCGACACAAGCAAACTACAACACTAAACAAATCAACCTCTAAAATGTGGTAAGATCTTTTGTATGTTCACTGTTTTGCATAAAGATTTTTTCATATTATGTCCCTTTGAGCCCATCGATGATGTCCTTTATAGGGTTTAGAGAGAAATGACTGGGGGCATAATCTTTTATTTATTTTCTATGTGAGAGTGACAATCTAATTACTTTGAAAACTCTGGATTGAATTGGTGTCCACTATAAGTTCCTCCATCACGATTGGATCACCATGTGTTCCTTGACCTTTGATACCCAGATGTTTTAGAGAGGTTAGATCTAACTTAGTATTTTGAGTGATTTAGTACTCCTATTGTGTAATGCGACATTACCCAAGGATGTGAATGATAAAAGGGTCACTACAGGTAACTCGCATAGGAAAAGGAATGACCTCTCCACTACTTGGTGTGTTTGTATTCAAGGTGTATTCAGGTCATCACAATGTTTATGCTCTGATGCTTATACAAATTGCTAAATCAAAATGGACATGATATTCAGGTCATCCTGGCTCTTGTACCTTGGTGCTGATATCTAATCTAACATTTTTTACTAAAAGTCAATATTCATATGTTCATGGTTGTCTAACCAGTGGACATTGTATCAACTATCTGGTGTTACCTAACAATATTCAGTGATGCAAAAAGACCGACAAATGATCAATGACTAAGTCCTATGTTTGCATTTCATTTGTATTTTGCATTTATTCTGGTTGCATGTCTTTCATGATTTTGAATTTAGCATGGCGTTTGATGTTCTCAAATTTGCACTTAACACATCATAGAGACTAAGGGTCATGCAAAGGTCTCTCCATCTAACTAGAAAGTAGTCACCATTTTGGGTTAAATATCCTTTCTTTTACAACGGTCGAGCACTTGAATTCTTCATGTACTTGCAAAAAAATCATGTGTATCATTGCATTTACATATCACATCATTTACATTTTCATATTCATTTCATATATCCATTGCATACATACATTTACATCCATAATCATATAAAAGAAATGCATTTTCATTATTCATATAACATTCATCATTGTATCCATATTGCATAATCATACATTCAAAGTAAAAATTAAAAATTGCCTACATTTGCATCACATGATAATGCCTTCATAAATTGAAATGACAAGTGCTATGAAGTCCAATCAAACATCTCATATATATAAATTGATATAGTACATGGGGTGTATCACAAAAATCTATAGTACATGGGGTGCACAATGTGCATACGATACAATGAATGAGCTCCATGAGCTATCAAGTACAACAAAATAAAAAAATGTGAGCTAACTATTAAATCAACTCTCAGCTTGCTCCTCTCTATCAGGTGTCACTCCTCCTCCTACTGGGTCATATGGTGGTGGATCATCTTGTGGTGCCCTAGCTCCCTCAGATCCTAGCATATACTAAGAGTATGATGTAACTCTCTATCCAGGTGGCACAACTGAGAAATATGTAGACACATAGTATGATGCCCTGCCAGTCTAGTGCACCACCTTTGCTCGGGAGTCACGTAGCTATGTATCTTGCTCCACCAATTGGATCTCCAATGATAACCTCTAGGATCTCAGGTCCCTGATCTGGTGGCATAAGTGGCATATCACATCCTGAGGTGTCTATCTCAATCTAAGGTTTGCCTCCTTAACTACCTCCTCCTTTTCCATAGCCTCATCTCCACCACCACTTCTACTTGTGCCTTCGGCCTCTAATCTTAGCCCCTAAGTCAAAATTAGGTGCATCATGTGCCTCACCCATCGGGACATCCTAGTGTGCTCCTAACACCTCCTTAGGTGCTATGGTTCTATCCATGACACCTAACACCCCTCCCTCACCCCTGGTATACTATCACTACAAAACTGACGGCCTCACTAGTGGCACTACTCATAGTATAAGAGCAGACCTAACATCTTCTACTAGTCATGGTGGAGCACCTACCACTCTCTTTGCTAGAGGTATCAGTTATGTTGTTGGGATCTGTACCTCCCTCCTCCTCTACCCTCTCCCCCTAGGTTATATAGGCATCTATAACCCCAGCATCTACCACCTATACTCGAGTAGTCCCAGTCCTAGCTCTAAAACCCATTGTACTCCTACATGCAAAGAGTCTAGGATAGACAGGGATCCCAACCTAGTCCAATCTCTCTCACCTGACAAGCATAGGGTGCAAACTCCTGAGGCACATCCTAAATGAGGTTGTACTACCTCCATGCCCTAGTTATCAAAAATCTCTCTAGCACACTGGTAGAGTAGCCAATCAAAATCCTACTCTGGCAGAAATATTCAAACTATGCCCTAGCAATGGGCCATGCCTCAACCTATAAATATGGCCACCACACGACAATGGTTATATCATCAAGTACTCAGTTCTAGTACTCTATCCTACCCATCCACACCTATGTCACATACCCTGCGTATCTATATATAAGAGGCTTTTTTGCATGCCTCTCATCACCACATATAGGCTGACAAATAGGGATATGCTCCCAAGTCCAAATTTGTAGTACTATAACTCTAGAGGAAAAAGTCTTACCCTCATGGTAGACTACCCCGTGCATCTTGAAAAAGATATGAGCTAGTAGATACTGACCCCAACCATACTTTGTAGGTTGCACCATGAGACATTGAACCATGGGTGCCCACCCCATCAGAAAATTATTCTTATTACGATCAGACATGATAATGCCTCTGATCATACCTGCAATAATACACTCCAAGTGGTGTGTCTAACCATATCATTGTAGCAGTGCCTCCCATGGTATCTACTGAGCTATCTTCTCATTCACTTTGAATATGGTCCTAAATGCCTGTAGACCTATGTTCCTTGAACTCAGATAGTTAGGGCATGGTCCATGGAATGGTATGCAGAGAATATGATACACATCCTTGGGCATGATAGTGATCTCCCTTGTCGGGAGATGGAAGGTATGGGTCTCTGAATGAAACTGCTCAATCAATACAGTGATCAATCCGTGATTTTCCCTAATCTCAAGCAAACCAATGAGATACTTGAATCCACAAGAAGCTAGATGAACTCTCAAAGGGTCAGGAAGTGACAAACATAACCTCTTAGTGGCTAGATGCGACACGTGAACATGTATGTCAAGATACCTCATCTACATGCATAGACAAATGAAAGTGACATCAGTAACTTGTTCAAAATCGATACTAAATGCATGTAAAATGAAAAATTAAACATGTTAGAAGGTGCATTAAATGCTATAAAAACTAGCTGGGTCATTAAAAATTTTGAAAAAAATCATTAAGACCCCTAAAAACACTCATTTTTCATACTACACTTCAGAATTTGAAAAATTGGTGTCAAGTGTCATATGACACTATACATTCACCCATACAACATTTGGGTTCCATACGACAATCCAACAGTTCTCGTACTATAACTGAGGGATGCGATGAAATGTCATATGAGAGTTGGGTATCTCCCATATGATACTATACAAGAATGGAAATGACATTTGGATTTGACTTGGATTGTTGTATGACACTCCACAAGTTGTCGTATGACAACCCGTGAAGAAAAAACTTAAAACGCATAAAAATGCTACAAAAATCCTAAAAATCAATTAAAAATGGGCTAAATTGATTGTGAAAGGTGATTAGAGATCTACTTACTGGGTTCCCATACTGTCGCGGCCGCTGGTGTCATCGAGAGTGCTCAAAAAATTACAAGGAGACAGAGACCACCATTTTCACTCTCAAAGGGCTCCACAGAATCTCAAAAGTCAACCGGTTCAAATGATTTGAAAATGACCCCTTTTGGCCCTATATAGGTTTTTACCTATATTTTCAAAGTGCTCTGATTTACATGAAAATTGTACCCTTCACTAATTTCAATGTCCTGATCCATTTTCAAGATCAAAATTGAAATTTGAGATCATTTACTTTGCCAAAAACACGATTTAAAATTTTGGATCCAAGACGACCGACTGCTTGCATAATCGACCTTCATAACATCACAGGAATCTAGAACTCAACTTATTTGATCATCTAACATCAAACTTTTGCAATTTCAACTCGGTCAAACTTGGTCAAACTTGGTCAACATGACCCCTAAAATGATGCAGAACATGTCTCCTGACGTGTGCAACCATTTCTACAATTGATCACGTTGCTTCTAATCATTCATGATGGCTTTGACGCCAGATTTTCATTTTAATATCGAAGGGGGCATGGTATTCTATATCATTAACTATTATCAAATCTATTATTTTTCAAATTTTCTCCAACAACCAAGTCTAATTGCTAACTCATCAAAGTCCTCGTCGCTTGGGGCATATCAGATTCATCAAAATTCATATCAATCTGGTATTCTCTTAAACTTGTAAACCATATTAATTCTTCGTAAACCATATTAATTCTTCATAACCATCAGTTCAAATGTGTTATTTCCTTGATTCTTCATAACTGAAGGGTTCGGATTTGATATCCTTTCGATTCCTTTGGACAAGCAAGTTTGGAGTCAGGATATTCAATTCCTTGTAATCATAGGTTCAAAATTAGATGTTTTATCACTTCTTCATAATCATAGGTTCAGATTTGCTATTATTAACATCATCTCGATTCTTTGGTCAATCAGGACTTGAATCAACGTCTTCAAATATTCCAATCGATTTTTGTCTTGGAATCGGTTAATCAACCAGGATCAATTTCTCCATCACATAACTAACTCTGGATCTCACCAAACAAATTTATCTTTGAACCACTATGCTTCGGACAGTAATTCAAAGAGGGGTAAAATTTAATACCCCAAAAATGGGCTTCAGTACCATTGACGTCCTACATCGATAAATTGATCTAAATTGACCCTAAAGTCCTAACTTAATGCACATCTGCACATCAAGTAATCAAAACCCTAATCAATCTTATCTTAAATCTACATCAGGGAATATTCCTAAATATTCCTAATCTACCCTAATTATCTCTGATTAAATATTATTTGGTGATAAATAATATTATTTTATTTATCCTAAAGTGTGATTAATTGAATATGTTAAATATTTAATTAATTAAACTTCATTTGGCCACTTAATTATTTTAATTAGATTTAATTAAAATTATTCCTTAATTAATATTATTTATTTAACAATTAATCAAAATTTCTAAAAATAATTGATTAAATATTTATTTAATTGATTAAATCAAATTGTCAAATTAAATAATATAATTTTTGGATAAAGTTTGATTTCAATAATTGATTAACCCATAAATTAATTATTTTTAAACTAAATCAATTAAGTTGAGAATAAAGCACATGGAAATTAAATAAACTAGTTATTATCTATGCAAAAATCATAGGATCAGTTAAACTCTAAATCAACACTTTGATTCAATTTGTTAACTTTCTAAAATCAACATGTGATTGTGAGTTAAAAAGTAGATTGGAATGATATGAACTTCCAATTATGAGTTAAAAAGATGATTTGCATGATTTTACTAGATAATTGTTTCTGATTCCCTGATAATTTGCCAATCAATTCAAGTTGATCAAGGAGTGATTTTTGGCTTTTCCATGAGTTCTCAATCCTGGAGTTCTATATAAATAGCCTTCAATCCTTCACACATCACCACGTGCAATTTTGAGAACAACAACACTATACTGTCGAGTTCTTAAGATTGTGCAACTTTTGAGATTCATTGCTATCATTTGTTTTCTATTTTTTGCATCCATAGCTATTTTTTATTTCATTGATATCAAGTTTTAGATCATTTCATATAGCTTACATCATTTTTATTACATAGAAAATCTCAAAAATATAGATTAATCTTGCATTCATTTCATAGTTTTTGCATTCAAATCCTTTGTTTGGGCATTTCATTGTCACTGATCTTGGTCATATTCTGAGAATACCATACTCATGTCTTCTAGAAGGTAGTAAATCACCTGATTGATGATATATCTATTTATTGCATATTTTCTTATCATTGATATGTAATGTTTTACTGATGTGTTGTGTCTTCTGAATAGGTACAATTTTCACACACACAATAACATGCCATTCTAAGATTATAGATCACTAAATTGATCAAATCTTAACTCAAAATGAGCTACAAACTCATAACAATATTTTCTAAGCTTGCAGATTCTTGAATCAATCAATGGTTCACTCAAAATGAGCTACAAGCTCATAACAAGTCATTCTGACATTGCAGATCATTGAATTGATCAACCATTCATGGAGAATGAGCTACAAGCTCATAACAAGCCCTTTTGAGCTTATATATCATTGAATCAATCAATCATTCACCATGAATGAGCTACATGCTCATAAAAAGTGAATCTAAGCTTGTAGATTGCCTAATCAATTAAAGGTTCACTCAGAATGAGCTACAATCTCATAACAAGTTTTCATGACATGGAAGATCACCAAACCAATCAATGACTCACTTAGAATGAGCTACAAGATCATGACAAGTCATTATGAGCTTGTAGCTCACTTAATCGATCAAGAGTTCATTAAAAATGAGCTATAAGCTCATAACAAGTCATTATGAGCTTGTAGATTGTCAAATCAATCAACCATTCATTGAGAATGAGTTGGAATCTCATAAAAATCTGTTCTGAGCATGCAAATTACCGAATCGATCAATTGTTTACTTAGAATGAGCTACAAGCTAATAAAAAAGCCATTGTGAACTTCCAGATTTTTGAATCAATCAACTATTTGCATAGAATAACCTACAAACTCATAACAAGTCATTCTAGGCTTGCACATCACCAAATCGATTGACTATTCACTCAAAATGAGCTAAAAGCTCATAACAAGTTGTTCTAAGCTTCCAGATCATTGAATTGATTAACCGTTCACTTAGAATGAGCTATAAGGTTATTACAAGTTGTTATAAGCTTGTAGATCATTGAATAGATCAATTGTTTGTTTAGAATGAGCTACAAGATCATAATAAGCCATTCTAAGTGTAATGTCCCCATTTTTTAGGCTCTTGGGATTAGCCTATCATGTGACCCTCCTAGGCTAATAAGGATAGACAGAGGGTCTCTTTCAGTGGGCATCTACTTTAGGGTTCAGTATGCATTGGTTTGGCTTTCATTTGGCATTATTCAGACTTCATTTGCTATAGTTTTGCCACGTGTACTATTTATAATAAGCCTAATGTTGTTCGAGAAGGACCCTTTCTATTTTTGGAAAGTGCATTTCATCACATGGGGAAATAATAGGTGTGACTCCTGTTTCAAATGACATATTAAAACGATAATTATTTTGGGAGTTATTATTATTTTGGTGGCCAAATTATTATTAAATCATTAAATGGCTTATTATAAAGTTATAATTTAACTTTATAATTTCACTTAAGTTGAGGGTTGAGTCATCATGGGAAGGGGCCATTTATTTAATTAATTCATGGAAGCCTAAGCCAAGGTATTAATTTAAAGTATTGGAGTAAATAAATTATTAAAAGGAAAAGTATATCTATTTATCCCACATTGGTAAGAATTGTGTTTGAGCTCTCACAAGAAAGAATAAAAAGGGACTTGAGAGATCACTCTGAAATATCTATTGATCATTTGATAAAAAAGGTGTTTTGAGAAGTGGAGAAGAAAGGCTAGGGTTTGAGGATTTATTCCTCTCTTTTGGTAGTTTGAATCATCACTGATTGATGGTGAATTTTGCAAACTGAATTCTGGAAATTTATTTTGATTCTGGGAATGCAATTTGATGCTGAAGTATATCAAATTTGAGGAGTTCTTAATGGTTTCTAAATTATTATTATTGGTGATTCAATCTTCTTTCCTGGTGTTTTATGTGTTGGTAGAAGCTTGTTCATCTTCTACTTGAGTTGCGATCCATTTGTAGGCAACGTATGGAAAATAAGTGTTGTAGACTTCACTAATTAAAGCTACAAAGAATATCTAGAGGCTGGTGTTACACATTCCAACCTATTTGTATCACTTCCAGTAGGCTGTGTCTCACTTCTAGCAAGCTATATTATGTATTTAGGACCTGTGTTTGGCTTGGAGGCTGTTAAAAATCCATTAGAGGCTACGTATTTGGTTAGGAAGGCTGTGTATTAAGTCCTCAAGGTTGTGTGGACTTTGGGGAAGCTACACTATGACTTCCATTGAGCTGCAATACACTACACAAGGCTGCCTCAGCACTAGTTGGAGGATATTACATTTACGAAGTGCTAATATGCAATAATATAATTTAATATTTATGAACAATGTATTTTTCATAAATTATATTATTGGAGTTTATCCAGTGTTATTCAAATTAGTTGTATTTATGTTATTGAATTATGGAAAAGTTTCAAAAAATTCAAATATTATCAAAAACAAAAACAAAACTTGCGAACAATTCAAAAAGAAAAGTTATCTTCAGCAAAGAGCTAGGCAGGCTCTTTACACTAAGCTTGAAGATCACTAAATCAATCAATAGTTTCCTCAAAATGAGCTACAGGCTCATAACAAGCCGTTCTAAGCTTGTAGATTATGAAATCGATCAACCGTTCACTTAGAATGAGTTACAAGCTCATAACAAGTCATTTTGAGCTTGCAAATTTCCAAATCAATCAATTGTTTTCTCAAAATGAACTACAACCTTATACCAAGCCATTCTAATCTTGTAGATCATCAAATCAATCAACTATTCAGTTAGAATGAGCTACAAGATCATAACAAGCTATTTGAGTTTATCAATCACCAAATTGATTAATCATTCACTTGAAATGAGTTGCAAGCTCATAACAAGATATTTTGAGCTTACAGATCACCAAATCGATTAACTCTTCACTCAAAATGAGCTATAAACTCATAACAAGTTTTTTTGAGCTTGCAAATTTTCAAATTGATCAACACTTCACTCAGAATGATCTTCAAGCTCATAACAAGCTATTCTAAGCTTGGATATTTCTTAATCAATCAATTGTTCACTAAGAATGATCTTCAAGCTCATTAAAATCCTTTCTAGGCTTACAGATCATTAAATTGATCAACTATTTACTAAGAATGATCTACAAGCTAATGAAATGTCATTCTAAGGTGCTTGTATATTGTTGAATTGATTAACCATTTACTCAAAATGAGCTACAAGCTCATAATGAGTTGTTTTGATCTTGTATATCACTGAACGGTTCAACGGTTCACTTAAAATGAGCTACAAGCTCATAACAATCCATTATGAGCTTGTAGATTGTCAAATCATTTAGTGATTAACTTAGAATGAACTAAAAGCTCATTAAAAACCATTCTGAGCTTATAGATCATCGAATCAATCAACCATTCACTTATAATGAGCTACACACTCATAACAATCTATTTTGAGCATGCAAATCACCAATTCGATCAACCATTTGCTTAGAATGAGATACAAGGTCATAAAAGCCATTCTAAAGATCCAAATTTCCAAAATGATCAATTATTTTCTCAGAATGACCTACAAGCTCATAAAAAAGTCATTATAAGCTTGTAGACCACTGAATCAGTCAACCATTCACTCAAAATGAGCCACAAGCTCATAA
The DNA here is from genome assembly GCA_027943335.1 of Chamaecyparis obtusa. Taxonomy (NCBI): domain Eukaryota; kingdom Viridiplantae; phylum Streptophyta; class Pinopsida; order Cupressales; family Cupressaceae; genus Chamaecyparis; species Chamaecyparis obtusa. Next base: position 472,014 of record BSBK01002433.1, read on the forward strand.
CAAGTCATTTTGAGCTAGCATATCATTGAACCAATTAATTGTTTTCTCAAAATGAGCTACAAGATCATAACAAGTCATTTTGAGCTTTTAGATTGCTGAAGTGATCAACCATTTACTAAGAATGAGCTACAATCTCATAACAAGTTGTTCTGAGCTTGCAGATCATCAAATTGATTAATTGTTCACTCAAAATGAGCTACAAGCTCATAACAAGTAGTTATGAACTTGGAGATCACCGATTCGATTAATTATTAACTCAAAATGAGCTACAAGATTTGAACAAGTCATTCTGAGCTTGGGAATCATCAAATATATTAACTGTTCACTCAGAATGAGCTACAAGCTCATAACAAGTCATTCTAAGCTTCCATGTCATTGAATCAATCAATAGTTCATTCAAAATGAGCTACAAGCTCATAAAGGACATTATGAGCTTGTAGATCACTGAATACATGAACTATTTTCTTAGAATGAGCTACAAGATCATAACAATCCATTATGCATCTTGCAAAATGTTGAATCAATCAACGATTCACTTAGAATGAGCTACAAGCTCATAAGAAATTATTTTGAGCTTGCATATGATGGAATTAATCAACCATTTGCCTCATGAGAATAGGCCACAAGCTCATAAAAAGCTATTTTGAGCTTGCAAATCGCTAAATCGATCAACTATTAACTTAGAATGAGCTACAAGCTCATAATAAGCCTTTATGAGATTACAAATTTCTAAATCAATCAAGTGTTTTCTTAGAATGAGTAACAAGATCATAAAAAGTTATTTTAAGCTTGCAGGTCACCAAATTAATTAACTATTCCCTCAAAATGAGGTACAAGCCCATAAAAAGTTGTTATAAGCTTGTAGATCTCTGAATGGATCATCTATTCCCTTGGAATGAGCTACAACCTCATAACAACTTGTTCTACACTTATAGATCATGAAATCGATCAATAGTTCACTAAGAATGAGATATAAGCTCATAAAAAATATTTAGAGCTTGCAGATTAGTGAATCAATCAACCATTCACATAGAATGAGCTACAAGCTCATAGTAAGCCATTTTGAGCTTGCAAATTATTGAATCGATCAACCGTTAGCTCAAAATGAGGTACAAGATCATAACAAGTTGTTTTGAGCTTGTATATTATATAATTAATCAATTTTCACTTAAAATGAGGTACAATCTCATAATAAGTTGTTATGAGCTTGCATATTATTGAATTGATCAACCATTCACTCAAAATGAGGTACAAGCTCATGACAAATTGTTTTAAGCTTGTAGATTACCAAATCAATCAATTGTTCACTTAAAATGAGCTTCAAGCTCATAACAAAATATTCTAAGTTTTCATATCACTGAATTAATCAAAATGAGCCTCAAACTCATAACAAGTTGTTATAAGCTTGCAAATTGCCAAATCAATCAAACAATTTCTCAAAATGAGCTACAAGCTCATAAAAAGTTGTTTTGTGCTTGTAGATAGATGAATCAATCAATCATTCACTCAGAATGAGCGAGAATCATAACAAGCTATTCTAAGCTTGTAGATCATCGAATAAATTAACAGTTTTCTTAGAATGAAGTAGAAGCTCACAAGAAGCCATTCTAAGCTTACAAATGGTAGAATTGATTAGTTATTATTTAAGAATGAGATGCAAGATCATAACAGGCATTTTTGAGCTTGTAGATCATCAAATTAATCAATTTCTTTCTTATAATGAATTATAATCTCATAACAAGTTGTTCTAACCTTTCATATTGCCAAATCAACCATTTTCTCAAAAAGATCTACAAGCTCATAACAAACTGTTCTGAGTTTGTAGATCACTGAATCAATCAAGCATTCACTCAAAATGAGCTACAGGATCATAGTAAGTTGAACTGACCTTGCAGATCACTAAATTAATCAACCATTTTTCTCAGAATGAGGTACAAGCTCATAACAACCTATACCATCCTAAAAAGTAAGTAGTTGATTTATGCTCATTTTGGGACCATTTTTTAGCCAACTTTAGTGTATTTCTTATGGTAGGATGTCATATTGCACTTAAATGCATATTTAATTCATAGAAAAGGTCCTCCTTGTCCTTTAATCTTGTGTAAACTTGAGGATGGCTCTAATTTCTATGCATGATTTCCCATTTTCTATCCATTCATAAAATTCATTCTCTCTCTTAGGCCTTATTTCACCTTCTTTTGGCCCTAAAATTCAACCTTGCTATTAGAATTAACTATAGTTTTGATCTCATTCCGTCATATTGATAGTGATCTACTTCTCGGGATTCACCAAAGTCCCTAGGGACTAGGCCGCCATGTCAACCTTTTCCTAGGGGATTAAATCTATATTTAGGCCTAGGTTCACTATGATAGAGTTGAAAAGTGTCTATCAATAGTTAGCTTCTTAATTCTGAGGCCCAAAATGTGTATAAAAGGAGACCTCTCCCTCTTATTTTCACATCCATAATCCATTCATTATTGCAATCACATATACATGCAAGCTATCATACATCTATTTTGCATTCAAAAGATCCAAGTGCAAGCAAGCACCCATTAGTGAAGGCATCCATTATCAAGCATTCAAGTGAAAATAAGCCATCGAGTATTCAATCATTTCAAGTCTTCATTCCATCATGAATTCAAGGAATTTCCTTCCATAGATCTAGCTTCTTTCCCTTATTGGAGACCAAGCAAAGGAGTTTGACATCAAGGAAGGAGATCTACATTCATCCATCAAGTCTTCTTCTTCTCTTACTTCCCCAATCCAACATTGTGGTGAATTACAATATCTAATACATGAGGTTTTGTCTTGCATGATTTTCTTTTGGTTTTTGTGTTGAGCCAAAGATATTGTGCATCAACATTCTTGATCACATACTTAGAGACAATTATATCTACATGGTATGATATATTCCATTTTTTAGATCTAATCTCTTCTACATGAAATCATTCATTCAGTTATATTTATTTCATTTCAAGAATGATTCCTAAACAAGGGTTTGACTGAGGCAAACCCCTCCCCTCAACCTTCTTCTCTTTTTTTTTCTATGTACAAGAGCATGTTGTGGAGTTATGGATCTGGATTTGGGAATATCAGAACCAGCTATAGGTCCCCTCCAAATTTCATCAAATCTAGAGATAAAAGGAAAAGGCCACCATTTTTGGCCTTGTCTTGGACAAAACCTCAATTTTTGACCTTGTCCTCTAGGTATGATATTTTTATAGATAACAACTACATGTGTCATAAGCCCATATCTAGAGTTTTGCATGATTCTGACATCTTTGTGATAGTCAAAATTATATCTGAAGATCTAGTCGCCTCCTATTTCTTCAAGGTTAGTCCATTCTTCCAATTTTCCTCTTGCATATACTTTCATAGATCATATTTACTTTGCTTTAATCATTTATCACATTTATATATAAGTTTTATATATCATCTCTTTCATAAGGAATCCAAAAACCCTACATCATGTAGATCATGAATCAACACCCTTACTCTTTTGGTTGTGTTGATCAAAATCACTTTGTTGAGGGTTTTATATTCCAATTTATGTATGATTTGGTGAGTGATCTATCTCTTAGTATTTATCATCATTTTATACATTACACAACCTATTCTAAGCTTGTAGATCTTTGAGTCGATGAACTATTCACTCAAAATAAGATAAAACTTTATAATAAGCCTTTCTGAGCTTGTAGATCATCAAATTGATCAACCATATGCTCAAAATGATCTACAAGCTCATAAAAGTCCATTTTAAGTTTTCAGATCATCGAATTGATCAACATTTTTCTCAGAACGAGCTAAAAACTCATAACAAGCCATTCTAAGCTTATAGATCACCCAATCTATCAATTGTGTGCTCAGAATGAGCTACAAGCCCATAAAAAGCTCTTTTGAGCTTGCAAATCATTGAATCAATCAACCATTTTCTCATAATGAGCTACAAGCTCATAACAAGTTGTTCTCAACTTGTTGATGACTGAATGGATCAACCATTTCTTAGAATGGTCTATAAGCTCATAATGAGCCATTCTGAGCTTGTAAATTGCCAAATTAGTCAACTGTTCACTCAGAATGAGCTACAATCTCATAACAAGCCATTATGAGCTTTCAAATCATTAAATTGATCAACTATTTTCTTTGAATGAGCTACAAGCTGATAGCAAGCTTTTATAAGATTGTAGATCACCAAATCAATCAACCATTCACTTAGAGTGAGCTACAAGCTCATAAAAAAGAGTTCTATGCTTGTAGTTCTCTGAATCGATCAATAATTCACTGAGAATGATCTACAAGCTAATAAAAATCCATTTTGATCTTGCAAATCATAAAATTGATCAACTACTCACTCAAAATGAGCTACAAGTTCATAACAAGCCATTCTAAGCTTGCAAATGATCGAATCAATCAACCGTTCGCTCAAAATGAGCTACACACTAATAACAAGTTATTTTGAGCTTATAGATCACTAAATCGATCAATTATTTTCTCAAAATGAGCTACAAGAAACAAGTTGTTCTGAGTTTTTAAACTGGCAAATTGATCAACAGTTCACTCAGAATAAGCTATAATCTCATAACACGCTATTCTGAACTTGCACCTAGTCAAGTTAATCAAATGTTCACTCAAAATGAGGTACAAGCTGATAATAAGCTATTCTTATCTTGTAGAATGTTGAATCAATCAACTATTCATTTGAATGAGGTACAAACTCATAACAAGCCATTATGAGCTTGAAAATAACCAAATCGATCAATGGTTCACTTGGAATGAGCTACAAGCTCGTAACAAGCCTTTTTGAGCTTGTTGATCACTGAATCAATCAACTATTTGCTCAAAATGAACTACAAGATCATAATAAGCTATTTTGAGCTTATAGATCATTGAATTAATCAACCATTTACTTAAAATGAGATACAATTCTGCTAAAGTGTTTGGCACCCATTCTGTAGCAGTTGTTGTTGCATTCATGACTATGATTGTCATTAATGTCAACACAGTGTTTTACTAAAGACTTGTAGAGAAGAAAATAGTATTTTGATTAGCACACATGGTATATTGTAGTTGGACCTATGCGACATTGAGGATATACTCTTTCATATGTTATATGTCTATGGTTAAGAGTGCACACAGTAATTCTTTTATTCATGAAAGTTATGATCATTTTGGTGGAAGCAGTATTTAGGCAGTGTTCCTGAGTAGCGATTTTTGGAAATCGGATGATATCTCCTAATCAGGATGGAATCTAGCTTTGTGCAGTTAAAGGGAAGTTAGAGACACATTGATAGTGATGTGGATGACAGTGCAAACTTTGAAATCACACGAGTGAAGATTTATTGTATTTGGAAGCTGACAGTTTTATGTAATTTTGGTGTAGCATGTGGAATCTTTTATTTTGTAATTGTGTGCCAACTCATTTATAATTATTTGAGTGTGGTATAAAGGAAGGAATGTTTTTCCTTGTTGTAGTGATGATGTGTGATGCGGTATGCATGAAGTGAAGAAAAGAGCTAAGTATGAGAGTGAAATTGTGAAGGAAGACATGTGAAGTACAAAGATCTCAAATTGAGATCTGATGTAGCAGTGAGTGTGGTTTGGCACAATCAGAGAAGAGGTAACATATTATTCTATTGAATAATGCAAAGATTATTTGGACAGTGAGTTAGTGATCTTACCCTGAAGCTATTTGGGCAGTGGATCCTTCTGTCTTCCATAACTCTTAACAGGGTTAGAATCTTTTAACAAGGATTCAAAATCTCCTAATAGGGATTTATATGTATTGAATGTATTTCATAAGACTCCTAACAGATTCCATCCTTTCACAAGGAATATTCATATTAGTGCATCTTTTGTGGGCATCATTCCCGCCGGGGTTTACTCTTTGATCAAGAGGTTCCCTAGTCATCATATCTTGTGTTATTGTGTAAATGTGTATGAATATCTTTCTATGGTTGGTAATTTTTTTTCTTATATGGTTTAATGTTGTTGAAGATGATAAAATTTATAATTATCTGATAACTGATTCACCCCCCCCCCCCTCTTAGTTATCTTGGTGGACTTTACTTTCTAACAACAATCTCATAACAAGTCATTGTGAGCTTGTAGATCATCGAATTGATCAACCATTCACTCAGAATGAACTATAAGCTCACAATAATCTATTTTGAGCTTGTAGATTTATAATCAATCAACTATTTTCTCTAAATGAGATACAATCCATTTTGAGCTTGTAGATCCCTGAATCAATCAACTATTTCCTCAAAATGAACTATAAAGTCATGACAAGTTGTTTTGAGCTTACAAATCATGCAACTAATCAATCATTTTCTTGGAATGAGCTATAAGGTCATAACAAGTTGATCTAAGCTTGCAATTTGTTGAATTGAGCTAAAAGATCATAGCAAACTAAAAGGTCATAATCTGTTCGCTCAAAATGAGCTAAAAGCTGATAACAAGTTGTTCTGATCTTGCAAATCACCAAATTGATCAATCATTCACTTAGAATAAGCTACAAGCTCATAACAAGTTGTTTTGAGCTTGTCAATCACCAAATCAATTAATTGTTCACTCAAAATGAGCTATAAGCAAGAAGCCATTATAAGCTTATAGATCATTGAATTGACCAACTCTTTTTTTAGTTTGAGATACAAACTCATACCAAGATTTTTTTAGTTGCCAATTGTTGAATCAATCAATAGTTTGCTCAGAATGAGCTATGCTCATAACAAGCCATTCTAAGATTGTAAATTGCCAAATCAATCAACCATTCACTAAGAATGACCTACAAGCTCATAATGAGCCTTTCTGAGCTTACATATCAATAAATTGATCAATTGTTCACTTAGAGTGAGCTATATGCTTATAACAAGCTATTATAAGCTTTAAAATCACCTAATTGATTAACAATTTTATCAGAATAAGAAACAAGATCATAATAAGATGTTTTGAGCTTGCAGATCACCAAATCAATCAACGGTTCACTCAGAATGAGCTACAAACTCATGACAAGCCATTCTAAGCTTGTAGATTTCTAAATCAATCAATAGTTCACTCAAAATGAGTTACAAGCTCATAACCAGCTAATCTGAGCTTGTAGATCATTGAATTGGTCAACTATTCATTGAGAATGAGCTAGAAGCTCATAAAAATCCATTATGAGAATGCAGATTACTGAATCAATCAATTGTTTGCTTAAAATGAGCTACAAGATCATAAAGTCATTTTGATCTTCTAGATTACCAAATCGATCAACTATTTGCATGAAATTATCTACAAGCTCATAACAAATCATTCTAAACTTGAAAATCACTGAATTGATTGACCATTCATTTAGAATGAGCTATAAGCTCATAACAAGTCAATAGTAGCTTGCAGATCATTAAATTGATCAACCATTTACTCATAATGAGCTAGAAGATCATTACTATTAGAAATAGGGAATACTGAGAGGGGAGGTGAATCAGTATTCTAAAAACTTTATCTTTTGCCCAAATATGGATATAATAGATTATCTTTACACATGCATAACATAAGAAGCTAAACAACATGCATAGCAATAAAACTAAAGAACTCATAACACATTATTTGTTCTCGAGGAAACCCTGGCCAAGGGAAAACCCTGGTGGGGATGGTACCCACAAAGATCCACTAATCAAAAGTATCATGTTAAGGATGTTGACCCTGTTAGGAGTCTATTACATGCATATAGTGTCTCAGTCCTGATTAAGGGACTATAGGCCTTGTTAGAAGCCTCAACCCTGTTAGGAGTTGGTAGTACAAAATGTGATTACCAGATGAGCCCACTGCCCAAACAAGTAATGTACAATATTTACTAATTACAAAAGTAGGTCAAGGTACATAACCTTATACTACTTGCATCAATATCTTTTTGCTTCTCTTTCACTATTGCTATTACATACATTCGTTCCTTCATCATTATTATCCTTCTTACAGTTTACAATTACATTTATACAAGTTATTAAGATTAATAACTTTCCAGTCAGCTATCATATTACAAAAATAACTTTATCCAAGGGTTAACATCTAGGATGTTATCCCTTTATATTTTTAAGTCATTATTTTGATAAACAAAATAATCTCTTAACTCTTTACCAATTCTATCTTCATATTCTGTTCTGTCAGCTTGACATTGTCTTTAGTAAAACTGTCATAACTTCTTTCGTACATGTCGTACTGACTTGCACTCTAAGATGAGTCTTCAATAGTCATCATAGAGTCTATGTTCAAGTGTGAAAGCACTGAACTTACTCCAGTCGACATCACAAACAAAAATTGTCTCCAGGTTCACTGGTAAAAACACTCTCATACTTAGACAATTTCGCATTGTGCTCTGACATACTAGCTCTCTGACCTGTGTGATCTTCATGTAGATCATATGTTGCCATAATGATAACATCTATGTAACCAACTCAGCCAAATTGCCAACAATCTCTCCCTTTATCATTGGTGGCAACATATGAGAAAATTGGCTAAGTCTACAACTTCAAAATCTCAAAATTGTGGCCATCGTGTAAAGTATATACTATCCTTATAACTCCAAAAAAAACTTATCTCTAATACAGTACTCCCCCTAAGAGTATCAATCCTTATCATTTACTTATCAATTTTCTGCTATATATCTCTCCCCCTTTGACAACAATGACAAAATAAAGGTAAGGAGGATTACAAAACTGTATCACAGAAAGATTATACCTTGATTCAATATTGCAAAGCTGGTAGGCTTGCAACACAATCTACAAAATCAATCTTTATAGCTTCTAACTTCTTCTCCCATGATTTCTTAATAGAATATGCCACATTGAGTAGTGCACACCATAAGATGCTATCTCACATGCTTGGAGATTCTCAAATTTAAACTTTTGAAAAGATGTCTTAGCTGAAAGACATTCTTCCAATTGTCCTTCAACAATACTTAACTTTGTAGAAGTGTGCTCTCTTAAAAGAGTGAATCTTTTCATTTTCCTATCTTTTTCATCTTGCAAAATTCTAATTTCATGATATATTTTATGAATTTTCTTCTCAACATCGAATACCTTCACATTGGGGCTTGAAAGAAAGTCAGTTTCATTCTAAATTTATGCTTCCTTCATCTTCATCTTCTGATCTTCTTCTGCTGTCAAGGACTCTAATTTTGTACACTGGATGTACAAAGATTTTCCTCTTTCCAAATTATTCCTCAAGTCCTTTATATAGATATCAAGATTGTTGATATCATTCCTGATATTCTGGCTAATGCTCAAAAGTATTTTGGCCTCATAGGCTGCTTGAGCTTTCACTTTTTCTATATCAGATAAGTTTTTGAATTCATTGTCAAAAGTGTTCATTACTTTCTTTGCTTTCTCTAGAGGATCAACTTCTACAATTTGTGTAGTTACAACACCTTGTAACTTCTCAGTAAGTTCCTTCAGGCATCCTTCAAAACTTTTTACTTTCTTGTTCTTTCTAATGATCTTGTTCAAGGATGTGATCAATTCCATCTAATCATCATCATCTACTTCCTTTCCCAAATGCTCAATCATAGATCCAATCTAATTCTTCTTTCTAGTCTCAAGAGTAAGATTGATATCTTCTTTAGTGGGAATAGGTACTTGTTTTTCTATCACTGAGGGTTCTACAACTGTGGTATATGTTCTCTCTTCTCCTTTAGTAGTTTCCTGCTCTTCAAAAGCTAAATTGTCAACAATGTTTTCTAGATTCTTGAATACATTATCATCAGTATCCAAGGTGATCTTTGTTCCTTCTACATTCATGGCTTCATCTTCAATGTTTATGGCTAGTGGAGAGGGAATGTCCTCTTGTTCTGTTTCACCTTCTTGCTCTGCTGCAACTGATGGTTCTCCAGCATTTTCTATCATAACCTTGATAATTGCTTGCTTTGTTTCTGAGTTAACTTCTTCATATCTACCTCCCATAATCTAAATGGTTCTCTTCTTGGTTCTCAAATGGATACTTAAAGCTTTCATGATCTGACCAAAGTGTGCTTCATCTTTTATAACACAAAGCTTCCTTACAAGCTTTTCTCTAATAGATGTATCTTCCTCTGATGCTCTCTTCTTCCTATTCACAAGTTTATTGTACAAATCATTAGGTATCTTACCCTGAATTGTGTCAAACTTCTTATCAGACAAAATCATATTCTTTACCACTGCATTTTCTAGATTTAATCTCTCTGCATAATCATAGAGATCATAATACTTATTCATTCTTGTAAAGTCTCCATCCTAAATGATCTGCTCATTAAGCTTCTCAACTTTAGGTTTCCAAGTTTTCTTCTTAATAGAAGTGACATCATCTTTGATTTTTGCAATTTTCCTTGGGACTGGTTGCACTAATGTTTTCTGCCTCTTACCCGGTCCAGTAGCACTCTCCTTTACTCTTTTGCTAGGTGTGGAGGAAGTGGATCTAGTGGATATCTTTGCTTCTTGATCCTTCTCAATTTCTTCCACTTTCACCTTAACTTGTGTTTCTTCTTGTTGTGTTGCAATTGATAATAAAGGTGGAATAGACAAAACTTCTTTTTGTCCAATATCTCTGATTGTTGCTACTGTTTTCTTTGCTACCAAGAATTCATGCTCAGTCATCCTTGTATCTTTTAGGATTTTCTTGATAGTACTCTCAACTCTTTTCTTAGACTGCTTCTCTTCAAGTAAGGTCTTTGCAGAGTTGAAGTTCTCCTCAAAGGTTCCAAACCTATTACAGTGAGTGTCCAACTTGCACTTAAGTAACCTACTCACATACTCTTCTATTTCTACCTTAGATATCTCATATCCAAGAGGGTCTATGAAATCTGTTCTAGGTACTACTGCTTCAATGTAGGTAAAATCAGTATCAACCATAAAACATATCTCATTTTTATACTTCTCCACAAGAGACTGTGGGATCCTTGCTCTTCTAGACACTATATCCTAAAATGTCTTGATTACCAATACTGCACTCTCATTCACTTTGTCAATAACATGCCTTCTGTACACTAGGTTAATCCTTTCCATTGTAGTTTGGTCATCATTCCAATCATTTCCAATGGTGTAAGTAAATCTTCTGAATAGATGAAAAAACATATAGGTGATTAAGGATGAGAATCTAAACTGTGTATACTTAGTTTTCTTAATCTTTTCCAAATTCTCAAATAGTTGAATTCTCAAAATCTCACACATATCAACTTGTACTTTGTCAACACACATTAGATAAGTTGCATGTATCATTCTAGCTGCCATGTCATCCTCTCTTGAATTTGCACAAAACTTAGTGGTTAGGATCTTGCATAAGTATCTAACATCATCTTGTTTGATCTTACTAATCACAATTCCTCTACCATTATAGGATGAATTTGTGTTGTCTATGACTATTTTCCTCATGTTCTTCTCATTTAAAAGAATGGCTCTAGTTTTAGATAGTATCAACTATGATATCTATCACTCTATCTTCTAACCAAAACTTCCCATTATGAATTCTGCTTAAGATTATCTTAGTACATTCTTCATTGTCAAATTCATACTATAATGCATACTTAATGATTTCATTATCTTTCAAATGTTCAAATCCTTCTTTCAATGTCATGTCCAGATTGTAGATCCTCTGATATTCATTGGTGAAATCACTATCACTGATAGTCTCTAGTTTGCATCCATGATAACTTCTGACATTCTCTAGATGTAAAACTCTATATGGTACGGATGATAAAGCTAACCTAGGATCATCTTCCAAGGGTTCTACTAGTTCCCTTTTCAACTTAGGTCTATTTTTATCTCTAACATTGTGAATTAAAGAAACATCCATGATTTCTTCTAATTACTTCACTGATTTAAAGATCTGTCAACTAAAATACCTCAATTTCATGATTTTAGGGCTTGCATAGATTCGACACAAAATTCTTCTCCAAATCTTTGCAAAATGCTTCCAATCACTACTCTTTGATCTCCTTAACACTTGAATTTGCTTTGATGATCAAATAATATTGATCATGACCTTTTATTAATTCAATCTCACTTATATCTGACATCGCATTTAATTCTTTTGCCGCTTCTTTCCAAAAAGTTGTTTCTGCTAACCTGCAAAACTTAAAACTTCTTGCGATCTTGCAAAACATAATATTTTTCTTTGCACTCTTGACCATAGTATTAGAACATCATATACTACCTTGCATTAACTGTGCAAGACTTAGTTCATCATATATCTACTTCTATACTAATCTAAGTTCCTATTCTACTAGAATTTTCATAAATTAAGTACTTTGAGATAGGTCAGGTAAAGATTCATTCTTACCTTTTAATGCTTCACTTTCCTGATTACCTTCAATGTTGAATGTCTCCTTGATCTATGCTTTTGATAAAATTTACTTCATCTGAATTACTACATCATCCTTTCTGACTGTTACTTGCACCTTCATTTCTTCTTGCATGATTTATGGGATTAGGATTAGGATGAAAAACTCTATTGTTCATTCTACAAAACCTTGTTGTATGTCCAATCTTGTTGCATATCTGACAAACAATTCCATTGTTTCCATATCTTGGTCCAGGGTGATTGATCTGTGATCTATAGTTTCTAGCAATGTGTCCAACCTTGTTGCATCTATAACATATTACTCCATTTCTTCTGTTCATATCTTTAGTAGGTTTCTTATCTGTATTGTTAGTATTCCTAAACATTCTACTACCATCATTATTCTCAAGAAATTTAGGTTTCCTGTATTCAATAGCTCTATGTCCAAAACCATGACAATTATAACAATAATCATTAAGAGGTTTGAATTGCTTACCTGTGCAATCTTTCTTCATATGACCAATATTATTACAAGAAAAACATCTACTTTTGAATTCTCTTTGCATACCTTTGGGTGATTCCTCTTGCTTAGGTGATTCTTCTTCATTAGGTGTATCTTCAGACTTGTTAATCTCATCAGACTTCTTCTCATTTATGCTTTCAGATATTTTCAGATCTGGTTCCTTGCTTTCTTCATTTGCTTTAAAAGTGTTGAATCCAAGACCAATCTTATCATAGAATGGTTTTTGATAGAAAATTTGTTCATCAATCTTCTCACTAGTTGAATATAGCCTTTCAAGTTGTTGTTTGGATTGAGTCAGTTCACCTTTCACAATTTTATTGTATTTCTCAAGTTTAGCGTACTACAAATTGACTTTCTCAAGTTCAGATGTTACTTTACAAAGTTTAGATTTTAGTCCTTCATTTTCAGTCTTTAGACTTTCATTCTCAGATTTCAGATTTGCTTCATTCTTACCATTTCCATTATTCAGACTAAGCTTAAAATTTTCTATCTTCAGTTCATGCTTAAGGATCTCATTTTCTTTTTCTAATTTGTCATCACAATCTTCAATAAAAACTTCAAATTCCTTTTCAAATCTCAGATCTTCCAACTTGTTTTTCAGTATCTCAATGAGGTTCTTTGCATCATCATATTTTCTTTTCAAAATGTCTCTTTCAATAGTAAGCAAGTCAATCTATTCAAGAGCTTCTTCAATATTCTTCTGTAGTTGATCCATATCCATAGAGATCTTACTCAAGTTGCTAGGCTTTCCTTGAATGATTCTTTTCCGAGTAACTAAGCTCTGATACCAATTGTTAGAAATAGGGAATACTGAGAGGGGGGGTGAATCAGTATTCTACAAACTTTATCTTTTGCCCAAATATATATATAATAGATTATCTTTACATATGCATAACATAAGAAGCTAAACAACATGCATAGCAATAAAACTAAAGAACTCATAACACATTATTTGTTCTCGAGGAAACCCTGGCCAAGGGAAAACCCCAGTGGGGATGGTACCCACAAAGATCCACTAATCAAAAGTATCCTTTTAAGGATGTTGACCCTGTTAGGAGTCTATTACATGCATATAGTGTCTCAGTCCTGATTAAGGGACTATAGGCCTTGTTAGAAGCCTCAACCCTGTTAGGAGTTGGTAGTACAAAATGTGATTACTAGATGAGCCCACTACCCAAAAAAGTAATGTACAATATTTACTGATTACAAAAGTAGGTCAAGGTACATAACCTTATACTACTTGCATCAATATCTTTTCACTTCTCTTTCACTATCACTATTACATGCATTCGTTCCTTCATCATTATTATCCTTCTTACAATTTACAATTACATTTATACAAGTTATTAAGATTAATAACTTTCCAATCAGCTATCATATTACAAAAATAACTTTATCCAAGTTTTAACATCTAGGATGTCATCCCTTTATATTGTTAAGTCATTATTTTGATAAACAAAATAATCCCTTAACTCTTTACCAATTCTGTCTTCATATTCTATCATGTCAGCTGGACACTGTCTTTAGTAAAACTATCATAACTTCTTTCGTACATGTCGTACTAACTTGTGCTCTGAGATGAGTCTTCAATAGTCATCATAGAGTCTATGTTCAAGTGTGCAAGCATTGAACTTACTCCAGTCCACATCGCAAGCAAAAACTATCTCCAGGTTCACTGGTAAAAACACTATCTCATACTTAGACAATTTCGCATTGCGCTCTGACATACTAGATCTTTGACCTGTGCAATCTTCATGTAGATCATATGTTTCCATAATGACAACATCTATGTAACCAACTTAGCCAAATTGTGGACAATTACAATTCATTTTGAGCTTCTAGATCACTAAATTGATCAATTGTTCACTTAGAATGAGCTACAAGCTCATAATAAGCTATTCTAAGCTTGCAAATCACTGAATCAACCAACTATTTCCTCAAAATGAGCTACAAGGTATGAGTTATTCTGAGCTTGTAGATAGTGGAATCAATCAATGGTTCTCTTAGAATGAGCTACAAGCTCATAAAAAGTTGTTTTGAGCTTGCAAATTGTGGAATCAATCAATGGTTCACTTAGAATGAGCTAAAAGCTCATAAAAAACCATTTTGAGCTTGCAAATTTCCAAGTCAATCAACTATTTTCTCAAAATGATCTACAACCTCATAAAAAGTCATTCTAAGCTTGCAGATTGTCGAATCGATCAATCATTTCCTTAGAATGAGCTACAAGCTCATAATAAGCCATTTTGATCTTGTCAATCGCTAAATCAATTAATCATTCACTAAAAATGAGCTACAATCTCATAACAAGTTGTTTTAAGCTTACAGATCACCTAATTGATCAACTCTTTGCTCAAAATGAGGTACAAACTCATAGCCAATTTTCTTGAGCTTACAAATTGCCAAATTGATTAACAGTTCACTTAGAATGAGCTACAAGCTCATAACTGTAATACCCCAAAAATGGGCTATAGGTTCATTAATCTCCTATATCAATACATCGAATGAAATTGACATCAAAGTCCTAACCTAAGGCACATCGGCACATTATCAAATCTTAATTGATTATCCTCAATTCTACATCGGGGAATATTCCTTATTCCTATTTATCCTAATTATCTTTAATTTAATGATTATTTGGTGATAAATCCTATTTATCCTAAAGTTTGATTAATTGAATATTCTAAATATTTAATTAATTAGATTTAATACTACCACTTAATTATTTAATTAGATTTAATTATATTTATTCCTAAATTGTATTATTTAAATTTTGACAATAAATCAAATATCCTATGACTAATTGATTAAATTCTTATTTAATTAATTAATGTCAATTGTCAAATTTAATAATATAGTTTTTGAATAAAAGTTTGATTTAATAATTGATTAACCCATAAATCAATTGTTTTATTTTTAAAATTAGTTAAGTTGAGGATAAATCACTTTATTTATTAAATTAATTCATAATTAATTATGCACATCCAAAAAAATAGTTAAACTTTAAATCAGAAAATCAATTCAAGTTGTTTTAAAAATAAACTCAACTCTCTTTTGAGTTGAAAGCTGATCTCAACTTCTTATTTAAATCAAAAAGCTGATTTGCATGAGTTTGTGAGTTAATCTATCTCTAAATTCTTGATAACGCAAAAATCAACCTAAGTTTATCAAGAGTGATTTATGGTTTTTTCCATGCACCTCCAAAGTCCTAGATTTCTATAAATTAAGGCCTCAGCTCTTCATTTGGATCCATCCATGAATTGCATCCTCACATTGATGAATTGGTGATCGAAGAATCAATCTTTGCGAATCCAAGCTGTGGTGAGATTTTCATTATTTTGAGCATTGATATCATTGTTAGATTAATTGCATGTCATATCAGTTTCTCATATAGAATAGATTCATATCAGTTTATTTCATCTTATTGCATAGAAAATCCAAAAAAATAGATTAATTTGCATTCATCTCATATCTAGATTCTGCATTCAAATCCTTTGTTTAGGTGTCATCAAGGTCACTTATCTTGGTCCAATCTAAGAATATCATACTCGCACCAACTAGAAGGCAGTAAATCACCTAGTTAGATTAGTTTTCATTTCATTGCATGATTTTGATTCTAGCTAACCTCTAATGTTTTGTTGAAGTGTTGTATCTACAGCTAGGTACAAAATTCACACACACATTTCTGGCACCCACCGTGGGGCCCTGAAATGGGTTTCCATTCAAATTCTATCAATTTCTATCATCTTCTTGTCATTTTCTATTCCAAGCTGTGATTTTTAATTTCTGTCCATACAATTTTTGTACGAGTTTTGTTAGAAACTTGTATCAGGCAGTACCCACTATCGTACGATAGTTGATTTGATCGAGGATCATATCATCAGAAGCACAGTGTCATTTGGAAGCTCTGTTGTCATATGGTCTTATACCCATTGTCGTATGAGTTTCTAGATTGTCATCTGGGAGGTGACCCACTGTCATACAAGTTTCAGTGCTAGGTTTTAATTGTCGTTTCACTTTTTTAGCCAGTTTTCTAGATGTGATTTCCAGATTTGGACTAACAGCTAACATTAACAATTGAAATTTGTTGTTTCTGATTGATTTCTGCTAATTTTGATTGGGAAAAATGTGAGAGTTGCTAAAAATAGGTAAAAATATACTAAGCGGGTTGCAAGGAATTCAGGTAATCTTCTCAATTGATAACATTTCAATTTGGACTAAAATGAACATCTCACATGTCTGGCTTGTGTGACCTTTTATTGCTTTCATATCACAGATTTCATTTTGGGCTATAAAAATGAACATAGATTTTCTTTTTAGCATCTTTGTTACACATAGTAAATAGGCCCTATGAACACTATTTGTGGTTCTTGAGAGAGTGGGTTTCCATCAAAACTCTTCTCAACGAAGGAATAATTGTAGGTAGGGAGGTTACTGAGAGCATCTCATGTTTTACTAGATTTGTGCATCTTCAACTTCTGATTGATACATTCTCTCTCCTTAGAGGTTGATAGATCATAAGTGGTTGACATCATAGATCTTTGTGAGATAATCTTGGTCTTACCATGTCAAATTAATCTATCTATTGTGTTTGGCTTAAAAGTGAAAAGGCTAGAGGACTATGCTCTACTCCCTTTTTGGGTAGTATCCAAAACTCAGATCCTTGAATCTAGAACCAGTCTCCATGTGGTATCTTTTGTGAGTCACCTTTAGAGAGGGTTAACCATAGTGGACATTCCCTTAATTGGGTCAACCACGTTGATGGAACCTCAAGCGGTAATAGCCATTTTCACCATGGTAGCAGTAGCCGCTATATAAATGTCCTAGTGGAGGAAATCTTCACAGGTGTGGTCTCTTATTGGGCTGTCAGATCTCCCTAGCATCTCCTGATTGATTAATTTCTCAGACTGTGTCAAAACCCCAGTGCACCTGGATTGGAGTTCACCCTCTTGAGATCACAAAAGTTGCAGAGTCAGACCATTAATACAAACCCTAGTGAGGCCAAATTTTTATTTTCTAGGAATATGTGCATTATTGCAAAACTTTTTGTAACATACACTGTTAGTACTCCTAGGGATTAGCACATTTAGTCACTTGGTTGTTCATGCACAAGGTTGCTTTGTCCCCTATTCATTATTTTCAGACATGCTTGAAATCACTTGCTTGTTGTTTTGCGTATTTGTTTATATATCCGGTTACTAAGAACAAATCAATCTGGTACAATCTTCAAATTTGGAAATTGCAAAATCTAATGTTAAACACATTTATGGAGTCAAAAGTAATCTTGTAAGGTTAGAAAGTCGTATGACTTTTGGCTATTGTCATTTTAGAACCCCTAGATTGTCGTATGGTAGCTGGTATATTGTCGTACGAGTGTTGCTGCCAGTCAATTCAAAAAAAGTCAAAAACCTTGCTATCAACTATCGTGCGAGTTTTGCAACTGTCATATGAGTTTGTCAATTGTTGTTTCATAGCACACCCACTCTCATACGAGCCTATAGAAATTCATTTGAGAAATTTTGAAAAATTGCCAAAATGTTGTCAAAACTATTTCCAACCTATTTCCAGAGTCTGTCAAATAAATCACTATGTCAGGAACAAAGCAGCAACTACTAAGAATCTGATCATTTTACTAAAGTGGCCTTTTGAGTCTGATTTAGCATTCTATTTAATCAAATTGAGTCTTTTTCATCTTGTGTCAAAACCTTGTCATAACTATCAATCTTCAATCCATCTTTAAAATAGCTAAGTGTTGTGAACTCATATCTGCTATCTTTTGGGCATCTACCCATACATCTAGGGCATAGTATCCTTCATTTACATCTAATCTAAGCTTCAATCAATCAAACCTTGACAAGGTTGTGTCATTTGATCTTCTTAAATCAGATCTTTCTTCAGTTGTCTTCATCGTATTCTTTTGCTTCACCCAAGGTTAATGGTGGAAACTAGAGCTTCCTCTCACAAGAAATCAGGGGAAACATCTCATACCTTACCTTTGACTCATATCCAGGGTCCAACTCTTTAATCACTATATAATTCTGGTCTTTACGAAGATGATGGTCTTGGCAACTTTTGATTAAAAACTGGTTACATTCCTCCACCATCAACTCACGGAGGTAATCAACAAACTCCTCCTCGGTCTATCCCAGGGAGTCTTAAAACTCCTACCATGTCTCAAGAAAGGAAAAACCATGGTTCTCAAAGAGCTCAATCTCAACATGGTGCAGATCAGGAACCCACACCTGAAGAAATTGCTCAGTATCAAAATGACAATGACTTCAAAAGAATGATGAAGAATTTCTTGAAAGAAGGTAGAGAAACATATTTTTTACAATTAGCTC
The DNA here is from genome assembly GCA_027943335.1 of Chamaecyparis obtusa. Taxonomy (NCBI): domain Eukaryota; kingdom Viridiplantae; phylum Streptophyta; class Pinopsida; order Cupressales; family Cupressaceae; genus Chamaecyparis; species Chamaecyparis obtusa. Next base: position 491,163 of record BSBK01002433.1, read on the forward strand.
ATCAAGGAGCTAAATTTCCTCCCAATTTTAATGTGGAAGATATCATTACACATGAGGAAGAAACTCCTATTTCAGCTATGATGAAACAAATGCACGCCATGCAAGTAAAACTTAACAAGATGGAAAAAGAAAAAGAACTTAGGGAGCTCCATGGAGGTCCTATGTCCTTTTCCATTTGATAAAGACTTGTATATGCCACCATTCCTTAAAAGGGTGGAAATTCCAAAATATGATAAGTATGATAGAAACTTTGATCCTCAAGATCATGTTAGAGAATTTTGTACTCAATCTATGGAGTTCATGCACGAATCGACCTATCTAATGTGTCTTTTCCCTCAATCTCTAGGAGGGGAAGCCATTCATTGGTACTCTAGGATGCCTCCTACAATCAAAACCTTTGAGGAGTTGATCAAATTATTCTATCAGCAATACTCCTACAACATCCAACATCTAGTCACCATGATTGATATTTGCAATCTCAAACAATATCTAGGAGAACCATTCTTGACATTTCTCAAAAGATGGAAAAAGAAATTCTCTCTATATGCTAGGCCTACTCCAGAAACTGAGAAGCTGGAAATCTTCATCAATAATCTTGTTCCAAAAATCAACTACCCTTTACAAATACAAAATCATACATCTTTTGACAAGATGGTAGATAATGCAACCAAAATTGAAAAAGTACTTGTGAAAAAAGGAGACATCACACATCAAAAGGACAAGTATGAATCTAGTTCTAAGGATAAGAACAAAAATTGGAACAAGAATAAGGGCATCATCACAGATGGTGTTGTTGATAATCATGCCCCATCTAAGGCACCTGCTTTCAATCTAACCATTGGTACTCAAGCCATCAAAGCTTCAGAACAAAAGGTGTCTAAATCATCCTAAAAGAAGCTAGAATACAAATCTTGGTCCGCTGATAATAAATGAAAGTTCACTCCTCTTGGAGAATCTTTGGAATTAGCTATGAGAACTCTGTTGGCTAATAACATCATCTCTTTGCCTGAGATCTTATAATCTGATCCTAATCCTAAGCTGAAATGGTGGAGAGAGAATGAATTCTATGATTTCCATCGGGGTAAAGGTCACAAAACTAATAACTGCTTGCACTTGAAGCATACCATTCAAGACAAGATTGATAATGGAGAAATCATGATTGATAATCCTACAAGCAATAATGATCACACAGCATTCACCAAACCATTTCCAAAGCATAGCCAATGAGATTCATCTTCTCAGCCTAATGTGGATGCTAAGGTCAATTATGCCTATCCTGGAAATAATACTGTTATCAATATGGTTGAACCAAGCCTATCTGAGTGTTGCAATGTCATCACAATTGTAAGAAGAGATAGAGAAAATCAATCAGCTAACATAGTTACTCGATCACAAGCTCAAGTGCACCTACAAGGACAAATCCCAGATCAATCAAATGTCCCTAAGGTGCCTTTCAATCTGTCTTCCACTTCTAAAATGAGGGCAACATCTAAATCTTCAAATCCTAAGGACACGAGGCCTACTTCGTACAGTATCGTTCAACAACTCCAACATACTAATGCTAAAATCTCCATGTTTGAGTTGCTTCAGATATCTCTAGTTCATAAAGCCATTCTAGACAAAGCTCTGCTCAGATCCAATGTTCTTGATAACCTTGATTTAGACAAATTCTAGGCTATGGTTGGTCATCTTACATCTCCATAGTATATCTCCTTTTCAGAGGATGATAATAACTCCTTGAGTCATCTGCATAACCAACCCTTGCATATTGAAGTCTTGATCCAAAACCATCATGTCAAACATGTGTTGATAAATGGGGGCACTGGTCTAAATTTTTGTTCTTATAGCTTGATCACACAATTGGGATTTTTAGAAACAGCCATTGATCCTAGAAAGAAAATAACTATCAAAGCATATGATGAAGAAGAAAGATCCTCTAAGGGAACAATTGTCTTGCCTATCAAAATAGGTCTTGTCATCAGAGATACTATATGTCAAGTTCTTGATATACCTTTGGCTTACAACATCCTTCTAGGAAGACCCTGGATACATGAAATGAAAGCTATTCCTTCTACATACCATCAGTGTGATGAAGTAGAGGTAACCATTCCGGCTGATGTGTCAACAACTTGCAATGCATTGAAGGCAAATGCAGATAAACTTGTTCCTAATAACAGAGAATCTTCCATTAAGAAAATAGATGTAGCATCCACATCCAAGATGGAAGACATTGCAAAAGAGGTCAATATCAAATAAAATGGTATGGGAGAATACTATAGAGCCAATCTTGTCTTTGACATCTCTCCCTATCTCGCCTAAGTCTTATGGGAAAGCTCAAAAATAGTTCAAACCAAAATCTAAGGAACCTCTTGAGGCATATAAAGGAAAATTTGTTGCAGAAAAAGTACCTAAACAAGAATTTGAAGAAGATGAAGCTGTGCTTGCATGGCTTTACAAAGATGAACCTGAATCCCAAGTTGTTCCACCGAGTGACTCTAAAGCATCGAAGGTTCCTTCTAAGTCATATGGCCCAGGGGATAAATTGATAGCTAAGATGGGATATAAAGGAAAAGGACCTCTAGGACTATAGGGTAAAGGTCTTCTATCACCTCTTGAACATCATGGTCAAGCCAACAAGAATACAATAGGTCTAGGATACACGAAGAAGCCTTTCTATCTTAGCAAGAACTCCCCACATGTTCTAGAAGAAATTGAGCCTTCCATAGCAAATCAACTAAAGAAGGAAATAACTGAACAATCTGATAGTGATGATTCAGACACCACTGATGAGCTCATTCCTTATGAGCATTTTCCTAAAGAAATAAAAGACCTCCTTGAAGATGAGGATGATCCAATCAAAAGAATTAATGTAGTAGAAACATAAGAACCTGCTATAAAGCAAGAGGTAGTTGCAACACAAGAACCACCTAATCTCAAAGACAATCAAATAGACAAAGAGGAAGGTGGTAGTTATTCTGAGATAGATTCCCATGAGTATGAATTCAAATCAGAATCTGAGGGTAGCCCTTCTTGGGGTATTCATCCTGACTTTACTCATGTTCTTAGATTCCCTAGAGGCATAGATGAAGAATCTAATGACTATGAATGAGGAGCCATTCTAGAAGAAGATGAGCTTATTACAGAGAAACACATTGATGTTATTCACCAATATGCACCTAAACCCAATGTAAGTCTAGAGCAAAATGATGAACTTATCGAGTCTGATCCACCGATGGCTGAAGTGGACTATCATAATCACATTGAGCCTATTTATGAATTGAATGTCTTAAGTTGTAATATCACCTTTGAACTTGAGCATCGGGTTAAGACCAATGATGATAGATCCATATCCGTAAACACTCTTTCCCAATCTTTCACCACTTTGACTATCCAACATCCTGAACTTCTTGATCAAACCTCCACAAACCCAAGCCATGGTATTTATACCTTCCCAAATGACTACGCCCTTGCTTGCTACCTCAATGCAGTTGAGCCTATGAGGACTTCCATCAATGAACCAAGCATTAGCATGATGAAGTTGGACATCAAGTATCTTAGTCAAAAAAATAAGAATAAGAATAAAAAGAAAAGGAGTTCTGAGGGTGAAAACCACTTTGTGGCAGTCTCAAAACCTTCAAAAGTAAAAATAAAAGATGTATCCAAAGGTGAAAACCTCTCTAAGGCACCTAAGGATGAGATATTTGATGTCCTTCTGAGTCATCTATAGGAAAAATCTCCAGTTCTAATTAAGCCCACTCAATCTATCAATTTGGGAACAACAAAAGAACCACAGTTGATCCATGTAGCACAATCTTTATCAAAAGAAGAGAAGCAAAAATTTATAACCTTCCTCACAGAGAAGAAGATCAACTTTGCATGGAAATATTTAGATATGCTAGGGTTGGATCCTGATCTTATAATGCACCATTTATCTATAGCTCCAAACGTTAAACCTGTTAAGCAAAAATTGAGGAAGATGCATCCTCATGTTGCACTCTTGGTAAAAGTTGAATTAGAGAAACTACTAAAAGCTGGATTCATCTGAGTTATTGATTATGCAGAATGGATCTCTAATATTGTACCTATTTCAAAACTAGATAAATCAATCAGAGTGTGCACAGACTTTAGAGATGTAAATAGAGCATGCCCTAAGGATGGTTTTCCACTACCTAACATTGATATGATAGTGGACATGACTGTGGGCTTTGAGATGTATTCTTTAATGGATGGTTTTTTTGGATATAATCAAATAAAAATTGCTCTAGAGGATCAAGAGAAAACTACTTTCACATGTGCATGGGGCACCTTCTGTTAGAATGGCATGCCATTTGGGCTTTAAAATGCTGGTGCTATGTATCAAAGAGCTATGACATCTATTTTCCAAGACATGATGCATAGGACTATGGAGGATTATGTTGATGATACTTTAGCAAAATCTATGATTAGAACTAAACATCTAAATGACTTGAGCAAGATACTAGACAGAATGGAAAAATTTAGTCTCAGACTAAATCCTAAGAAGTGTGCTTTTGGTGTCACTTCTGGAAAGCTCTTAGGATACATAGTTTCAAAGAAGGGCATTGAAGTTGATCCAACTAAAGTAAAGGCTATAATGGAGAAGCAACCTCCCAAAAACATCAGTCAAATGAGGACATTGCAAGGAAGAGTTCAATCTATCAAATGCTTCATATCTCAGCTAGCAGACATATCACAGCCTTTTACACAAACATTACATAAAGGTGTGACATTTGCATGGAATGAAGAATGTGAGAACAACTTTAACCATATCAAGAAGTATCTATCAAATCCCCCTATCTTGATGCCTCTCATTCCAGTGAAGCCTTTGATCTTATATGTCTCCACTACAGATACATCACTGGGGGCATTGCTCATACAACATGATAAGAACAAAAAGGAAAGAGCTATATATTATATCAATAGAACATTGGTTTCATATGAGAAGAACTATTCAATGATTGAGAAATCTTGTCTAGCTATGATCTTTGCATCATAGAAATTGAGACATTATATGTTGGCGCATACCACACATTTGGTAGCTAAGATTGATCCACTAAAGTACCTACTAAGTAAAGCTGCCCTCATGAGTAGATTAGCTAAATGGGTCATGCTCTTAAGTGAATTTGACATTGAATATGTTGAAAAAAAAGGTTATAAAAGGGCAGGTTATTGCTAATCAATTAGCAGATACACCTATGATTGATGATACACCAATGTAAATGGAATTTCCAGATTCCTCTATCATGACTCTTTCTTCTAGAGAATGGCAGTTGTTCTTTGATGGCTCCTATACACATAATGGATCAAGAGCAGGCATATTATTTATAACTCCTCAAGGATACTCCATACCCAAAGCATTCAGATTAAAGTTCCATTGCAGAAACAATATTGCAAAATATGAAGCCCTTCTTAATGGCATGAAACTAGCAATTGAGTGGAGAGTAACAGAGATACACATTCATGGAGACTCTCAACTTGTTATCCATCAAGTCAATGATGTGTACCAGACTAAAGATGAAAATCTTATTCCATACAAAAGAATGGTAGATGATTTAAAGAAGTATTTCATATCTATCACATTTGAGAAAATACCTAGAATAGAGAATAAGGCTGTCGATGCAATGGCAATGCTATCTACTTTATTACAACAGCCTAAACATGAGCTACGCTATGAGTTCTTGGTGGAAGCACTATCTTATCCTGCATATGATTCCCCTGAAACTCACATGATCTACACTGTTGTTGGTCATGATTCATCTAGATATAAAAATGTATTCTCCTATCTCAAAGACCAAACCATTCCCGATACCTTTAACCACCATGAAAAGAGATACCTTATCCGTAATGCCTCCTGATATGTCGTCATTGGTCCTGATCTGTACAAACCAGGTCTAGATGGTACGCTACTTAGATGTTTAGAATAGGAAGAGTCTCAACATGCATTAGAGGAAGTCTATGATGGTATTTGTGGGTCACACTCAAATGATTTAACACTAGCTTGAAAACTTATTAGGGCTGGGTACTATTGGCCTAAAATGGAGAAAGAGTCTATCAAGTTTGCTAAGAACTGTCAAAAGTGTCAAGTGCATGGCAACTTAATTCATGCTCCAGGGAGAGATCTAATTCCCTTTACTACACAATGGCATTTTCACCAATGGACATTTGATCTTATAGGAGCTATACATCCTCATTCTTCTAATGGACATACCCGTATAATCACAGCTATAGATTATTTTACAAAATGGGTAGAAGTAGTCCCTTTAACACAAGCCACTGGAAAACAAATATCTATGTTCATATTGAACTATATCATATGCAAATATGGGATACCTCATTCCATAATTACAAATAATGGTGGACAATTCAAGAACAAAGATCTAGATGATTTATGTGCTAAATTCAAGATTACCCAACATTGGTCATCTATTTACTATCCTCAAGGGAATGGACAAGCAGAGGCTTCTAACAAGAATCTATTGAAAATCTTACACCACACAGTTAATAAAATAGGAAGAGACTGGCATCTCATGATCAATCCAGCTCTCTGGGCCTACAAAACAAGTATCAGAATGACTACTGGGGCTACACCTTTTGCTTTAGTTTATGGGTCTAAAGCGGTACTGCCTATTGAGGTTGAAATCCCATCACTAAGAATCAGAATGCATGATCTAGTAATTGATGATGACTATAGAGTGTCTAGGTTGCAAGAACTTGAACTACTAGATGAGCACAGATAAGTAGCATATGATCATCTCAGAGTATATCAAAAGAAAATGTCTAGAGGTTACAACAAGAAAGTCAGACACAGAGAATTTCAGGTTGGTGATCTAGTCTTGAGAGAGAATCCTAAAAATCAATCACATCAAGAATGCAAAGGGAAGTTTGAACCCAACTGGCTGGGTCCCTTTGTTATCACTGCTACTTTTGGCTTTGGTGCCTATCAACTCTCAATGACTGAAAGAGAATAGCTCTGAGAACCAATCAACATTCTCCATTTGAAGAAATTCTATGCCTAAGGCATTCAGTCTATGGTAAAATGTCTTGAAAAAAAATCTAAAAATTTTGAAAAAGTCCTACAAAAATGAACATCTTGGTGAAAACCTAGCAATAGGTGCCTTGATGATTCACAAAAAAAGTAAAAAATATCAAAAGTACAAAAAAATTGAAAAAATGAAAAATACAAAAAAAATGAGAAAAAGTAAAAGTGCCTTGGTGAAAACCTAGAAACAGGTGCCTTGGTAGCAAAAATAGAGTCTCTACCAAGATGGTAAAAACCTGGCAAACGGGCACCACTTGTTTTAGAACACTCCATCTATCAGTGCAATCTTGGTCTTTCCCAACTTTCAGTCTTGCTTTAGTTTGAACATATCTCTTGGTTTGTTCTTGCATTTTCAATAAGTCGGTCTGTACACCAATTGGCTCAAGCGTCTGTATCCTATCAATGCTTAACACTTGGGGGAAATCAAAGTCATATCCTATGGCCTCCAATGTATCTTAAACATATCCTATCTAGTCAGAGTCCTTTGAAGCTTCATCCAAGTCAGTCCATCTGTCTTGTCTCTAGAAAGGATTTTGCATCTACAACAATGCAATCAAACATCAAACACAAATTGGACACAATCTGTGCTTTACATGCTTTTATCTCCTTGTATGCTTACTGATTCGCATTGAGATTTTTGCATATTATGTTCCCTTGAACTCTTTGATGATGTCCTTTACAGGATTTAGAGAGTAGTGACTAGGGGCATAATCTTTTCTTTGTTTTCTTCTTATGTGTGAAAATCTAACAACTTTGGAAATTTTGGATTGAAATGGTGTCTGACTATAAGAGCCTCTATCTCAAATTGGATGGCCATGCATACCTCGACCATTGATACCTACAAAATTCAAGGAAGTTTGATCTAACTATTGTCTTTTTTGAGTGAGTTCTTTCTCCTATTGTGAAATGTGATCTTACCTAAGGATGTGAATGATAAAGGGTCACTACGGGTAATTCACATTGGATTTAGAATGATCTCTTGACTATTTGATGTGTTTGTAATGCAAGGCATATTCAGGTCATCACGATGTTTATGTTTTGATGCTTATACAAATTGCTATATCAAAATGGACATGATATTCAAGTCATCCTGGCGCTTATGCCTTGATGCTTATATCTAATCTGACATTCTGAAAACAAAATCAATATTCATATATCCATGGTTTCCTAATCAATGGGTGTTGTATTGATTCTTGCGCATACAAATCGATATTCATGTGTCTATGGTTTCATAACTAGTGGGCATTGTATTGATTTATCTAGTTACCTAAAAAAAGTTCAATGATGATAACAAATCGACACATGATCAGTGACTAGGTCCTAGGTCCTAGGTTTTCATTTCATTTTGCATTTTGCACTTTGCATGATCTCACAAATTGCTTGAACACTTAAACGATTCTTCAAAACTAAAAATTCTAAACATGACTACAAGATCTAAATCTTACATGAAGGTCCATCCAATGAAATAGCAAGTAGAATCCTTTTTCAGGATCAAAATCAAAATCTAAGATCGTTTATATTGTCAACTGCTTGCCTAATCGACCTTCAATCATCACAGAAATCTAGTATTCAACTTAACTGATTATCTTACATCAAATTATCAAAATTTCAACTCGATCAACTATGGTCAACTCATGGTTTAACCTAGTCAAACTTGGTCTTCTGGACCTCCGAATGATGTAGAATGCATTCTCGAACATGTTTAACCACTTCTCCAATCAATTCACATGCTTCTAAACTATAAATGCCAACTTTTCTTGTTAGATTTCAATTTTAATCCCGAAGGGGGCATGGTATTACACATCATTCAAAGTCTATAATCTAAATTTGAAATCAAATCTTTCCTCAGTAATGAAGACAACAACCACGTCTAGTTGTTGATTCATCAAAAAAGACCTCATCACTTGGGGCAAATCAATCATCACTTGGGGCATATCAGATTCATCAAGATCCATATCAATCTAGAATTCTCTTAATCTTGTAAACTATATCAGTCTTTCGTAACCATCGGTTCATTAGTGTTATTTCCTTGGTTCTTCGTAACTGAAGGGTTCAGATGTGATACCAATGTGATTCTTATCGACAATCAGTTCTGGAATCGGTCACTCACTTCTTTGCAATCATAAAGTTTAGAATTAAGCGTTTTGACACTTCTTCACAATCATTGGTTCATTGTTGTTATAGTTAACATTATCTTTGGTCATTCAGGACCTATTATCTTCATATCAATTTCAATCAGTTTCTGCTTCATATCAATTTCAATTTCAAACATCAGTTTCAACATCTTACATAGACTATCTTTGAACCACTGCGTTTCGCACAGTAATTCAAAGAGGGGCAAAATGTAATACCCCAAAAATGGGCTATAGGTTCATTAATCTCCTATATCGACACATCGAACTAAATTGACATCAAAGTCCTAACCTAAGGCACATCGACACATTATCAAATATTAATTGATTATCCTCAATTCTACATCAGGGAATATTCCTTATTCCTATTTATCCTATTTATCTTTAATTTAATGATTATTTGGCGATAAATCCTATTTATCCTAAAGTTTGATTAATTGAATATTCTAAATATTTAATTAATTAGATTTAATACTGCCACTTAATTATTTAATTGGATTTAATTATATTTATTCCTAAATTGTATTATTTAAATTTTGACAATAAATCAAATATCCTATGACTAATTGATTAAATTCTTATTTAATTAATTAATGTCAATTGTCAAATTTAATAATATAGTTTTTGAATAAAAGTTTGATTTAATAATTGATTAACCCATAAATCAATTGTTTTATTTTTAAAATCAGTTAAGTTGAGGATAAATCACTTTATTTATTAAATTAATTCATAATTAATTATGCACATCCAAAAAAATAGTTAAACTTTAAATCAGAAAATCAATTCAAGTTGTTTTAAAAATAAACTCAACTCTCTTTTGAGTTGAAAGTTGATCTCAGCTTCTAATTTAAATCAAAAAGCTGATTTGCATGATTTTGTGAGTTAATCTATCTCTAAATTCTTGATAACTCAAAAATCAACCTGAGTTTATCAAGAGTGATTTATGACTTTTTCCATGCACCTCCAAAGTCCTAGATTTGTATAAATTAAGGCCTCAGCTCTTCATTTGGATCCATCCATGAATTGCATCCTCACGCTGACGAATTGGTGATCAAAGAATCAATCTTTGTGAATCCAAGTTGTGAGATTTTCATTGTTTTGAGCATTCATATCATTTAGCATATCATTGTTAGATCAATTGCATGTCATATTAGTTTCTCATATAGAATAGATTCATATCAGTTTATTTCATCTTATTGCATAGAAAATCCAAAAAAATAGATTAATTTACATTCATCTCATATCTAGATTCTGCATTCAAATCCTTCCTTTAGGTGTCATCAAGGTCACGGATCTTGGTCCAATCTGAGAATATCATACTCGCACCTACTAGAAGGAAGTAAATCACCTGGTTAGATAATTAGTTTCCATTTCATTGCACGATTTTGATTTTAGCTAACCTCTAATATTTTACTGAAGTGTTGTGTCTATAGCTTGGTACAAAATTCACACACACAACAACAAGCCATTTTGAGTTTGTAGATCATTGAATCGATCAATTGCTCACTAAGAATGAGCTAGAAGCTCATAAAAAAGCCTTTTTGATCTTACAAATCACTCAATCGATCAATTATTCTCTTAGAATGATCTACATGCTCATAACAAGTTGTTCTAAGCTTGCAAATTGCTAAATCAATTAACCATTTTCTTAGAATGGGCTAAAAGCTCATACCAGGTTTTTTGAGTTTGTAGATTATCAAATCGATTAATAGTTCACCCAAAAAAAGCTACAAGCACATAATAAGCCATTTTGAGCTTGTAGATTGATGAAACAGTTTGCATTCACTTAGGATGAGCTAAAATCTCATAACAAACCATTCTAAGATTTCCTATCATCAAATCAATCAATTATTTGCTTAGAATGAGCTACATGCTCATAAAAATTCATTTTGAGCATGCACATCACCAAATCAATCAACCATTCACTTAGAATGAGCTACAAGCTCATAAAATCCATTTTGAACTTCTAAATTGCCAAATCAATTAATTATTTGCTCATAATGACTTATAAGATCATAATAAGATATTGTGATCTTGAAGATCACTAAATTGATTGATTGTTCCCTTAGAGTGAGCTATAAGGTCATAATAAGTCATTCTAAGCTAGCAATCACCAAATCGATCAACTGTTTGCTCAGAATGAGCTACAAGATCATAACAAGTCATTATGAGCTTGTGAATTGCCGAAGTGATCAACCATTCACTAAGAATGAGCTACATCTCATAACAAGTTGTTCTAATATTTTAGATCATCAAATCTACCAACCATTCACTCAAAATGAGCTACAAGCTCATAACAAGCAATTCTAAACTTGGAGATCACCAAATCAATCAATCATTCACTAAAAATGAGTTACAAGATCCTAACAAGTTGTTTTGATCTTATAAATTATTAAATCTATTAACCATTATCTCAAAATGAGTTATAGACTCGTAAAAAATTATTCTAAGCTAACAGATTGTTGAATTGATCAATAATTTTCTTAGAATGAGATAAAAGCTCATAAAGGCCATTTTGAGCTTGTAGATCACTGAATACATCAACTGTTTTCTTAGAATGACCTACAAGACCATAACAAGCCATTTTGTAGCTTGCAAAATATTGAGTTGACTAATAATTCACTCAGAATGAGCTACAAGCTCATAAGAAGATGTTATAATCTTGCATATCATAAAATAATAGTTCAACCATTACTTAGAATGAGCTACAAGCTCATAACAATCCATTTTGAGCTTGCAAATTATTGAATTAGTCAATTGTTCACTTAGAATAAACTACAAGCTCATAATAAGCCATTATGAACTTGCAAATCACCGAATCAATCAAGTGTTTGCTCAGAATGAGAAAAAATCTCATAACAAGCCACTTTAAGCTTGTTGATGACCTAATCAATCAATTGTTCCCTTAAAATGAGGTACAAGCCCATAAAAGTTTTTATAAGCTTGTAGATCATTGAATGGATCTTCTATTCAATCAAAATGAGTTACAATCTCATAACAAGTCGTTATAAGATTATATATTGCCAAATTGATCAATAATTCACTAAGAATGAGCTACAAGATTATAAAAACCCATCTTAAGCTTACAGATCATCAAATCAATCAATAGTTTTCTTAGAATGAGATACAAGCTAATGGTAATTCATTTTGAGGTTGTATATTGTTGAATCAATCATTTGTTATCTCATAATGAGGTACAAGCTCATAAGCAACTATTCTGAGCTTGCATATTATAGAATCGATCAATTATTCACTTAGAATTAGGTACAAGGAAATAATAAGTTATTATGAGCTTGCAGATCATCAAATTGATCAACTATTCACTCGAAATGAGGTATAAGCTCATAAAAAGTTATTTTTAACTTGTAGATTACCAAATCAATCACTCATTCACTCAAAATGAGCTTCAACCTCATAACAAGTGATCTTGATCTTACAGATCATTGATCAATAAAACCTTTCCTCGAAATGTGCCTCAAGCTAATAACAAGTCATTCTAAGCTTGTAGATTTCCAAATCAATCAAACATTTGCTCATAATGAGCTAAAAGCTCATAACAAGTCATTTTATGATTATAGATAGCAAAATCAATCAATCATTCATTTAGAATGAGCTAGAAGATTATAACAAGTCATTCTAAGCTTATAGATTGCTGAAAAGATCAACAGTTCACATAGAATTAATCAACCATTTACTTAAAAAAGAGCTACAAGCTCATAACAAATTGGTCCAAGATCACAAAACACTATATTGATCAACCATTCACTTAGAATGAGCTACAATCTCAAAACAAGGCATTCTGACCTTGCAGATCACCAAATTGATCAATCATTCACCTATAATGAGGTACAAGCTCATAAAAAGTTGTTTTGAGCTTGCAGATCTTTGAATTGATCAATTGTTCACTCAAAATGAGATAAAACCTCAAAATAATCCTTTCGAATCTTGTAGATCAATGAATAAATCAACCATTTTCTCGAAATGAGAAACAAGCCATTTGAGCTTTCAAATCATAAAATTGATTAATTATTTACTTATAATGAGATACAAACTTGTAACAATCCATTCTCAGCTTGCAAATCATTGAATTGATCAATTGTGAGCTACAAGCTCATAACATGTTGTGAGTTTGTAAATCATCGAATTGATCAACTGTTTTCTCAAAATGAGATGCAGGCTCGTAACAATCCATTCTTAGCTTGTAGATCATCAAATTGATCTACTATTTTATTAGAATGATCTACAAGATCATAATGATCCATTCTGAGCTTTCAAATTACCAAATTGATCAACTATTCACTCAAAATGAGCTACAATCTCATAACAAGTCGTTCTAAGCTTGAAAATCACTGAATCAATCAATCATTTTCTTATAATGAGCTACAAGCTTATAACAAGTCATTCTAAGCTTGCAGATCATCGAATCGATCAACTTTTCTCTCATAGTGAGATACAAGCTCATAAGAAGTAGTTATATGCTTCCAGTTCACCAAATTGATCAATCATTTGCTTAGAGTGAGCTACATACTCATAAAAAGCTATTTTGAGCTTGTAGATCATCTATTCAATCAACCATTCCCTTATAATGAGCTACAAGCTCATAAAAAGTTATTTTAAGCATGTACATCATCAAATCCATCAAATGTTCCCTCAGAATGAGCTACAAGATCATAACAAGCTATTTTAAGCTTGTATATCACCGAAGTGATCAATTGTTCCCTCAAAATGAGTTATAAGCTCATAACAATCTTTTCTAAGCATGTAGATCACTAAATCGATCAACCATTCGCTTAGAATGAGCTACACGCTCATATAAGCTAGTTTGAGCTTGTAGATCACTAAATTGATCAACCATTCACTTGAAATGACCTAAAAGCTCATAACAAGTTGTTTTGATCCTTTAGATCACTAAATTGATCAACTATTCACTTAGAATGAGCTATAAGTTCATAACAAGTCATTCTGAGCTTGGAGATCACTCAATCGATCAACAATTCACTCAGAAGGAGCTACACGCTCATAATAAGCCATTGTGTACTTGCATATTGCTGAATCAAAAAAACCATTCGCTCAAAGTGTGGTACAAGCTCACATAAAATAATTTCCATCTTGTAGATTGTTGAGTCGATTAACTATTCACTTAGAATGAAGTAGAAACTCATAAAAAATTATTATGATCTTGCAAATTGCCAAATCGATCAACCATTCACTCAAAATGAGCTACAATCTCATAAAAAGTCATTTTAAGCTTTTAGATCATCAAATTGATCAATAGTTCTCTTAGAGTGAGATACAATCTCATAAGTAGTCATTTTGAGCTTGAATTTTTCCAAATCAATTAACTTTTCACTCAAACTGAGCTATAAGCTCATAACAAGCTTTTTTGAGCTTGGAGATTGCTGAATTGTTCACTCAAAATGAGCTCTAATCTCATAATAATCCATTGTGAGCTTACATATTATCAAATCAATCAATCATTCACTCAAAATGATCTAAAATATCATAACAAGACATTATGAGCTTGCACATCATTGAATCGATCAATAATTTTCTTAGAATGAGCTACCATCTCATAACAAGTCATTCTAAAATTGTAGATCATAGAATTGATCAATAATTCACTTATAATGAGTTGCAACCTCAAAACAAGACCTTCAAAGCTTGAAGATCATGTAATTGATCAACCATTTGCTATGAATGAGTTATAAGCTCTATATCATCCTAAAACATTAGCACCCATAATTAGATGTTCTAGGACCTATTAGACCCCATTTTGGTTATTTTGAGGTTTGAATGTATGTTATGTTTGATCACAACAAACTACATTTTATTCTCCTGCTTCTTTTCACCTTCCCAAACATCTTCGTAAAATTTAAGCTCATTTTGCCTAGGACAAGTCATCTTCCTGACTTGTCCCTTGGGTTTTGGGCCCAAATTTTGCTCGGGGCCCAATGGCAGGGTTTTCCTCTAAGATTTAGATTTGTGGTCGGCCTTGATTAAATTTGAATCCTAAAATAGAGAGAGTTCGGTATAAAAGGACATTCTCTCCTCTCATTTTCCATATAACATGAAATCATAAGAAAGTGAAAACTACCATCAAGCAATCAAGCAATCAAGTTATGCAATTGAGGATTTAGATTCAAGATTTGAAGGCAAGCATCCAATTCATGATCTCTAAGTCTCCATTTCTCCAAGATCCATTCAAATCAAAGGAAATCTTCTCCAATTGATGCAAGTTTCTCTCCCATGATGGCAAAGTAGAGGAATTCTCAATCAAGAAAGAAGATCCATACATCCATCTCTCTCTCTTTTCATGTGGTTATCAAGCATATCTACATTCTAGATCTAGGAGTGGAAATCATAAATCCATGCATTTGTGAAGGCATCCTTTAATCTACATCTCATTCCAAGGTCAACTCTTTGGATTTCAAGCACATTCAAGCATCTTCATATATTTGATCAATTACTTCATCCATTCATGCGGGTTTCATATAAGGTGAATCAACAATTTACCTTTTTACATTACTTTCCTTTAGGTAAACCCCTTTCCATAATCTTTTTCTCTATTTTTCTATTTTTAGGAACAAGTTGCAGAGCTTCAATTTCAGATCTAGGTAGTATAGGTATACTTTCAAGATTCAGGAAAGTTTCATCAAAAATTACCTTGAAGAAATCACATGGCTAACTTGTTCCCAAAAATTTGACTTGTCCTTGCCATTTTTCAGTAAAATTTATAGAGAAAAAATTTACAGGTCCCTTCTTCCCAAATTTGTAGGTATAGCCAATTCCAACATTTGGATAGCTAGAAAATTTAGATTCAAAGTTTAGTTTTCCTCATATCATTTCTTGGTGCACTTATTCTCCCTTCTTTTTCCTTACACTTACTTTATTAGATCAGATCTATCTTTTATACTTTTTTACATCACATTCATCCCCTTAGAAATCAAAAACCCCCTTAGTCATAGATATTGCATTAGCACCCTTCCTCCTTTTGGTTGTGCTGAACATATTTTGATACTTTGAGCCCTACTTATATTACTCCCATTAGGAGAAGTCATAGACTTATAGGTTTATTTGATCTTGAGTCCTCTCTCTTTCTTAGGAATCTTGATGAGACCAACATACATATTAGTGACATCATATCATGGAGAATAAATCTTCACATTCTTCTCATGATGAATATGAGGCTCTAAGAGTCTCTTCTATGCAAGTCCAAAAACTTTCCAATGACTTTGAGAAATTTGAACAATGGCCAGAACAATAAAACTCTAATCCTAAGCTTATTTCTGTTGTAGAAGTTTTATGGAAGCTAATTCATTATGATGAACATAGTGTTAACATATTTCCTAGTATATCTCATCTCATTGATACCAATGTCAAACCTATTAGATATTGTGCTCAATATTTAGGTCTTATTCTACCTACTACTAGTGTATGTCTATTTCTACCTCTATTCCTAGCATTTCTACTTATGCTCTAGACCTATCATAACAACTTCAATTCAAAATCTCAGTCCTACACATGTGAGCATTCCTAATCCTATTGCTCCTTCTATTCCTTTAAGTGTGCCTTTTGTTTCATTACCTTTATCCATGCCCACTTACAATAGTGTCCCCTTTTCACATTCAACCATTCCTTAAATTTCTAACAATATTCCAAACATTTCCAACATCTATCCTCCTACCATCCTTTCCATTGATTCTACCACTAATAACTTGGCTCAAACTATTTCTTGTTTGCAACAAAAAATTTCTTCAATGACTAAATCTAAGTTTAACATTCTTACTTGTGGCATTGCTAGTCCCTTGTCTTTGGATATCGTTAGTGTCGTTATCCCACAATATATGAAGATTCCTCATCTTGAGACTTATAATGGTAAGGGTGATCCTTTGACTCATGTTAAAATATTTCAAACATTGTGTAGTGATTTCTCTCATGACCATAGGTTCATGACAAAATTATTTACTAGAACCTTTCGAGAAAAAACCTTGCAATGGTATTGTTCTTTGCCTCCTTATTCTATTGATTCCTTCCAAAATCTTGCTAATGCTTTCATTCAACAATTTCAAAAGAACATTGGTCCTAAAATTTCTTTGACTGATTTAATGCATTATAAACAAGGTGTTAGAGAAAAATTGACTGATTTCATTGGTAGATTTAAGCATTTGCATGCTCAAATTTCTTATCTTGTGTCCGATGTTGATGTTCAACACATTTTTATTGCTAATTTACAATTATACATTAGAGATAAGATTCTACTTTTTGAATTCTCATTTTTCACTCAATTATGTGTAGTGCTTCATAATTATCAGCTTCAAGTGAGTCATTTTGAGAGTACCACTCCAATGGCTCTGGTTGATAAGAATGGTGCTTCATTCAATAATATTAATGAACAAGTGGCAGAAACATCCAATGGTGTGGCTTCTTTGTCATCTATCTTTAGACTGACTCGTAATTTTACTTAGCTTTTTTAATCTTTGCATAATGTAATGTTGAAATTAATTAAATCTAATGTATTAAAACTTCCTCCTATCAAACCCATTGACACATCCAACCCGCTACCCAAAAACTTTGATCACAAAGCTTTCTGTCAATACCATTGTCAACCAAGCCATGATACTAAAAAGTGTTTCTGCTTGAAAACTATTATTCAAGACCTTATAGATTCTAATGCTATATCTGTTGAAGGTGTCAATGACCAAGGAAACAAATATGTAGCACCTCCTAATTAAAAATTTCAAATATATACCAACCCTTTTCCATCTCATTCAACCAATACCATTGAGTCTACCCAACCTTTGTCTTCCTCTTCCACTCATTTTATTGACTATGATTAAAAAGTCCATGAAGACAATCATGTTGTGAATCTTATTGATCAAGTCAAACTTAAGATTGAGCCTAAGCCTTGCATTACCTTTGACCTTACTAAGACAATTAAGGCACTTGATGGTCCTTTTTATATTGTCTTAAAGGTTAATAGTCTTCATTCCCATGGTGTCTTTACTGATCCTACTTACATGATGAACATGATAACTAAGGAACATATTTTTAATAGATGATTGCAATAGGATTATGATAAATCTAATTTTATGATCCAAACTTGCAATGGTTTTCTTTATGCTTCCTATGGTTCAACTTCATTTCCTATTGGAGTTGGTGGTAAAAAATTAGATGTTACCTTCATCGTGATTCCAACTTCCAATCAATTTCAAGTCAAACTTGGTCTTCCTTGGCTTACCTCCATAAAATCCATGGCCTCTCCTATTCATAAATACCTGAAATTTTCTCATAATGGAGAAATCGTGACTATTAACCATAGTCTCTATAAGCCTTTATTACCTCAAGACTTAATTGACCTTGATTTCTTTTTGCCTTCCATGCCTCAACCAACCCAAACCAATCCTAATAATCTATTTCACTCCTATCAAGCCTACAAGATCCAAAAGATTTATGAACTTAGAAAATCTAAAGATGTTCCATCTCTTTATCCTAGATGTGGACTTCTTCCTACACCTCCTACATATGCTTTTTTTCTACCTCCTATATATTATAAACATTTTGTAGATGTTATCCCTCAAAATAGTTTGGTTCCTTCAATTCTTCCTCCAAAAGAAGAAAAGGACTTGATGTTGATTGATCCCGAACCTCAGCCAATTTCTATCAAAACTAAACTTAATAGTCATGCTTGTGAACACCACTATAAACATCATGTTAGAGCTTGTCAACATGCATCCCAAAACATTGCTTCACCTCAAACACCTATTAATGCTTTGATTCCTTTTTATCAACCCATGCCTGAGCCAAAGGAGGGAATTAACTTTAAAAAGATGAAATTAAAAAAAATATGAAAACTCTATTCGTATCTTTGATTCTATTGCAATTAATTTGGATGAATAAGATACTCTTAATGATGATTCTTTTGATGATAACAAAGATATTCACACTAGTGATTTTGATGACATGTATGAGCTTATTAATGTTAATTATGATTTGTAAGCTATTCTTTCACGCCAATTATCTATCACTCCTCGTGAAAAATAAAGTGACCTATCTTCACAACATGGTCCTTGTTTGGAACTGACCATTATTCCATCTTTGATGCTTGATTTTTCTCCTCTTGCGATTTTCCCACCTTCCATAAATAATGCAGTCTGAGATGGGGGGCAAGCGATATGCTTGACTAGCTCCTCTTGTGTGATGGATTTTCTGTGTTTTCCTATTCTAATGTGCTCCTGGCTGTGATGTGCTATTTTTTATATGTTTTGTTTATATTTCTTTAAATAAACCTTGTTTCTCTATTGGTGCAAGGTGATAACAAAATCAAAATATTGTAAATATTCCTCTATTTGTATCTCACTTCTCTTATATGTTGTTACATTTTATGTCGTGCATGTGCCACTATTTTGAAATATGCATTTGTGTTGTCTAATTGGGGATGGTGCAAAATGGTAGCTACCTATTCCTTTTATTCTCTTTGATGCCAACCCAAAAAGACTCTTCTTTGTACCTCTTACGTGGAATTCTTCCATTGTGCTTGTAGATCTACTATCTTTGGGGGATGATGATATTTTATTTTGATATATTATCTTATGTATTATCATATGTTCATACTGACCCCAAAGTTAGTAGATCTCTTCCATGCTCTCTTTTTTCATGTTCTTATTTCCCTTGATGTTCCCTTTCTTGAGTGCATCTCATAGTAGAAACATTTCTTGTGGGTGCATGTATGCTTTGTTAAAGCCATTGCTCTCGTTAAGGCATTTGCAACTTATTTAAGGTGGGGGTGTACACTTTTCTTTGTGTTTCACATTTTTCACACACACACACACAATAATTCAATTCAATCTCTCTTATGGATAACCAAGGACACAATGATTTCATTGTGTTTATTCTTTTCATTGGATCCCTTAATGAAGACAAGGCTTTCCTTAAGGATTGATCCTCCTTTTTCATCCCTAAGGAGATAATTCTTTCCTTAGGCCTGATCAATTTTCTTGATCCCTATGGAGACAATGCTTTTCTTAGGCAAAATCATTCCTTCATTGGATTCCTTAATAGAGACAATGATTTCCTTAAGGTCTAATCTTTTTTGATGGATTGACTAGTGTAACACAACTTGATAGACCATTCAATGCCATCTTTTGCAACATTTCCCTTTTGTGGAGTCCATAGTAAGACAATAGCTTACTAGTCCAGTGATCACATTTTTCTCTCTCTTTTGAGCGATGCCTTTCTTATCTTGGTTTATGTTTTGATGAAGACCTGAGTCACTTGGGGGCTTGATGTTTTTGTGTCTCCTTGACCTTGATGAGATTATTCTTATGCATTCAATCTAATTTACCATGAGTGTGATTTCATCTCATACTCTTGCTAAAGTGGGGCTAAATGTATTGTCATAAAAAGTTAGCACCCATAATAGGACTCTCTGGGACCTATTAGACCCCATTTTGGTGATTTTGAGGTCTGAATATCTATTATGCTTGATCAAAACAACCTACATTATATTCCCTCACTTCTTTTCACCTTCCTCAACATCCCTATGAAATTTGAGCTTATTTTTCCTGAAACAAGTTGTTGCCTAGCTGACTTGTCCCTGCAACAAGTCACCTTCCCAACTTGTCCCTCAGGTTTTGGCCCCAAATTTTTCCTGGGGCCCGGTGGTGGGGTTTTCCTCTAAGATTTAGATTTGTGGTCGGCCTTGATGAAATTTTAATCTTGAAATTGAGAGAGTCTAGTATAAAATGACATTCTCTACTCTCAATTTCCATATAACATGAAATCATAAGAAAGTGCAAACTATCATCAAGCATTCAAGAAATCAAGTTGTGCAATTAAGGATTTGGATTCAAGATTTGAAGGCAAACATCTAATTCAAGATATCCAAGTCTCAATTTCTCCAAGATCATTCAAATAAAAGGAAATCTTCTCTAATTGATGCACGTTTCTCTCCCATGATGGACAAGTAGAGGAGTTCTCAATCAAGCAAGAAGATCCATACATCCATCTCTTTCTTCATGTGGTTATCAAACATATCTACATTCTAGATCTAGTAGTGGCAATCATAGATCCGTGCATTTTTTAAGGTATCCTTGATTTTACATCTCATTCCAAGGTCAACTCTTTGGATTTCAAGCACATTCAAGCATCTTCATGGATTTGAACAATTACTACATCCATTCATGAGGGTTTCATATAAGGTGAATCAATAATTTACCTTTTTACATTACTTTCATTTATGTAATTTCAATTCAATTTCAAGGTTGATTCCTAAATAGAGGTTTGACCAAGGCAAACCCCTTTCCACAACCTTTTTCCTTATTTTTCTATGTAAGGAACATGTTGTGGTGCTTGGATTTTGGATCTAGGTTGTATAGGTACAATCATAGGATCTAGGAAAGTTTCATTAGAAATTGCTTGGAACAAGTCGCCTAGCTAACTTGTTCCCAAAATTTTGACTTGTCCCTACCATTTTTAAGTGAAATTTATACAGCCAAAAGTTACAAGTCCTTGATTCCTAGATCTGTAGTTACAGCTGATTCCAACATTTTGACAGCTAAAAAATTTAGGTTCAAAGTTTAGTTTTCCTCATATCATTTCCAAATTCACTTATTCTCCCTTCTTTTCCCTTGCAGTTACTTTATTAGATTATATCTATTTCTTATACTTTATCATATCACATTCATCCCCTTAGGAATCTAAAACCCCTTGGTCATAGATATTGCATTAGCACCCTTTCTCCTTTTGGTTGTGCTAATCAAATTTTAATTAAGGGTGGGTTTGTATTCTAATGTATATCATAAGACTTGGAAAGTGATCTACACTTTATCATTTCTCACAATTTTTTATTATACAAGATCATAACAAGTCATTTTGTGCTTACGTATTGGTGAATCAATCAAATACTCACTCAGAATGAGCTATAAGATTATAAGAAGTCATTTTGAACTTATAGATCATCGAATTGATCAATCGTTCACTCACATTGAGGTACAAGCTCATAACAAGCCTTTCTAAGCTTGCAGATCACTGAATCAATCAACCATTTACTCAAATTGAGCCATGTGCTCATAATAAGTTGTTATAAACTTGGAGATCACCCAATTGATAAACTATTTTCTTAGAATGAGGTACAAGCTTATAACAAGTTGTACTAAGTTTGCAGATCACTGAATCGATTATCCTATAATGTGAGAAATGGTGAGAAATGCTAAGATGTAGATTACTCACCAAGTCTTATATATATTACAATGAAGAACCTCCAACAAGGTGAATTCGATCAACACAACCAAAAGAGTGAAGGTGCTAATGCGAGATCCAAAATATAAGGTACTCTATACCAACTTATGATATAGTTTAGGGCAAACTCATAAATTTGCTTGTCGGTTATGTAGGTCATCAAAATCGATTCAATCTAGTTCGTGAAATACTTAGTGGCGGTAATGATGTACTTATGACTATTACTGAATGGTGGTGAATTTTACCAACGAGATCAAGC
Source organism: Chamaecyparis obtusa (assembly GCA_027943335.1). Classification (NCBI taxonomy): domain Eukaryota; kingdom Viridiplantae; phylum Streptophyta; class Pinopsida; order Cupressales; family Cupressaceae; genus Chamaecyparis; species Chamaecyparis obtusa. The sequence continues at coordinate 513,847 of BSBK01002433.1, forward strand.
CCCCATTGTGAGAAGGTCCATAGTGATGTAAGTAGCTACAACTCTTGAGCTAGTGCATGAATGAGGTTACTGTGTATTTGACACTTGTGGCACTTCTAGATAAATTTGCAAGCATGAGTCTCCATAGTGGGCCAACCAATCTTAGTTTTTTAGCTAAGGTTAAACCACTACAATGGGAACCATATATACCTCTATGTACCTCTTGTAATATCGATTGTGCTTCTTTTGAAGGATTGACCACCTTTTCTTAATGTACAAATGAGAAGGAAGATGTCCCACTGAGCTCAAAATTAGTTTCAAGTGCTAAGAGGGACAATGAATTTTTCTTTGCCGATTATGATTAAGAATGAAATGGATAAAATGACCTAATGATGTAAGACAAAAGACTAAATAAGAAAATATGGATAGTTTCAAAAAAGACAAACTAACAAAAAATAGACAAGAAGCTATAATGACCTAAAATGGGAACGTGGAAATTATACTAACAAGAGATCTAAATTTGAAGGTGGTTTGCTAGGTTAAAAATTCCTTGGGCATTTTGTTCATGGGAAAAAGAAGCCTAAGGTGTTATGTACCTATGGGTTTTTCTCAAAACTTTGACAGACAATTCCATAGATCTCAAACTTTTTGAATCAACTCCTGATAGTTGTGCCACCTATTCCTAAACACAAAAAATAGGGAAAAGTTCATGGAAAAGAGTTTTCATTGGTCAAACCACTATTTAGGAATCAACCTTGAAAATGAAATGAAATAGCATAAAGGAAAGTAGCTATAAAGGTAAATATTAGATCTACCTTGTAAATATCTTCATGAATAGATATTGAGTTCACACATATTCATGAAGATGTTTGAATGTTGCTTGAATTGTAATTTTGGACCATGAAATATAGAAAGAGATCAAGGATACCTTCACAAATGTATGGATCTATGAATGCAACTCCTATATCTTCAATGTTATTATGCTTGATTGAACACTTGCTATGAAAGAAGAATGCATATGGATGGACACATGATCTTCTTACTTGCTGAAGAAGTCCTCTACTCATGAGAGAGAATCTTGCTACAATGGAGAATATTGCCTTCAAAATGGCTTGGATGCATAGATAGATGCTAGATCTTGGATGCTTTCCTTCAAATTTTGAATTCGCTTAATTGCTTGAGTGTAGATGTCCTATTTTTAGTTTCCAAAATGAGGAAAAATTGGGTGTTTATATACTTCTCACATATTTTGGGATTCAAAATTTAGCCAAGCCGACCATGTGATCTAATTTCCCACTAAAACACCACAATGAGTCCCAGTTTAGGCCCAAACCTTAGGGAACAAAATGCCTTAAATGTTTTTTTCCTAAGAACATAAAGCCTAGGGTGTTATGTACCTAGGAAAAAACATGAAAATCCAAATGGGGAGCTGGGAAGATAAGATAGATGTCAGATTAGGGCTTGGGAGATAGGTAGCTGGATTAAATATAATAGACATGAAATCTTAAAACTACCAAAATAGGGCCTAACTGAACATCCAATTATGGGTGCTAACTTTTTAAGACGATACACAATGTAAATGAGAAATAGACCTAAGATTCCTAGTTTGTATGCAAACACTAGAAACCCCTATTTTCCTACGTTACAATGTCTCTCATTTCAATTTACATTTATTTATGATTACTTAATACACATTTTCTTAAAACTTAAAAAACTTATCCACCAAAATAAAAGTTAAATAACCACACATTTACTTTACAATGCCAATGAATTTTTTGTTCATTAAGAAAAATTAATAAGGGTGATGTAAATGTATCCACTTTTTAAAATAGAAACATGTTAGCTTAATTTCTATATTTGATTTTTTTATTTAAACTAATGTTAACTCGAGAAGAATAAGAGAGCTCTGCAAGTGGTGCATGGGAATGATACATCATCCCCACGACATCACCTTCATCATCTGTGTTTTTATCGAGTCTTGTGTCTTTTGCCTGGGTTATCTTGCTTCCTTTTGTGTCCTCATGAGTATTGTTTCATGGTCTACTTTTGTTGTTGTGTTTAACCTACTTTGGTAGTTATTTGAGTTTATTCCTTGTACCCTCATCTTGGCCATGGTGATTTGAGAGGCATTAATTTGTATGTGCCCTAATTAATGGGCACAAAGAATGACATTATTGGGGGAAAAAGGATGGAAGTGACATTAATATTAAAACTGGGAAAAATTCTGATAATAAGGAAGTTGAAAAGCCTTCAAAACCATCTTACAAATCAGTGGTGTCTATAGAAAAAAATGTCTTTGTTTGTCCACCCTCAACAAAATTTGATGCAGGAATCATGCTCGTCAACAAGTTGGGACCAAAGTGCTTACTAGGGGAGACTAACAGAATTGGACCTAGAGATGGAGGACTCATCGGTGATGGATACTCCAAAAGGGGAGAAAATTGTAAGCGTCCACCTTCTACACTGAAAGTCTTGTCTTTATCCCCTAATTTGGACATGATTAAGGCCATTAGAGGTGAATAAATACATTAAAAAATGTAGCAATAGTCTTTTCTTGTATGAATTCCTCTTCTTTGCCAACAAGAAATTTTTTTGATGAGTGGAGAGAAAGTGTGTGGGGTAAAAAACTAGGAATCTATATCAGTTTTTGTAGATTTATATACAAAGGAGTTTTTGTCATAGTTTTCAAAAGCCATGCTATGTAGGAGAGGGTCCTAAAGAATAGCTTTTTGAATGTGGGACAATTTGTATTCCATGCATTCCTCTAGTCTCCTAAGGGAGATATTCACCAAATTATTGCCAAGTCCTTGTTGAATTGGTTAGAAGTTAAAAACCTACCTACGGAGTTTTGGTCATTTCTTCCTCCAATACTGAAGCCAATGGGTAATGTTTTACAAGTAGATGATTCGAGGGTCACCCTACTGCACCTTAATGCTCGAGTGTTGATAGCCCTCCAACTCGAGACAAACATTCCTAGCAAAATTTATGTGCAACTAGAAGAAGAGACACTTTGTTGGGATATTGAACTCCTTGGGAATATTAATGCGCATTTCCATTAATATAAACACAACAAGCGCAATAAAAAAGATTTCCCTATCCTCAAAAAACCCCATAACAAATCATTCAAAGTTACGAGTGGTGATCATAAGCCAGACTCTAGAGATATGAAGTCTGGAATTCCAGAGTAAAATTCTGAGAATAGTGGGGTCGGGAAGACTAGAAGCTCCCTTTTCATTGAGAAATAAGGTGACACTATTGAGAATGCAGAGATAGATAAGAGTTTTACAGTCTCTCTTAGTAACCATTTATTTGAGGATGACCTGAAGGTTATCCCTGCTAACTCCTCCAAGAAGATGGAGACACATATGGTCAACCAGGATACCAGTAATGTGATTAATGCCACTATGAGACACAATGCCCAACAACTTACACTTGAGACTATCAATGCTAGGGAAGATGCTTATAGGGGAAACTAGGAGGCTAATAAAAATTGTGACAATTTTGAATTATGTGGAAATGAACTTGCTATTGTAAATTCTTAAATTGACATGTTGGATGTCGCTTTGAAAGAGGATTCCCCACCATTCACCGAGGTTAAGACAAAGAGAAAAACCTCAAATAGACCCTCTATTTTGGGGGGTGGTAAATCTGCCACCAAGAAGAATAGCCATTTTAGACACCTAAAAATCCATTTGTCAATTAAAAATATTTTAGTTCATAAAAGTCCCGATGACATCATCATTTATTAATTAATTAATTTTTATTGTCATCATCCCTTATCCTATTTTAATTAAAGACATTTAATTAAAGAACCCCTCCCAAAAACATTTAAATCCAATTTGAATGTTTATCCCTCCTATTTATTTAATAAATTGTCTCAAACCCCAAATCCTCCTTAAATAAATTAAATATTTATTTTAATCCTAAAAAACATAGATATCTTCTAGAAAACCCTAAACCTATCCTCTAATCCCTAATCTCTCCCTAACCCTCCTTAATGGGTGATTCCTAACCATCTTAGCCTAAACCCTCTCCCTTTGACTTTGGGTCAACACCCTCATTAATGAGCCTTACATGCTCATTAATAACCCCTTACACCATGATTAATGGGTCTTACAGCTTCCTAATCAAGACATATGTCTCTTCTTCCACCTTGGTCCCCTAGAACTATTCCCTAGTGTTTCTCACATGTGTGAGCAACCCTTTGGCCTTTCAAACCATCAATGCCATCCTATCCCTTCATAACCTTACCCTTAACTCTACCCTTGACCCTAACTACCCTTCCTAACCCAAGGCCTTGGCCAAAATCCTATAAATAGCCTCCCTTATAAGATAAATTCACCAATTCACATCTTCATTTCATGCATTATTATAACGTGCATTTTCATCTAGAATCTTAATAGCTTTTACTAGTATTGTTAGATTTACTTCATTTTTTATACTTTATAACTCATACTAGCTTAGATAAATTGGGTTAACCTAGTTTATTTCAAGAAATACTAATTTTTTTCATTCATATCACATCTATTTAAAATTTAAAATCAACCTTGCATATCATTCATTAGCTTAGAAACTGCATTTGCTTCATTTGGACCCTCAAAACCCTAGAGGCAAAAAAGGTTCCCTATACCTGGTTTTGTGTCATTATGGGGTCTCCATGGATTCAAAATGATCCTAATCCTTCCTAAATATCATTGGGGATATGCTCATTATGTTTCAAGAGAACACCCACATCCCTCCTATAAGAGCAAATGAAACGGTGACAGGGTGCTCTTGTTTCAGCTCAATCTGAGGTGGCCTACGAATAGATTTTCTATATGTTTGGTATATGATAATTCTGAATAATTTTTTAATGTTTCAGCATACTCCTAATAGGTTAGGTTCACATCTCACACATTTTGGCACACCCAATGGGACCCCCACCACACTTCACAACTGCATTTTTAGGGGTTTTTGAGCCAAAAACTCACTTTTTTTTGAAAAGTCATACTACCCAAGAAGAATTATAGTATGATTAAACTCTTGTGGGGATTTTTACTCATATGAATACCTATATATACTCATGATAGGGGTTTTAAGCACTTGTATGGGACCTCTACACATCATTTCTAGCCTTTTGTAAGCCTTCTGGTCCTGTTTGCTCGTATCAGAAGTCAAGGGTACTTGTATGAGGCTTGATCCTTACTTGTAAGAGAAAAAAATTTGAAATAACCTACCCTATTTACTCATATGGGAAACAAGAGGCATGTATAAGGCCTTAATCTTGGGTTTGTTTGGGTTTTTTAGTTCATTTGGGCCTCCTAGTGTCCCTAAACTTGAAATTTGTAGTTTCTGACTTGGATTTTTGCAGGTACTCTTTGGAAGGCAAGTTGATCACAAAAACATCAAGGTCCTAATACCTACTAACTCACTTGGTATTTTAGGAACTAAAACAATCTCCATTTAAGCTTAAAAAGAAACCTTCATTCAATCTCAAGTGCTTAAATCAAATGAATATGCATATCATTCCTAAATGGTTAAAACCCAATCCTAATCAATCCTAAAGTGATCAAAATAACTCATCATTATTTTTTCTTGGTTAAAAATAACTTTATCTAAATAGACTTGAGTGTTTTAAGGTTTTATGCATTCCTAAAAGATAATTTAGGAACACTTCATCCATTGGGCTTAAAACTAAATCCTAAAAACACAAATCTTGAGTGCATGAGTAAAGATGAAATAGAAAAACTTCACATCTATTTTGGGCTTTAAAAAAGACATTCAAAAGAATGGCTTCTCAGGATACAATCAGTTAGGATAGCAGAGGATGGCCAACATAAAACAACTTTCACAACACCATGGGGGACCTTCTACTACAATATGATGCCATTTGGGCTAAAGAATGCAAGGGCTACCTATCAGTAAGCAATGAAAACCATCTTCCATGATATGATACACAAGATCCTTGAAGATTATGTAGATGATATCCTTGCAAAATCAAAGACACTATTGGAACACCTTGACATCCTTGAGCGTGTGTTTTATCGTCTACATCATTACGGCTTAAAGCTAAATCCAAAGAAGTGTATCTTTGTTGTAACATCTTGAAAGTTGTTAGGCTTCATTGTATCATAGCATGACATAGATATTGATCCCAAAAAGGTCAAAGCCATTAAAAAATTGCCTCCTTCCAAAA